>QEPC01014730.1:4123551-4196175 GCA_003113815.1 Sphenodon punctatus | reverse complement strand
GCCTGGGAGCCACTCTGTCAATGGTCTCAGTCAACAAGGTGTTCCAGAAGGCTACGAGATCATCGATTGAGTGGGTGTCAAGCACCAGCTCGGTACTTGGTGCTGCACAATCAATAGTTATAGACAGGTTCCTACCTCAAGGGGGTTACAATCTAGGATATGGTACCAAATTGGCACTCCTGACCTTTGGGACAAACTCTAGCGCTCAATAGTGATAATGGGAGTAATTATAGCAAGGGATTTATCCTCCACAAATTTCCTTTCTTCAGCAATTCTAGAGCATACATCCCAACAGTCCCTCCTTGGGTGTTGAATCCCACTGTCTCTCTTCCAGAATGCCTCTTTCAGGAGAAAGAGACGAAGAAACCAGTATTCAAATCTCAGGCACCTCTTTCCTAATTGCCCTTCACGAAAATCATCTGAGAGGAAAATGGGGAGCTGACGTAATGAGGAAAAAACGTAGGGCGCTTGTACACGTTACCTGGCGTGTGTGGCAGGGGAACCTCCGTGAAAGTTATCATGGCTCTATTCCCATGGGAATTAGCACACATAGGAAATGCGCTATTCCACTTTTTTCCCATGAGGATAAGTGAAAACACCCGTGAGTGTAAGAGCTACTTTGGGGGACCTGATCATGAGTGAGTGTTCTTATGGGAGAAAAGCAGAACAGCACATTCCTACACCAATTTCTGAGAGATTAGAGCAGCAATTGCCCTCACAGAAGTCCGTTCCCCCACCACCACCCTCAGGTAACGTGTGCAAGTGCCCAAGGAGAGAAGATTCTGTCCTTCGTTAGGTACCTGAAATGTTAGGTGGTTTGCATGTGCACATGTGTGGAAGGGCAGAACATATTTGCCGAGGCAAGGAACTTATTGGCTGAGGGAGCGAGGCTTGTCCTTCGTTGGCCACAAAGTGTTGGGAGATATGTTAAAGATACGGGGGCAGAACCTATGTGGGTCGGTGTCTCATGCAAATTTTAGCCCAAACTTATTCCCATGATAGTCACATGGAACCCACTATGCTGTGGCTGCCATTTGGAATTTCCCTTCGTTCATTCATTCATCTTCCTTCAAGCATTCTCTTTGCCACTTGTGAAGTTTTAAAACAAGGATCTCTCCTCCTCCAGAGCTCTGCTTCAAGTCAACTGCTTTTCAGATGGGCTCGGAACTTGGATGCTTCTGAACACCCTAGTCTTCCTTCCCCATCCCACTTCCTACAAACAGTTAAACTAAAACCCATCTAAAACAAATCTTAGAAAGAAAAATTCTCCTAGCTTCAAGCTCCATCCATCCCACAAAAATCAAAAGTTCTGTCTGGAACTAATTTCGCTACATTATAAGCTCAAGAGAATAGGGATTTACAAAAAAGAAAGATGTTGACAGACTAGAATGCTAAGTTGCTTTAGAAAATAAGAAAATTAGTATAAATTAATGCTGGGAATCAGATATTACAGCATTGCACTGAGGTGTAAAACAATAAGCTTTCAGGGATTTCTTTTTCTAAAACGGTCAGATTAAAACAGACTTATCTTTTAAGCATTAATTGGTATGTGAAAGTAAACACTGGTAAAATCCCCTATCCGGATTTATTGACGTACAAGTCTGCTCTGTCCCACCTCCCTCAGAAGAACAATTTCTTGGTGCATTCTCCAGGGAGGAGACAAAAGAAGCTTTAGTAAATCCAGTCCTACAGCGAGATTCTGTTCTTTGTGGTTTAACTATAGGTTTGTTTGAATTCCCGATTCTGCAATTGAATCTACGTGGGCACCTTGGGCCAGGCAGAGCAGAACTGTCAATCCTCAAAAATTAAGAGAGCTCCATGCAAAGTAAACTCGGGTGACTTCCAGGTCGCATTTCCCCCAACGATGGTGCCCCCAACGGGTCTTGAGGGGGTTACAGCTAGCTGCACCTGCCTAAAAATGGCCTTGCACCTAGGTGAAAAAAAGAGGCTCACATCAGAGTCACGCTCTGATTGAGATGTCCCGTCCGCTCTACTGTCCAAGCGGTGCTGCTGTAAATCATGATTGGCGTCTGGTGCAAGTTGTACAATTTGATTTGTGAACACTGCTTAAAACAAGCCTGGCAAAAATAAGTTCCCTACTGAATGGTGCTGCACCAGGAATCAATATGGTTAATCACTCATTTAAAGCAAACACTTACAAGGCTGTTATTGTTCAGGAAACACCAATCGGTTATTAACTGAATCTTCATTATGTTTAACAGATGTATAAAAGGCATTCAGACAACTTTATTGCAGCCGATCATGGATACCAGCTGCCATCAATTCAATTTTTTAGGGGTTGCTGTTCATTCCCCGAGAATAAAAGTTTCTATTTATCCTCCGTTCGCTTATGTACAGTACTAATCACTGGTGTAGCCAAGTTGGAATGCCATTACAGTACTTTTCTCTATAAGCATCTCCACTCCAAGCTCACCCAAATCATGTCTTCTTCCGCAGCAATGACACCCCCCTTCTTCCCCAAGGGAGAACGTTCAGAGCACCCACAACAAAGATTAGGCTAGAGTAGGGTCTTGAACTGTTGTCCCTGGAGCAGTGGTTGAACCTACAGCACCAAGGCTTTACCTTGTCTCAGGTCCAGTCACTCCTCTGCTGCCCTGGCTACACCCATCCTCCTTTCCGTCTCACATTTGAGCAGCTAACCAATAACTGGGACCAAGGCCATTGGAAGTGGAGGTGCAACAGGGTGCAGTTGCAGTAAACTGAGAAAAATTCTCAACCGAGATAACGTCAAGAATCGGGGGTTTTCTCAATGATCAGTTCTTGTTAAAAATCAGTTGAGAACCATGATTCTTGGCGAGAATCAAGAAAAAGATTGAGATAGAGTCTTAGCCCTAATTATTATTGTAATTACTAACATGCACATTAGGGAGAAACCCACTGGTTCCTTGTAAGTCAAGCTTTGTTCTGCCAAGCTGAGGCTAGAAGAGTCTACCACAAGAGCTACATCATGTGTTAAAAAGAGTCTGCCATTTGTGCCTTTAGCTGTGAATGGGAGATTACTTGTGAACATGCTTTTTGCGGACTTGCTCATGCATGTGATGGAATTTACACAGCCTACTTTTCCATGTTTGTGTGGGCGCTGTTCCCAGCGGCCCTGGGTTTTATTGTCAGGTGGAAATACTGCCAGAACTGGCAATCTTAAGTGCTTTTGAGCTAGGTAAGAAAAACGTGGCTATTTCATCCGGGTTTCTGTCTGAGTTTGGATTGTTTGAACATTGAATTTCAAGTTATTTTCAGGGCACATAAGCACACAAACAGTTGGCTTGAATCCCTGTGGAAGTGAACCACAAAACATTACACACAATTCTAACAACAGTCCTCAATTCTGTCCCATTACATCTTGCTTAGTATACCAAATAAAAAACAGATTTCGACATATGGACAACTTGTACAGTTGGTCCCTGAAAAACAAAGTTGGGTGCATAAAAGGATATCCAAGGTAGTTGGGCTGTGGTGAATGCCTGCTCTTCTGGAAACTGGTAGGTGTGAAATTAAATGGATACACCAAGAAAGTGAAGAGTTTTGGAAATGATCAACGATCTTTGTAAAAGTTCACAATTCAGCACCCAAACTGAAAGGGGAAAACTGGACTTAAAAGGGAATCTCACAGAATTCGACCCTCACATTTACAGATCAGCAGCAGAAACCAGATTTTTGGGGGGAGGGTATCCGTCTGAATGAAACCAGATTTTTTTTGGGGGGGATGTATCAGTTCTGAATGAAGTTTTGCTTTCAGAGTAAGGGTGCACTGAGGAGAACATGTTTCGCTAAGAGTGCATGTAGATGGAATCTAAAGCCTGTTTTGTATGGCATTCTTGGAGGCAAAATGGTAAACATTTTCCTTAATTCTAATGATTAGCCCTGACTCACAGAAGGAGAAAACGAGGCAAGAAGGAAAGGCACAAAAACACAGAGACTCCTTTAATAAATATACAACAGCCAGTGCTTGTACAGAACAAGAATGAATCTGGACGCTAGCCCTGTGTCAAGTCTGTGCTTTACATTGTTCCCTTATTACCCCACTGCTCTAGCTCCTCCTCCACTGGCAGTGAAAACAACTGGACTGAGGTATGTTTGGACGTTGGGCCATCAGCAGCAGAGACACACACAACTGTGTTTCTCTGGCACACAGGTGTTAAGCTTTTGTTAACTAGTGACACGCAATCGGATTCTCCTCCTTTCCCCTTCTTCTCTGCCATGTGTTGAAGAGGTGGTGTGACTGTGGAAGAGCCACACGGGAACACCTAGCATTTGCCCACAGATAGTTTCTGCACCAACAGAACCATGTCCGTAAATAGTGGAGTGACTTTGGCTGAAAATTTGGGGAATGCTTTGCCCTTCTCAGATGATGCCATGCCGTTCCTTCAACCTACCCATGGCACCAATCACACAGCCAACTCTTTCCCTTCAAAGCCTCATGGCAGCCCTCAACTTCCCTTCTGCTTCCTCCCACAACCTTCTGTCTTCCTCTGTGGTTCCCCTGAATCCATTTCCTCAATTTCCTTTTCTGCTTTAGTCCATGAAATCCACAGCATCTCTGGCCACAGCATCTTTGGCCACTGCAGGAAAGCTCCATGGTGGACTACAGACTCCAAAGTAGATGCTGGAGCTTCTCTATTATGTGTAGAGACTTGCATCATGCGTACCAAATTTCTTACAGGCTCCAGTGACTTTTCCAAAGTTGGCAGCCATGTCATGAAGTGATAATGCAGCTGCCATCTTGAAAGGCACCTAGAGATCCTGTAGGGAGCATAGCGGGCACAGAGAAGACTTCTCCACTCTCAAAAGTTTGGGTGGCAATTATTTGAGTGTCCTCCTCCAAACTTGAAAGCTGGGAGCACAACTTCCTCTAAAATTACAGCCATGTTTGCAGAGTTGGGCAAGTCCAACCATTCTACTGTGAATGCAGTTCTATGTACAGATGTTCTTTTCAGACAGCGCAGCTTGTTGCTGTGAACCAGAAAGTGCTCTCGTGCCCCTAGGCCTGAATCTTATAGAACTAACAGGGTGTTTCCAGAGCAAAAACTGTGTGTAGAAAAACTACACATCACACCTGCCCTACAAGGTGATCATCAGCATTATCGTTCCCATCTTACACATGAGGAAATAGAAGCACAAAGAGGCTAGATCCAGGTTACACTGAGTCAGCGACAGAGCCAGAACGAGTTCTCATTCTATAATCTGCTACCATCATGGCTGCTGAAGCACTTTTTAAGGCCCCTTCTCAACCTTTACATTCACTTGGCCTCCATCTAAGCTCCAAAAGAATGCTGCCACAAGTGTTGGGTCTCATTCGCTCAAGAGTGAGTCCTCCTTGCATCAAGATTGCGTCAGGTGGTGGCTTGACCAGGGTGTGAGCAGAGCTTCCACTTCTGGCCCCCATCCACGTTCGCTACGGAAAGCATTATGCACCAGGGTGGGTGGGAAGGGAGGCTGAGGAGTAGAAAAGGAGTAGGGGTGTGTCTAGGATGGACATACCTCCCCTTTAAAAGAGGACACTTATGAAAAATACATTGGTCCCAGTGCAGTCCTGCACCATGTATTTTTCATAAGCATCCTCTTTTAAAGGGGAGGTATGGCCACCCAAGGCATGTCCAAGGGCGCTGACAGAATTATGATTTGGGTTGTGGGGGGGAAGGAAGAGGAGAACATCCACTCCCCGCCCATTTCTGACAAGAGCACACCCCTTCTCTGAGCGTCATGATGCTCAGAAAGGATGGGGCCACATGGGAGCCCGGGGATTAAAATGCCTCTCCCAGCTGCCATGGGTAAGCCCCTACCAGCCAGATCCCTCCTCTGCTGTAAGCGCTGAGCTTTCTCTGATCTGCTGTGCACAGTCCAAGGCTTTCTGGCTCCCCTTCTGTCACACCCCTCCCCTCTCTCATTAGCTCTCCCTGACCCCACCAAACGAACTGGGGTGGGGATGTGCCTCCCTACTAGACTATCCATCCTTGTTGTATTGGCCATGCTTGCTGTGTTGGCTAGGAAAACTCCCACCAGTGGAGACCGCACTGCACAAGGACAGCTGCATGCTGCTGGCATGTCGCCTATGGTGCAACAGATGCATTGGAATCTGCATAAGTGTGCGCACTTAATAAGTGAGCGGCACGGCTTGACAAAGCGGAGACCAGGAGCAAATTAAAATGCTCTGTGAGGCTTGGAATCCAATTCCCAACGTGGAGAACTGTCGTGGGATCTGCCACAACTGCAGTCACTGCCATCTGCTAAGGGGAAGCTCTGCTCAGGATTGGTGCCCCTTGACATTAGAGGAAGCCACGCAGAGACAGGTGGCTGGTCATAGGGCTGCATCTTGATAAGTTACTGTGCTTCCAAGGGTCTCCAAGAAACACAATAGGGCTCTAAGTTTAAGCCTGGCCAGGGCCTGCTTTAAGGACCCAGTCTAATTCATCAGCTATGTTAGAGAGAAGAGTATGTTTCTTTTTACCTGTACCTGTCTCTGACTCTCTGGGTGTTAATACACACGTTGCTGGCCTGGTTCACCCACTCTGGCCTGCCTGAGCTAGCAAAAAAACCCCACACATCTATTCCAGGCCTGCCAGATGTGGGTGGCACCAGACCTCTCCTCTTGTTGACGTCAATGCAAGATCTGGCTGTTTTGCCAGGCTTTTGGCAAGGGAGCTCCCTTCCCCTTCAAATGCCTGACGGAATAACCACATTTTACACTGTCGGCGAAAAGCGAGGAGATCCAAGCTAAGGCAGATTTCTGCTGGGAGCACATTCCACAGCGGCGGTGCGGCCACCGAGAATGTCCTCCTGTCCGTACGGACCCGCCGATAGCGTGGTATCTCCAGAAGGGAGCTCCTGGATGACCGCAGTGACTAGCCAGGGCCCCAGGGAATGAGGCAGTTCTTCAGATAAGCGGGATCCAGGCCATGTAGGACTTTAAAGGTCAAAACCAGCACCTTGAATCAGGCCCGGAAGACAATAGCCAGTCAGTGCAGTGCCTGGAGCACTGAACTAATGTGCTCCCTGCAGCCCATCCCAGTCAACAGGCAGGTCACTACGTTTTGCGCCAGCTGCAATCTCTGGACCATCACCATGGACAGCCCCACGTAGAGCACATTACAGTAGTCCAGTCTCGAGGTGAAGAATGCATGGATGACAGTCGCTAGATCCGAGTCCAAGATATATGGGCAGAGCCTCTTCAGCAGATGTAATTGGTGAAAGGCATCCCTGGCCACAGCCAACACTTGGAAATCCAGGCACATCTGCAAACCCAGGAGCACCCCCAGGCTTTGCACAGATGGAGCCAATGGAGGGTAGATACCCCCCCCCCCATAATGGGGGTTGACCCCTCCCCTGGATCACCAACACCACCCACCAACATCACCTCTGTCTTGTCAGGACTGAGTTTCAATCAGCTCAACCTCATCCAGTCCCCCACAGCAGCCAAGCACTGGGACAGCAACAAGACCGCAGGGCCTAGATCAGATGAAAAAGGCAAATGCAGTTGGGTATCATCGGCAAATTGATGACACTGAACCCCACAACTGCGCACAATCTCCCTAAGCAGTTGCATGTACACGCTGAATAAGAATGGGGACAGAATAGAACCCTGTGGGACCCCACACGGGAAGTGTCCAGGGGATGATGTACAGTCCCCTAGTACCATCCACTGAGATCTACCTGCCAGGTAAGAACAGAACCACTGTAAAACAGTGCCATTTACTCCAGCATCTCATGATTCATGGTATCAAACGCCACAGATAGATCTAGTGGAACCATCAGGGTCATTGGACCCTTATACAGTTCCAGCAGGAGGTTGTCAACCAAGGCCACAAGCACAGTGTCAGTGCCATAACCTGGGTGAAAGCCAGACTGTGTGGGATCCAGAAAACTCGTGCAATCCAGATGCGTTTGTAGCTGCCGGGCCACTACCCATTCAAAAACCTTCCCTAAAAGGGGAAGGTTAGAGACAGACCGGTAACTCGTCAGGACATCAGCATCAAGCAATGTCTTCTTGAGAAGGGGCTGGACCACAGCCTCCTTAAGGCAACCCAGCACCCTACCCTCCTGAAAGGAGGCGTTGATCACCCAAGATGGGCAAGGATCTAGTTCACAAGTCATAGCCCAAAGAGAACCTAGCACAGGTTTGTGATGGTTAGTTAGGGGGTGGGGGGTGTTGTATTGGTTTTAATCATTTTATGACTTGTGAGCCACTCTGAGCCTCTGGGAAAGAAAGAAAGAAAGAAAGAAAGAAAGAAAGAAAGGACAAGGTAAGACTGGAACACAGCAAGAAGCAGGACAAGACTGGAAGAGCTAGGACAGAGCAAGACTGGGAGAACTGGAGCAAGAGTTGAGGAAGACTAGGGCCGCTTTTAGACAAGCAGCGCATGATTGCACATCGCGATCGCGCATACTTTGAGACAGCCGCCTTTATTAATTATACGAGACGGAAGCAGGGTATTATGCGCATATTATGGCGGTGGCGTATTTTTAAAGTCTAAGAATTAAATACCTCACGATCAAGGTATTTAATTCGCGGACTTTAAAAATGCGCCACCGCCATAATATGCGCATAATACCCCGCTTCCGTCTCGTGTAATTAATAAAGGTGGCCGTTTCAAAGTATGCGCAATGGCGCATCGCTTGTCTAAAAGAGCCCCTAGTACCAGGGACAGGAGGAGCAGGGTGGAGAGACGTGAGCAAGGTGGGGATGGTAAGTTGGTCAGTCAAAGTCCTGCCCAGATTCATGCTGCTACCAGCCAGCATTATATTCTGGCTGGCAGCCAACCAGGAAGCTGGGAGGTAAGACAAGGCTGGGGCTAGTAAGTTGAAGGGAAGTGACCAAGTTGATGAAGGGAAGCCTTCTTGGGGAGCAGGCAGACCTAGCCACTGCTCCAGGAGCTGCACAGGTTCAAGGCCCGGTGAATGACTTTGGAAAAAATAATCTAAGCTCCCCCCCTACCTCAGTTATCCAATGTCTACAAATGTAGGTTATAGTGCTTCCTTATTAAGTACCTCTTCCTACATATCATGGCCCCTCTGGTAACTGGAGGACCCTGAACTCTATGGGTTCAACTCAAGTCCACATGCATCTCACAGAGGTTTGTGAAACCTGCAAAAATGCTTGCAAAGCTTTCCAAGATGTTTGGATGGAAACAGTGAATGCAGAGCCAATACCACTCTAATTAGCGAGAACAGTAGGTGCATCACTTCTTGGTGGGCTAGGAATAGAATGATGCTGGAAAAGAAGAGCAAGAATAATTGTGCTGCACTGGCTGGAAAAATAAATTCAAGGAAAGGAGGAAAAAAATTAAATCCTCGTTTCCTGCTGACTTTAGCCAGAAGCGGTGAAGAGGACTGGAAGGAACAATCCCGCAGCTTCAAAGAGAAGCAAGGCTGCTCTAAAGCAGGGTCAGGGTTTCAGAAAGGAATCAAGCAGAGCATTTTCCTACATGGGCTTTTTTTTCTATTGAGAAAGCAGGTGAGACCTCAAAGCCGTTGCTGCTTATCACTGGATTTCATTTACTTAGCTTCTTCATCTTCAACCATCCTGGAGTTTACAGCCAGTTAACCATTTTCTTGCTATTTAAAACTGATCTCCACCACCAGCACTATAACGTGCTGATCTGTACAAGGCTGCATGCTCTAGAGGCTGACAGGCCTAAGCCCACTTAAGGCCACTTGTCCCAGGATTTAGAGTACAAGAGGGAGCTGCTTATTTCTCATGCCAAGCAAGTCGACTTTTTAGAATTGTGGTTTTCTGCTGCAATTTTAGTAGTTGTAGAGGCGGCAGGTGGACAACAGGGGAAAGCTTCAACTGGCTTCCTAGGGATGTGTTCTACCTTTCTTTTCTTTAAGTTTGTTCCTTCTGGGGCTGCATATGTAGCTCCTACATTTCCCCCCTCAAGTCTTGCTTTGACCAAACTCAAAATTCCAAGACAAAATTTTGGCAAAACCAATGTGGTGCACCCTGTTCTGTGCTGAAATTGTGAACGTTTCCTAGAAAACTTTTTAGATCCCTGAGTGGGTGAGCTATCAGAAGTAGCTGCAGGTATAGACTGAGTCAGGGGACCAAGCAACTGCAGTCAATTAGCTTGGTTACTAGCCACTTGAGGGGCAATGGTTTGAGAAGCTTAGGCACGGAGCTGCAGCCTCCCCTCCTTCTGTCGTATCTGTAAAACCTAGCTGTTCTGCCTGGCTTTTGGTGAGGGAGATGGGGAGTAGGGTGGAATGGGGTGTAGAGGGAGGGGGCGGTTTGGTTTCCCATTTTATTGTATTTTATGGTTTTATTTATCTTATGTGTTTTAATATTGTAAGCCGCCCCGGGCTGCTTGGAACAGGAAGGATGGGGTATTAAATGATTTTATAAATAAACAGACAGACAGACAGATAGATAAATGACACAGCAGCTTGAGAGAAGGAGTGTGACTACTGCATTCCCAGTAGAGGATAGGAAAGATCATGGGGAGCTTTATTTGGCATCATCTTCTGGACGCACTGGAGAAAGCAAGGCCAGAAAGCCGCAAGAGGCCAAAGCCAAAATCTGCTCACAGGATCAGTCTGAAACAAGGGGTGGGTCCATGGCCACTGCTCAGACCTGAGACAGGAAGGGCCTGGTAGACTGAGGTGCTTGGAGGGACCAACAGGCTCGTGGACTTTGGGAATGATGATTGGTTCCACTGCAGATAAAGAACACAAGTGGAGGAATCTGAACTCCACATTTGCGGACTGGAATTTGCAGCAGCTTGCCCCTCGGCAGTTCTCGCCCATTCACCATCCCATCAGCTAACCCATGTTTTATTTGAAGCAGGGTTTAAAGCCATCTGAACTGACTGGATCCTTTTGTCCCACCTTGTATGAGTTGCAAGCACATATTGAAACCTTTCAAGATATATGCAGCTTTGGCTTGTCCGGAGAACTTTTCTCATAGGTCTTTGGGGGGACGGCAGTTCTATCAAGAGTCAGTGTGGTGTAATGGCTAAGTGTGCCATACTTGGACTGAAAGGTGCTGGGGACCCCGGTTCTAGTCTTGCCTTAGCCAGAAACTCAATGTGTAACCTTGGGCCAGTCACATTATTCTCTTTAGTCCAACCGACCTCGCAGAGTTGTTGTGAGGATTAAAAAGCGGTGTTAATTATATGTAAAGCATCATGGTAGGGGGAAGCTATATAAAAATAAAGATTATTATTTACTCAGAACAAATACAGCAATGGGTGGGGAAATCCTCAGTACCTCAGCCATGACACAGCCAAGAAGTTCACAGCTGAGTGAAGTTCATTCTTCATGTTCATTCCAGACTTTATCTCTCTTGCAAAGGTGGGCACAGCCATTAGGAACATTAGGATAATATTTACTATCGATACAAAACACTCGGTATACAAGGGTGTTCACTGAGTTTTCTCAATTGCCACCAAATGAGAAAAACGCAGTGAACATGGGTCCTTGAATATACTAACACTACTGCCAAGGCTAGGGGCATGGAGGTAGATTTTTTCTTCACCTGCAAGCTCCAAATCAAGACTTTGGTATTCTCCCGAAACAAAAATTAGGATTGATTGAATAATCAATCAGGTCTGGGTCCTGCTTATCTGCAGGATCGCCTCACTCCCCATGTGCCCATGCGACCCCTGAGATCATCTGTGGGGGCCTTTTGGGAGGTTCCCCGGGCGAGACGGGTGGCCACTGATGTGAGATCTTTTTCAGTGGCTGCCCCCGTGCTGTGGAATTTGCTCCCAGAGGAGGCTCAGTTGGCCTGTCGTTTCGACGTTTGTGTAAGACCTGGCTGTTCCACCAGGCCTTTGGCGAGGGGGTGGGGGGGTAGGGTTTGGTAGGGAGGGTGAGTTTTTATGATTTGTTTTAAAATTTGTTGATTTATTTTTAAATGTTTTATTGTTAAAATTTTTTGTGTTGTTCACCGCCCTGAGCTGCCTTTGGGCAGGAGAGGCGGGATATACATTTTAAATAAATAAATAAATAAAAATAAAATAAACAAACAACAACTGCATGGAATTCAATTGACCTGTGCTCAGCAGGAGGTCAGACTAGATTGTCTCAATGGTCTCTTTGCATCTGTGAGCTGGACCGAGACCACCAACACATTTCACAAAAGTCACCATATTACAATGGCTGCGGGCCACTGCAAACCTTGGCTCAAACTGAAAAGATGATCCATGGGAAATGGCTCAGTGTTGCTTATAAGTCTCTTTAGATATTCACCCTCCCCCACCAACCCCTCAAATCCTCCTCCCCTTTTCTTTGCAAGAGGGCAACTTCAGAGGCAAATGATAAGAGGGACAGAAATGACAGTCATGCTCCCTGTGGCTTCACACAAATGATTTTTTGTTCAAGAAGAAATGAACTCCTTTCAGGTGCAGACATACCTCAAAAGTAAAATGAAGCATTTGGTTTTGGTGTGTGCACGGGTGTGTGAACAGCCCATCTGAAAAGGGGGATGGGGAGGAGGAAGAGAGGAGGTCATTGCAAGATCTGGCAATGGACTCAAATGTCCAACACAGGCATGTGACAACATTTGATTTGACTTGGATAAATTTAAATTGAAACAAATAAAAATATGGATAAGGGGTCCGTGATTTATAACTGACGGTAGGATGGATTTGTGGCCTGGCGTTTGGGCTTTCTGGGACCGTGGGAATATTTAAGTCTCAGGCAAAAAGTCTAGGATGTGCTTGGCTATGCACATCACTGTTTTGGTTTGCTAAAAATCTATTCAATGCTCAAGAGACCTATTGATTAAAGTTAATTGATTAGCAATGCTCTAGAGATGCAGACTGTGAACTGAAGGGATAAAAAACCCTACAACCAACCCCTCGCCCACTTTAGTTACGTTTTCTTCTACAGATTTCACTCAGTGTTGGACTTTCATCCATTGCCTTCCTTCCTTCGGTTTGGATGACTGCCTTTGATGAACAAAAAATGCATTTTCATGAAAAAATAAAGTCCCGCTCTTTTGTGCAACAACAACAGACTCAAACTGTAGTAAAAGAGAAAGCTGGAGGCTCATCAAAAAACCCTACATCTGAACCACTTTCCATGGCTGGTTGGTGACATGTATAAAAAAGCAGCAGCACACAGAGTCTACAATTCAAAGGTCAGCATCTAATACAACCCCAGCACTCACTGCAGCAGACTGTTGAATAGCTACTGTGGAGACTGCTCCAGGCTATTAGTAGGAAAAATCCATCTTGCACTAGCCTTACATTATTATGTGACAGACGACTAGTAATCAGGACTGCATAGGGGCTGGAAGGGGACATTCGGGGTGAGTGATGGGAGGGCCCAGAACAGAGATTCTGTTTGCAAGATCCAGCTCCTGCCCTGAAGTGTGCACCCCCTCAACTTCTCTCTCTTCCCCATCGGTGCTCAAGAGCAGGAGATGGATCCCTGGGCAGGATCCGGGAACTAGAAAGTGACCCAACTAAAAACCCTCTGCAGGCTGTACTTGACCAATGGGCTTAGGGATCGTCATCCTTCCTCCAGAGGCCTGCCTCTAAAGAGACTTCCTGCTGTGCTCTTGGGAGAAAGGGTAAAGCAGGATGACTAGCAGCAAGAGGCAACCCTACTTTCCTGTCCAGCTTCAAGCAATCATGGCCAGATGCTACTCTTAAGTAGCACTAAGTCTTAAGGGTAGGTGGCAGTACTCCCTCCCCAGGGCTAAGGGGGGAAAGGGACAGTATTTTTACTTCCCACCCCTGTAGTTCTAACCTTAGTAAGAAGCAGCCATCTGCCACCCCACTTTTTCTCCCCAGCGGTAAATATGCAGGATTCCCTCTGCCTTTTCCAGCTAAATCCTCAATGAACTTGGGATGAGCATATTATGCAAGGTAAAGTCCCGTCTGGTGCACTTTAAGGACTCCAGCTTACATCAGCACAGGAACAAAACAACATCTGCTGAGTTTCAGGGATTGTGTTTTATTTTTTTTTAAAAAGAAATGCTTTTTATGGGAGCATTCTGGATTTCATCCCAACACAGGTGCATTGTTTTCCCTCCAAATTTTAAAATAAAAACATAACTTGGTTCAAATCTCCACATTCTGGGGCCTTCAAGATAAACTGTCCCTTTTTTGTTTGTTTGTTTGTTTTGAGCAGTTAAATGGAATCCCCCTGGAATGGGATTCTTTCACACTAGAAAGAAATGGGAGCCAAGTGGAGTGTCATGTGCCTGCAGCTTTTTCTTTGGAAAAGCCTGCTCTTCTCTGTGAAATGGCAACGTTAGAGATTCCCTCTCATGCATACAAAGGCAAGTTGCTCCCCTTCTTCAGTAAGCACAATGCCAGCTCCGATAGCCATGGTGTTTTCTGAGGGGCTTAGACAGACAGACCCTACCTGATTTTGTTGCCCCTGCAGCCAATAGAAGTTTTGCCACTGGCTTCAATGGGAGTAGGATCAGACTTCCGGTCTCTAGAGCCAGGGCAGCCAAGAGGGAGATTGCAAGCTAGTCTCCATAGAATACGGTGTGGGGAGGGAAAACCAGCCTCACAGAGATCGCCTCTGGGAAGGAGAGTGGAACTGGCACCTCAGAGGAGTGTCTCAAGGGAGGAGATGGGCTAGGAGAGATCCTCTAGTGAGGCAGGGAAATGCGTCTCTCCACACCTAAGACTAACTGCTATGGGGCCCGAGAGCTGGGAGCCAATGGGTGAGGCCCTAGCCTGGAACATCAGGGCCATTGAGGGGGCTCCGGGTCAATGACCCGAGGTGGATGACTGAACGAAGTGGATCATATGCGCCGAACGTTTGGACATCCCTGCTCTAGAGGCTGTTTGCGGCTAATAATACAAGCAAGCACGCACATTTTACAACACAGGTGTTTCAGTCAGAGAACAAGACTCACCATTTCTTCGATTTCAACCTAGGGGCTGGGTTCCGGGGGATGAGGAACAAAGCTCTCATGGGATGCATGTCACAAAGAGCTAAAAGGTACAAGAGGGATTAAGTATAGCAGGAAGCCTAACAGATGCTGAGTATTTCCTAGCAACACAGAGCATTCTATTCAGCATGGGTACAATATTATCTGAACACGCTACTACAAGAGTCAGTGGGGTGTAGTGGATAAGGTGCTGACTGTGGTCATGGGAAGCCAGGGTTTGAATTCTGCCCTAACCATGACCTTTCTGGGTGGCCTTGGGCAAGTTACAACCTCTCAGCCTCACGTTCCCATCTGTAAAATAGGAATATCTGTCGTTCTCTGTGTTCCCCTCACCCGTGTCCATCTTAGATTGTCCATCCACTGGGCAGGGACTGGTCTCTAAAATCTGTGACTGTAAAGTGCTGTGTACACCTAGTAGTGCTATAGAAATGATTAGTAGTAGTACAAGCAAGGGGCCAATCCCCAACTCTGCGGACGTGTGGGTGGGGGGGGGGAACACTGGCATATAGGCAAACCACATGGAATTTATGTGGAAGCCATGTGTGCTTTCATTCTCGATCATAACCCCTATCTCAGGAAAGGCTTGTTCTCCCAAACAAGGGTAGTTAGTTACTCTTACTCTAAAGTAAATAATTTCCTCCGCCTCTATTCTCAGGAGCAACGGGAAGCAGGAGTTCAATAGCTCTTCCCTTCCCATGATGTACTTGCTTGGGAACTGCCAGCAGGAGAAGCTCCAATAAAAAGCAGGCAGCGAGGCTATGATGCTGTTTCCCCCTTGCACAAAGGAGGAAGTGCTAAGGGTTGCTGGGATAGCAGATGGCTGAATGTTTTACAGTAATGATGACCTCCATCCAGTACGGACAACAAGCGGCTGACCAGAACAAGCTCTTCCCAATTTAATCACACTTGCCTGGAGAGGTAAGTACCTTTCCTTTAACCTCACCTTAACCACCTTGCTTGTAAGAAGAAAGGAGAGGTAAAAATGAATCAGGAGGTACTTATCTCCAAAACACACTTGTGAGAACAAGCCCTAATCCTTGTGATGGCTAGAGGGGTGTTGGCTACACATCTGTGTTATTCCACTCTTGCAGGTGGGGGAATTGAAACGGAGAGATACTATCTTGCTCAAGGGTACTAGTATTACCCAGGGCCCAGCTGGGACTTGTCTTCCATCTCCAAATACACAAGATCTAATCACTGGATTGCCCCAGCTTTATTGAGCATGTCTTGGACCCAACATGTATAAAAAGTGAAGCAGAGTCTGCATGCAGGGTTGGTCTGCAAAACACTTGTATCCTGTCACAATAGAGGGAAATTTGAATATGCCCCTTCCAGCGCAAATAGCCATCTGTAGTTGGGCTGAAGCTGCCAAAACTGGGATCCAAATGGGAACACTCCTTACTTGGGGACTGATCACATAGGGTGTCTTTACACAGATGGCACCCACGGCTCCGCCCCGCCTCACACCCAGGCAGCCTGTCTATAAAGGCGGGTGGCCAGAGGTGCAAGCCGAGCAGGTCTGCTCCAGCCCCACGCGCGGTGCTCCCGGGGCAGACTGCCCAAACTTGGGTCACCAGCCGGAGGCAGAGCACCGGTCCGTCTACTCGGCAGAAGGCCGCTGCAGCTCCACTCCCAGCCCCAGGCAACATCATAGAGCTGCAGGCAGCAGCCTAGAAAAGCGGACAATCCGCCTGCAACTCTATGGTGCCGCCGCATGGGAACTTGGTGGGCCACAGCAAGCACCAGGTCTGCTTAAAACAGACCCAGGCACGACTAAGTAGGCAGACGTGGGGATGCACCCCCGAACTTGCTCCAGGTTTGAGCACCCTCGGATCTGTCTAAAGACACCAATTGTGGTGCTGGTTTATAGCAAAGGGTAGCTACTAAATTTGCATCCCCCTAGCTTTGCGTGATTAAATGCGGTGGCAGGGCATTGGCAGAGGCTGTCTCTTATACACATCTAGATGTGTATAAGAGACAGGCCCAGGAGTGGGGACCCTCAGGCTCAGGGGTCAAATGTAGCCCGTGGCTAGTTTTTAATTTCCAGTTCCTGGATCTGGCCCCTGGATCCATTTCCTACCCCCCAAGCACTGAAAGACTGCACTCAAGGGTAGGGAGTGGAGGGTGTACACACACACACACGCACGCACGCACGCACGCACGCACGCACGCACACAGATAGGGGATGGATCCATGGCATAGATCAAGAATCTGGACTCTCCCTTTCCTTTTCGCGTCCTGAACCCATCCACCTTGTAGCTCTTCCACCTCCAACTTCTATGTGGCCCTCGGAGCTGGTACTAATTTTCAAAGCAGCCCGTGGCAGCCCCTCCCTCCCCGCTTTCACTCTTCAGACATCAGTTTATGTTCCTCCGACCCTTAGGGGCTTTGGAGTAGGACTTCCCCTTCCCCTGCAATACTTTAAAAATAAACTAAAGCAAACAAACAAACAAAGAGAACGCTGAAGCTGTGTAATCCAACGTGATCATCTTTCAATACTAAGGGAATAAATCTTTCAAAATGTAAAACCTAACTGCACAGACACCTCCTATTTCAGCAGCAGCACAAGGCTTTTTTCTGCAGAGCTTTGCCCCACTGTTGCCAATCCTAATTCATGAGAACTTTACTATCAGACGCTATTAGAACAGAGGAGCATGCAGTAAACAAGCTCAAGATACCGCAGATATCTTCCAGGCCCAGATGCACTGATAGAGCAAAAAGTACAAATCAGTGTAATTCAACATGTATCTTTCACTTTCCCACAGGTAGAAAATCCCGCTCCCCACCCCCCGGGTTTCAAAACACTCCCTACCTACCGCAAAACCTATGCCAATTTCGTGCCGTAACCACTGCATCCTTTTGTATTTGAAACAGGTTTCTCCAGAATTTTCAGTATGCACGAAATGTGCCAAATGCCCCGAGTGGCTGCTGCATCTGCCTGTTATGAGCCAAATCCACAAGCCCTTTCCCCAGATCGTACTCGCACTCTTGATAATCACAGCTGAATGTTTTACATGCATTTATTAATTTAGCCCTACAACTGTCCTAGTAGGCAGCAACATATTTTAAAGGTGAATTCACAGTGGTGGTGGTGTAGGTATTGTAGACCAAATAGGGATGGCAAAGGTGCTGAAGAGCCTGCTTTATAGCAATTAAGCCGGTGTGGTGTAGTGGATAAGGTGCTGGACTTGGACCTGGGAAACCAAGGTTCAAATCCTGCCCCCTAGCCATGAACTCACTGGGTGGCCTTGGGCAAGTCACAATCTGTAAACACCAAGATTGGAAAGACTCCAGAAACAAGCAGAGGCTTAAACTTAACAGCCTTTACTACTGAGGCAGTGAAAACTTACTGCTAGGACATTACTGGGTACCTACATATGCCATGAGACAAGGCCATGTATTTGTCCCAAAAGTCCATAAGTAGTAAAGTGATACATATTAGAAATACATTAGCTGCAGAGTACCAATACATCAGTTATACAGACATTCCAAATGACCACATTGTATCCCAAATTAACTCAATTTTAGAGGAGATCCATATGAGCTAAACAAAATAGGTTGTGCTGCAACCTAAGTCACAATCACTCAGCCTCAGTTCCCCATCTGTAAAATGGGAACGTGTGTGCATCCCACTGTGTTCCTATCACCCATGTCCATCTTAGGTTGTAAGCCCACTGCGCAGGGACCGGTCTCCAAAATCTGTGACTGAAAAGAGCTGTGTATGCCAAGTAGCGCTATAGAAATGATAATTAGTAGTAGCAGCAATGGGGCTGGACTACATAACCTTTGAGGTTCTTGCCAGCTCTCTGATTCTGTGAAAACAGAGAGAGAGGAAGCGACGTGCCTAAGGTCTTGGGAAGTCTATGGCAGAGTCAGGAACGGAACTTGGATCTCTTGAGTTCTGCTTGCATGTCTTATCCACAAGCCTATTTGTCCCCCCGAAAAAAAACACCCTGTCCTGCCTTGAAGGTGACCTCAGGGAAAGGACTTCTCTTTGCAGAAACAGCTCTGAGTCTAGCCTAAACACCATAGATCTCAAGAAACCCACTGAATCCTGTGTCTTTCTGCACATACAAATTATGTTATTAAAGCTTCTGCTGGCACCCACCCCTAGGATCCCTCCATGGAAGAGTGTCCATCTGCATGGAGGAGGGTCTCAGAAGAGTTAGCACAACTTCAAGCTGGGTTACGTATGCAGTGAACGTCCTGTGGGGTGATGTATGACAATGCTAATAAAGCTGATATGTGTGTGTCTGTGTGCGTGTGCTCGGGCGCGCAGAGGACCCATTCATGCACGGCCTGAGGCAGGAGAATAATTGCTCCTGAGTAAAAAGAGAGAGAGAGGATGGTTGCCGTGTTGGTTCCTAATGTAAGAGATAGAGACAAGATAGTTCAGGCAGTCCCTTTTATTGGACCAATAAAGGGTATCACCTGAAGTATGGAGGCTGCATCCATATGTTTCCAGATCCGACCTGGTCACCATCATCCATGCCTTCATCACCTTATTGCAACGCGCTCTACATGGGGCTTCTCTTGACACTGGTTCGGAGGCTGCAGGTAGTGCAGAACGCGGCAGCTCGTCTCCTTACGGGGACAAGCCGACGGGAGCACATCACCCCCGTGCTCTGCGCGCTGCACTGGCCACCTATAGTGTACCGAGCCAGATTCAAGGTGTTGGTTTTGGCCTATAAGACCCTTTACGGTTTTGGCCCTTCATACCTCAGGGAACGCCTCACCCTCCGCACCCCAGAGCGACCCCTTCGGTCCGCCAGGGGCACCTTCTTGGAGGACCCCAGTCATAAACAGGGGGCCACAATGGAGAGGGCGTTCTCAGTGGCCGTACCGCCATTATGGAACTCCCTCCCGGAGGAAGCCCATCTGGCCCAAGTTTGTTGGCCTTCCGCTGGGCCTACAAGACTTGGCAGTTCTCCCAGGCCTTCGGAGGAGGGGAAGGTGGGTTGGGATAATAAAATGTGGGGGGTAGTTGTGTCTTTTAGATGGTTTTTAAAATGTTTTTATTTTTGCTGTGTTTTATTGTTGTTTTACTTATTGTTTTTGTTGTACGCCGCCCTGAGTTGTCATGGGCATGAGGGGGCGGCTAAGAAATATAAACAAATAAAAAATAAATAAATATAAGTATGTTGTCTCCATCCCTTACGAGTACAACTGAGATGAGAGCAAGTGTTCCTGTTCCACAGGGAAATACCAACCTTTTGGAAGCGCTTACAAGTGTTCATCAGTACTTTGTCAGTCTCCAGTGATTTCGCACTTCCGCCATTGTCGATATCAACACTTGTGATTTTCCATCCATTTTGTCATGTTCTGGCACTTTTCCAGAACTTTTGCATTTCTGGTGCCCGTGGGGCACACGAAGAGCTTGGGACTGGCCCTATAGCAGCTCCGTTCAACTCGTAAAAAACCCAACAACAAATGGCAAAAACAACGGAAAAGCCAGTAAGTTCCTGCATCACGCGAATGAACCATTTCCGATGGAAACAGCATTTGCTGTAATTTGTTGTTTCAGACCTACTTCTGAGTAAGGACGTCAGGATTTGGGAAGGAGAAGCAGAATCCAAACAGAACCCAGGTTAACTCACCCTTATAGCACGTGTCTCACTTAAGTATATGGAGACAGCCCTTTTGTGCCCATTTAGACCAGGCCAAAAGTCAATAAAGAGACCATCTGTGATGGCTGCATTGGTTCATTAGGAATTGGACTATCTCAAAGAGAAAGCTTGGAAGATGCCTTACTTGGCATGTTCTAGTTCACACATGCTAGTTTTGAACTACTCAACTAACAGCAAAAATGCTCCACATTCTACTGTCATTCGGCCAAGATGCCCAAACATCAATCATCTTAATAGCATGTGTGATCATCAAATTAGCTGGCAGGGTGCAGTATGTAGCTATGCTATAAATCATCCTGGCAGGACTTTGGTATTAGGAGTTTTTGCTATTCTGATCCTATGGATGCATTGAGTCCAAAGTCTCAATTCATGTATCCTGGTAACTGCCACCTCCTTAGTCAAGTTAGATGACATATAGTTGTATTTAACACAGTGCCCATAGGGAACAGGATGCTTATGACAGATTGGAAATGTGAACTGTCTTGAGATATTCCACTTCTCTCTTCCTTATTGTTCGATAAGTTGGAGGCAGGAAGAGCTACATTTCCCCATTGGGTGGAGAAATGATTATGTGATCCAGGTTCCAAATCTTCCACAGCCCACTCAGGTGATGAGACATCTCTCTCCGGAATTTCCCTCTCTGTAGCACTGAGAGCATCCTTTCAGAAAAGCTCATTTGACATCAAGGCAGGCATGCCATCGCTCTGCCTTGGACTTGCTCACTTTCAAATAGCAACATTTGCCATTTCAAATAGCACCATGGCTGGTGACTCATAAGCAAGTTAGGCTCATCTGACTGTGCCAAGAGCACGTAAAAGTCATTGATATACTGTGGTTAAGCCTTTAGATCCATTAATGAATCTCAAAGATACTCCAGTCTTGACATACAAGAGAAAATGTGCTAATTATCAGGAGAGGGGGAAGAAAGAGAGAGAGTATGTGTAGGTGTGCAAGAGAAAGTGATGTTTCCTTGGTGGCCATGATACAACTTGTTTTTGGCAAAAGCTGGGTAGTTCATTTCTCTAGACACTGTGGAGGCAGAGCTGCATAATGATTAATAACCCAGTATCACTGGCATTAAAAAACAGAACACAGACAAATTTCTATGCCTGTAGCTGAAATACAGCCTCGGCCACCTCTCCCAAGTTGGTGAATAGCCAGCTGGCACTGTGCAGCCAAAGCAAAGCTAGAGAGTTCTCCTATTGATGATCTACTCCTCCATGGTGCAAAAGAAGGGACAGAAACAAATCTTCAGGTATTGCCACTCACTCCAGCAAGAATCCAGACAAATCCTGATCACCAGCCCCCTCCTACTACCCCTTTCTGGAGAGCAAGTTCCGTACTTTAATGGATTAACCACAACTTCCGGTCAGCAGGATGAAAATGTTATTGTAAATCATGCCATAGGACATAAGCAGCTCATACGGTCTACTTTTCCCGGCTCTTTGAAGATAGGTCTATGGCTTCCTGGCTCCTTTAGTTAGAACCAAAATGACCATTGTCTTTCATTCTTAAGGGTGAACTAAAAGGCTTCCTTCATCTTCCCAGAGCTGAGAACTAAAAGACAAACACATACACACCCCTTTCAAAACATCTTCCAGATCAACCCAGGCTCTTCTGCTTTGTGATTGGCTGGCACAGCTCACGCTCTGCAGTGCTGGCTGTAGTCATTCTAAGGAGCTGAGGTGCAATGCAGAGACACAGGACCACTACAGTAGCACAAGGCCCGAGACTGGCCCTGGCCAAGACCTACACTTGAACAGCCCAAAAGCCATGTGTGGCTCCCAAGCCCTTTCCCCACCCCTGTAATATATTGTCCTACATTAGCTCAGTTTGGATTTGTGACTCCTTTAACGTCCGAGGAAGGGCCCTGTGTGGCCTGAAAGCTTGCATCCTCTCACCAACAATAGTTGGTCCAGTAAGAGGGATCATCTCAACTACTTTGTCCCGATCTCTGACATTTTGGCCCTGTGGCAAAAGCCCCCATGTTTCTACCAGCATGCTTGGCTTGGGTGGGCCCCTTGAAAGGAACCTGAGCCTAGCATATAGCAGGCTCTCTCAACAGACATTCCTGGTTTTTGAGTCATCATCTCAGGTATTCCAAAGACTTCACCTGGATTGGCCAAGCCTCCTGGCAACGAGTCAATCCCTGCAGACCTGGACGAGCCATAAATGCCCAATGACTATTCTTTTGCTCTTGCTGTCTTCCTGGACTGTTTCAAGGACCCCCAGCTTGGGAACTAAGAACTGTGGCCCACATGGTTAAGACCTCACCACGTGGAGAAGGAACCTGTGAGTAAAGAGTCTTTTACCTGCCTAACTCTAACTAGGGACAGTCTAAGCCAGATGTGATCCAAATGGGCCACTGAACCCAAAACCTGACTCTGCAATTGCTCAGGAGCCTATTTTACCCTTTCCTACCTTGATACCAGTTTGTACCCTTTTTTGACCCTGTCTAGTAAAGCCTAAGCTTCTTTTTGCGTGTGCGTGCACTCATTGCCAAGATACAGCTCCCTCAGTCTGCTCAGCTCAGCTACCAGAAGGGAGAAGGGATTCACCCAAGGAAGGGGAATCCCCCACTGGTTCTTTCAGCCAGGCTAGCTTCTAGCCAAGTTAAGCACCCCGAGTTACCCCAAGGGTCTCTGCCCCACATAAGGGGAGATCATCAGATAAGGGGAACTGGGGGAAGGGGTGCCCTTGAGAGGCTGTAAGCTTGTAACTACCTGGGGTTCGTGTGACTTGGACTACGCAGACCCCCACTGTAATTGGAGTCCAGGTGGTGGCAGCGATACCCACGTTTTGGGGGAGGTTGCCAGCAGGTGGGGAAACAGATTCCCTCCCCTCTTGGGGCCTCTGGGTCAGAGATTTGGCCCGGCACAGTGAGGTGAGTGGCTCAGCCGTATAGCACCCCCTACTGTGCTGCCACAAGTCCGCTACAGCAACCACATGCTCTCTCCAAGCTCCCACATCTTGGCATTTATGTCCTTTGCATACTAGAAGACTGCCGGATTTCTCCTTTGTTTTTTATTGTGCCAAGCTATACAGCACATATTTGACATTTTTAGTTATGAGTCAAAACCCATGATCACATAAGTAGTTTTGGAACTTTTCTCTGTACTCAAGTCCAGGAGATTTAAGCAAGATCTCAAGCAGGTCTTTGACTGGAGCCCCGTAGAAAAGGATGATTGTCTCTTTGGCCTGGTAGGGGAGACAAAAACTCAGCAGGAAACATGCATTTTCTACCAATTTGGAATTTTAAAAGGGTACTTCTTTATAAATAGAAGGAAGGCAAGTGTTTAGGTCCTTCTTTCAAGGAGAAAGAACGGCAATACATTTGCATTATTACACCCTGGCAGATGGAGCAGTATCTCATTTTTCTTTGATTCTAAGCATATTGACAAGATTTCTGTCAACAAAAAGGAGAAACCTCCAGGAGGAAACAAAAAACCAAACAAGCCACAACAATGTGGGTTTTTTAATTTGTCCTTTATGATGTGGTTTTTATTTTCATGTGATATCTACTGTATTTTTTCTGTGGATTATGCAGGCAGCTCTTTGACTAAAGAAAACAGTAAGATGAGAGGATTTCCCCCGCTCCCATTGAATTAAGTCTCTGGAGGTTCCTTTTTTTACCCAATAATTCCAGCCTTTTGTGTTTATTATCTTAAGCCGTTTGGCCAAATCTGATAGGGTGTGATTTGCATTCTTTTTAAAAATTGTCATTTGCATTTTCCTCCACTTCAAAGGAAAAGTCTCAGCTGCTGTCATGCGAACTTGAGACTGTAGTAACGTCCAGCAGTCCCCAGACTACAATAAATTCTGCAGACACCCTGCAGTTAGAAGTGTAGGGCAATCAGTCTTTTGTATGATATCCAGAGTCAGAAGGAAAATGGTCAATGACAACTTCAGAGGCAAAAGACGTACAAGTTGCTAAGAATGTTTGATCTTTGTAGACACCAGGAGAATTCTGACTCTAGCTTTTGTTCACCATTCAACTCCATACTAAAGCTGCAATCCATAAACCACTTACTCCAGACAGCCTATCTTCACTTACTTACTACTAGTGCTGCTATCGGTACCTGCTAAAACGGGTATACTCATCAAAATTGTGGTACCAAATCATTTTGAGAGGATCGGGTACTAAATGTTCCTATGTATTGCCCAATGAACTAACCAAGTTACTGAATTATTGGTTTTCCATGACCAAGTTATTGTTATTCTGTTTTGCGAACTTACCATTTTTCTTTCCATCCCCGTTCATTGGACTGTCCCGTGTCAGAAAGACACAAAACCAGCAACATGCTAAGTCAGGATGGGTCAGTAAAACGGAAGTTGGGTATCTGCCTCAGAATTTGGGCACTTGATAGGCTACCTGAAATGTTAGGTATTGCCAGCAGGTACAACAGTTGCTACCCATTTCAGCTCCCCTTACTACAGGCTCCAATGGGACTACTCTGGAGTAAGTGGCTGGTGGCATAAGTGCCCTAGCAACTCTGGCAGGAGAGGAATAGTGTGGATTTCTAAAAACCAGCTATGAAGACCTTAAGACAGGTTTCTAACACCAAGAAATATCAAGGGATTCCAAATTCTCTTTCCAGTGACTGGCTGCTTCATAGAGTGTAAGCTTCTATTCAGAATGGAAAATGCAACAAGGGATCTGTCTTGTACTACTAAAGCAGAAAGTGGAAAATATTTCAATGGGGAAAACCTGGCATACAGGCAAGCCACGTCAACGTATAATCATGGGCAACATTGGGCTTGTTTCCACTAATATAAACCCAGGGATGGGGCTTCCCAGCCGGGGAGTCCACAAACTAGAGAAAGCTGTAATGGAGGGAAAGAGAGGCAATCTCTTCTCCTTTAGAGGAGAAGGTGGCATTGGCTAGCAGGAGCATAGCTGATGAGGCCAGGACAAATGACAATTCATTCTTGAGGGAGGCCATGAGAAGTGGTCTACAGCTGCTCTATGAAATTGGCCATGGCTAACCAAAGTAGGCTTTGATCCACACTGATGCTATGGCTATCTCTGGAGGACAGCAAGAGCAGGGGATAGCCGTAATGTACATGTTCTAGCCCCGGGATGGCCAAGAAGTAGATCACAATCCACTGATGGATCACAAGCTCATCTCCAGTAGTTCATGGTGTGGGGAAGGAGACCAGCTTCTCAGAAATCACCTTTGTGGAGCAGAGTGGGACTGGTGCCTCAGGGAGTGTCTCCAGGGAGAAGACAAGCTAGGTGAGCTCCTCCAGTGCAGCACAGAAGGCTCTCTGAAGTGAGTGCGCATCTCCACTCCAGAAACCAGTTTCCAAGGTGCCCTAGAGCTAGGAGCTAGTGGGAGGAGACCCAGCCTGGAGCACTGACACCAGCAGGATGGGTGCTGACCTGGAGTGCTGAGTTAGCAGGAGAAGTGCTGCTAGAACGCCTGAGGTTAATGCCCGAGTCACGTGGATCATATGCACCATGCATCTGGCCAGCTCAGTTCGAGCCATAGGTGCCACAGTCATCCTCAGCCCCCCTTCCCCATCTCTAGGCTGTGTCACCAGCAGGGACTGAAGTAGGATTTCCACCTCACACTGGGCTTTCACCTGGTGGAGGCGGAACCATGTCAGTAGGGGCAAAGGGGTGGTCACGCTCCTTTCTGATGTGACCCCTTCCCTTACAAAGCATTACGACATCATGATGCTCTGTAAGGGCGGGGTCACACCAGAAAGGGGCAGATATGCTCCTATGCCCTGCCCCCTGTCTGTCATGGCTGCCCCCCTACTTCCCCTGAAAGTCTCCATGCTCCAGGTTCCTCATGAGTACCCCTGGTTTTAGTGAGAGAGAGATCAGGACTTCTCCCTGAGCCCAGAGACTCTGTATCAAAACTAGGTGTCTCTAAGCAAAACCTGAAAAGGTTTTCAGCCGTAGACTGAAGCCCTCTATCTTGGGCAGTGGCAGCCAAGTTCCAATGAGTACGTGCTGGGCAGTGGCCACCTCTGTCAGGTGCAAGATGGTCTGGGAAGAATTTGCGGCGATGACAGTGGTCCATTGGTCCCAAAAGCTGGGGCTGCATGACTAACACCTTGGGTTCCACCACCTTTAAGCTGTTCCATGCTCAACTCTGCTTTTACCGTTAAGGCCAAGGAAGGTTCCTTATTGGTTTTTCCATTAAAAAGGCAGTCTAACGTGGTGCAGGCCCATGTGCCAAGCCACTGGATTGGGGAATCTGCTAATTGGTTAAGTCCGCTCTTGTATTTGGCCACCAGTTGGCAGGTGTTCCACTTATTCAATAAAGCCTGGATAGCTGGTTGCTTGAGAGAGTTAGGTTTCTCTTTTTTGTTCTTCCAGGATACATCCTTTGCTTAGCAAAAAGCTATGATCCGTCAAAGGATTCTAGATATAGCAAAGCAAAACGATCTTGCAAAGCTGTCTTCTTGGAAGGCTTCTCCATATTATTATCTGGTCAAAACTACACATACGTTTGAGTGTTATCTAGACAAGCTGGTTAATCCAGCTTTGCGTAGGGCGTTCACTTGCCTTCGTTTTCAGTTATTTCCCTCTGCTACTCTTGAGGGGAGATATGAGAAGGTACCACGTGAATTTAGAACTTGCCTCTGTAATGCCCAGGAAGTAGAAGATTTGCCCCATTTTCTATTTAGATGCCCTCTGTACCAGACTCTTAGGGCCGTATGGCTAGAACCAATATGGGGGCCCTTTGCGCATACGCCGGATTTGGAGTGGATAATAGCTTTGCTCTCCCCTTCTGATGAGAACATGAAGATGATGGCGCTATTTATGTTATTGGCCATGAAAGAAAGAGTGAAATGGGTTGAGTAAAACTGGTTTTGGACCACTGTCTCTCTCTGGGGTGTTAATTTGCTGCTGTTGACTGCCGAGATTATTATTCTCTTGACATGCGATTTAATATTTGGACCTGTTAGTCCCTTATTTTTGTTCGATAAGGAATATTCTGTTCAGTAGTCTATTAGTTTATTGAATTCTAAGCTTGTTATTTGAGTATGTATCTGTATTTGTGTTTGTATTTATGTTTGTTTTGATAAGGTTGTATTTGTTGTTATTGTTTATTTAAGGCGATGGCGGAAGCTTAATGCCGTAATAAATTCAATTCACCAATATTCAATAAAGAAGCCTTACCACCTCCAATCAAGATATGCAAACCAAACTCAAATGCTTGTGATCAAGATCCATCACACAGCAGCCAGTGTGGCTTACACATCAAATATCAGCGAAAGCACCTGTTTTCTTAAAGAATCCCTGGTATAAAAACAAAGATGGCAGCTCTCAAGAAAATGCTTGCAGGTAAGGTGCTGACTGGCAGAGACTTCAGTAGCTGAAATTGACAAGGATTTTTATGGCCATTTTGGAGCCTCTCGTGGTATCTTTGAATTCGACTTGCACGGCACACAATCGTGGGTGAATCTGGTGATGCTGTGTCACAGGGATGGAATGCCAGCTTGCTGCATTTCAATGCTTTATTGCTAAGAAGCAGCTGCTCTAGAGCAGTTGTTCTGAAATGGGAGGAGGTGAGGGAGAAGATGACAGGGGAGGAAAGGTATTCTGTGTCAGGGACCACAGACTGGGGCATGGAGAGTTATGGCAGGATCAGTGCTAGGTAAGCTGATGTGGGATCAGGGTGCTGGGTCCAGGGGACATGGTGGGGATCGGCACACGGACCAAGGGGGCAGGTGTAGACAAGGCAGGACTGGGCAGGATGGATGAGACAAGGAAGGGCTGGGCTGGGCTGGACTAGAGTGGGCTCACTTGGCAGTGATGTAGGAGATGCATCCTGCAGATGCCAGGCCCCCATCAAAGCAGATGCCGAGCCCCAGCATCCTGGAGGCCAGACTCGCCAGCAGGATCAGAAGGACCGGGTTCTAGAAGGCAGGGTCAGAAAAGCCAGCCTTCAGCTGGCCTAACGGACACACTAGGTTCAGGCAGTGCAGAGCCGGTTCCAAGGCGTGTGGAGAGATGAGGAGGCAACACGGCAGGTGGAAACAGGGCAGCAAGACAGGAATCAGGAAGTGACTGATGATCCACCCAGCTTCCTGTGGCTACTGGTTAGCCTTACAGACAGGCCAGCAGCCAACCAGGAGGCTGGGGGCATGGAGTGAGGCTGAGGAGGGGTGTGGCTTCACTGGTGCGGAGGGAGACTGAGGCCTGGCCAGCGGGAACCGGTGGAGATGAAGAATAAGATGCTGCGCCCAGGGTGTCGGTTCGAGCTCATGCCCTTATGTTCTGAGAGGCGGGGCATGAGAAGGACCACAGCTAGCAAATTAGGGGCAAACTAACTGGAAAATTCTAGGGAGAATCTCTAATTGATGGGGTGGCCAGTGGGTCAGTCAAAGAAGAAGGGGAAGAGAAAGAGAGAGAGAGAGAGAGAGAAAGAGGTAGATGTGTGGTGGGGAGAGGGGCCTTAATGACCCCAGACAAGCGGAGTAGAGGAGGGCATGGTTCAAGCATGTTCGAGAACCCCTGTTCTAGAGAGTCTTGCAGAAAAATATTTTTTGCAGACATTTATTATCCCGGTATCCTTGTGGGACGTCACTTGGGTAAACTGAGGCACAAGGTTTCAGATAACATTTTCAATATTTTCTAACACCTGACGCTTAGGTTAAGGCTGGTGTGAAAGGTGCGGCGAACTCTAAACTCTAAATGAGGCCAATCGGCCCCCAAAAGAGACCTCAAAAGGGAAAATTTGAACCGAAGCACTTTGACTGTTTATTTATTTTATTTATTTAAAGCATTTGTACCCCGCCCCTCCTGACAACAAAAGAGAAACAGGGAGCCAGATTTTCAGTCCTTTGCTCCAATCACCAAATCTCAGTGTTGGTATTGATAACCGATTGACAAATGTTACATAAAACCCTCATATATTCGGACATCCTGCATATTCTATGCGCTTCCAGCAACACATTCTCTCTGGCCTTCCCCGGTCTCCCCTTTCTCCCCTTATCTCCGTCCCAAACTCTGCTGCTAGGGTCATCCACCCCGCCCATCACTTCGACCATGTGCAGCCCCTGCTCTCTTCGCTTCATTGGCTTCCCCTTCCTGAACGAATCCTGCACAAGCTCCTAGTCTTCACCTATAAAGCTCTTCACAATCTTGCTCCCCCCTACCTCTCTGCGCTAATTTCCCTCAGTACTCCAGCCCGTGCACTCCGCTCCTCCTCTGTCCCTTCTCTCACCCTTCCAAGCCTTCCCTGCTCCCCTAAGCGCCTTCGTCCCTTCTCCCTTGCTGCCCCTCATGCCTGGAACTCCCTTCCTGTCCACATCCGCCTTGCCCCCTCCCTTTGCACCTTCAAATCTCTCCTTAAAACTCACCTCTTTTGCTCTGCTCTGTCTGACCCTTTATCCTGCTGATCCACTATATCCTATACCCATAGTCTGGGTACCCTTATCCTTGCCACAGGGACCTGCCTGCTGTTATTCTCAACGTAACCAAGCCAAGTACGTGCAACTGAGACCTCGCATCTTCATGAATGTTAGACCCCTTGTCTCTCTCTCTGTTCCCCTTCCTAAGTCTCTCCCCCAGCTCCTGTCTCTCAGATTGTAAGCCCTAGGGCAGGGACCGTGTCTATTTTGTTACTTTGTAAAGTGCCAGGTACACTGCTGGCGCTATATAAATGTTTGTTAATAATAATAATAAGAGGATTCTTAAATACCTTGAAGTCGTAAGTGGCATCTGGATTTTCATCACAGGCAATAACCTCTGGGGCCATCCAGTAGGGAGTTCCGATGAAGGTGTTTCTTCTACCCACTGTTCTTTCCAGCTGGGCACTGACACCAAAATCCACTGCGGACCAAAGAACAACATGCAATCTTACACATGCGCAGAGACACGCCTGCTAGAGACTTTTCAACTGTAACATAGGAAGAGGGAAAATAATAATGTCACATTCAGCTCACGCAGGTCGCCTCTTCCCCATGTGCAGGAAAGGACCTATTGGGCCCAAGTCACCTAGGATTAAATGCTATTGGCTCCCGGGTATGAATAGGTTGTCTGGTTTCTTTGGGACACTGAATCTGCCCCTCAGTGTTGGAATTCAGTGAGAGGAGGCGACAACTTCCAGTGGTAATGGAAATGCAAAATGGTGAGATAAACAGGCTTTGTCCTATCCTCTTTCCTTAACTCGCATGGAAACAACATATTTTTAAAGGCCTATTTTGTTCCATGACCACATTTGCTAAGTCCAGTGCTGGAAACTGAATAAGTACAATATTCTTTGGCTACCAAAGGACATGGGCATAGGGAATCATCAAGCAAGAAAATAAAGTTAACATCTGAAATCTAATCAATGGGGGAGGGGGGGGGGCGGAAATACTCTGGGCATGTTCAGTTTCAGTCTAGGTTCCTTTGAATTGAAGCACTTCTCCTGTGCGAGAGAATCTACCACCCTAAGTCAGAAGGGCAGCCAATAAGGCTGGTTTCTGAGGCTCTACCAGGTGATGGGGTCAATGTACAAGAATTAAGGTGACTTTGCAAAACCACAGTTGGGTGCACAACTGCCCAATTTGGATGTGATGAATAACTGATAAATTACCTCAGTCATCACTGATTAAGAGTTTAGCATATGGCATTTAAGCAAAATCCAAGATCGTTTCAATGAGGCAGACATAAGACATGGGAGACACCAGACATGCACCATTTTCATTTCTGCTTCTTAAACCTCAGAGAGGAACTACTCCAAGCCAATTTAATTGAATCTGTCACTGTTCTCGAAAGCACCAGGTCAGCAATACAGCATTCCCAAGCGGCCCGATTCTGCACCTCTTGACAGTTCCCAGGAATTCCACAACATTCTTACCTAGTTTCACTTCTGCATTCTCTGTCAACAGTACATTTTGTCCCTTAATGTCTCGATGGATTACTTTATGCTGGTGCAGATGGCTTAAACCCTGGGGAGTTCAGGAAATGGGGGAAAAGTTAGTATATGACAAGTCCAAAATGTCTTAATATATTATTTTTCTCTTTCCTCCCATGGCAGTACAGCAATAGTAATTAATTAGCTACCAAATTGAGGGTCACTACTAGAAGTAATCATTCCACAACACTTTGTGTTCAAAACAACACCCTACGTTCTAGATTGGCGAAACAGCACTTTAAAAGGAATAGAAACACCTTTTCATGAATGTTGCATCCCTTGTCTCTCACTCTGTTCCCCCTTCCCTGTCTCCCCTCCCCCCCTTTCTTTAGATTGTCAGCCCTTGGGCAGGGACCAGCGCTGGGTTCATAGCTGGCACCGTATAAATGCTAATAATAATAATAATAATAATAAATAATAATAATCTACAGTATTTTCATTTAATTTCGTTTCATTTTTAATTTATACCCTGCACTCTCCCATTTACAAAATGGCTCGAGGCGGCTGACAAAAATAAGCACAATAATACATAAACACATAATAAACATATCATAAGCATCGTTATAATTATGACAGTAGCAACCCCCAAAATAACAGCCCTTATATAGTTATACAACATCTACTACCCCACCCCCAGTAATAGCAAATGCAACATCCATCCATCCATCCAGTAGTCCTCTCGTATATACACACAGGCAATACCAGAGGTCCTGCGTTTACCACTTTCTCGCCTCCACCCGGGGGAGGCCCTTCCTCAACCTCAACCCTCCTTCTCTCACCAGGAGGGAGAGTTCTCTTCTGAGCAATATGCAAATATCCCTCCCCTTCCATCCAAATACTAATGACACCGGCTCCATCCGCTGGCCCCAGCTGCTGTTCCCAGCCGAAGGGCACAGCCAAAGGGCAAGCCCCTTTGGAAGTGCCCCTTCGGCACGGCCGCTGGCATGGCCGTCAACAACTCCCGGGACTTGAGGGAGTGACCCGGAAGCTGGCTTCCCCTGGCCCCGCCCCCTTCCTGGGGGTGGAGGCACCGGCATCCTGCTCCAGCTGACCGGTAAGCAGCTCTTAGCCCACCGATGGCTCCCGGGCTCCCGAGGAGGAGATGACAGCAGCCCTTGATCCCACTGTCCAGGGGAAAGGGGGCGATGGCAACTGCCCCCTCCACACATTCCCCACAAGAGGGAAACTGGCAGGGCATGTTCTCAGTCATACACTCCCCCGAGTGTATCCCCCAAAACATATCTGGATTTTGGGGGGACGGCACGGCTGGAGTACGACGAGCGGTTTCGGCGCATGGCGGCATCCAATCCTCATGTACGTTGGGATCTAGTGGAGTACAATTAACACTCCCCAATTATGGCCCCGCATAGGCCAGTGGCACGGGTCTGCACAGCCAGCGGGGTTCTTCTGCCAGGGCCTCAAAAGCAGACCCAGGGGAAACCCATCTGCTTTGCATTTAACAGAGGTGACTGCTCGCGGTCGCACTGCAGATTTCTCCACGCCTGCAATCACTGTGCGGGTGTGCACACTTCCTTTTCCTGTCCCAGGGGGAGGTTCAACACCGGTAGGCTTAGGGGACCACAAGGCCCCTTCAGGCAGGATAAACAGTCCTCTCCCCCCCCCCCCCAGGCAAGGAGGGGTATTCAGTGCAGGAGGGTGCACTATGCTTGGAGAAGGAAAATAGACATACAATCTATAGTGATTAAAGAACTTGGTTTCTTCAGGAAACTCATACAAACCTCAAAACCTTGGCATCTATATCCCTATTTTTTTCAATGTGTTTTTTTTTTAAAAAAAGTTCTCATGTGGGTGTTTCCACTGTCCAGAAACTGAATTCCTAGAGTTATATTGACCTAGTAAAGAGTATCCTTCCTTATGCAATAACAAAAACATTCCCGAGAGGCAATATAAGACCTACTTATTTGGCCAGGATTTTAGTGGGCAGGGGATATGATTTGGGAGTAGGGGCAGGGAGGGAGTGGTTTTAATTGGGATTTTATATAGCTTTCAGATTTTACTGGGTTTCATAATTTTTATACATTTGCATGCTCTGAGCCACCCCGAACCTTCAGGGATAGGCGGGGTACAAAAACAAATTAATAATCAATCATTAACAATTAATCATTAACAATTAATAATTAACAAAATCTTAGGGAACAAAAACAACAACAAAAAAGCCCCAAACAGAAAAAAAACAAAACCCTGCAAATACTGCTAATAGAGACACAGCTCATTTTAAAAGCCTGTCTTGACAGGTTGAGGTAAACTAGCTCTCTTTTGTGTCTTTTTATTAGTACATTAATTTTTTTTGTAGCCTGCATTTTTATTTCATGTGTTCCACCATTGCAAGGGGGTAAAAAAATAATAACAATATCTATTTAGATTGCAATTCTGGTAAAATATGGATTACTTTAAGCTAATTTCATATTGGTTTTTCATTTCACAGTAACATTCATATTTTCAAAAGAAAATAGATTTTGCTATTGCTGCTGGCAGTTATTAGTCATTTTATGCTCACTAATCTGAGACAACTACATAGAACAATTTTTATATAGATACAAAAGCATTGCTATGTTGCGTGATTGGATTATTCCAATTTTAGGCTGTCGGTGGGATGCTATTACATTTAGCCTTTAACCTATGTGAGCCATAGAAATGGCTTCCATTGATTAACAATAAATAATAAACATTTCCAAACCCACACCTAAGTCACCTAGATGATTTTGAAAACCTTACCCAAAGTGACTAGATGAGCAGCATTAACCAAAATCAAATGCTATGCAGCATGGTCATTATATGAGCATACAGGCCCATACTGCATTTTTTTTTATACGCAGTGCTCACAGAGAATTAATTTGAAATGCCTCTGGATTAGAGCAGAAACAGGGAGTGGGTTTAGTATTCTCTGGTATTATTCATATTTTCGGGTAGCTCTTTGGCTACCTAACACTATCTGTGTGACTGAAAGGGAGTATCTGCAGATCTAATTTTGGGGGTATTCCATTTCAGGGTTTATTTGGTAAGTTTAACAGTTTGGTTATTTTAGTATTTCAGTCACTTTATTGGCTATTACCCAAACTGCCATTTTTACTTAATTTACGCAAATTCAACAGGTTTACCAAATTATTTTCAGGTACTTGTTTTAGCTCTACTCTTGTTTTCCTGTAAACAACGCTGATGCGGGAAGAATTCAAGGCCAGCTTAAATTTGAAACTAAAGAACTACAAGAAATAACACAATCTATTTTCCACAGCCCCAGAGCGACTGGCAGCTGGGAGAAATGAAGAATTTGTCTTACAAGACAACCATGCTGATTTTTACCAACCACTACATTTTTGAAAAGAGTTGGTAGGCTAACACAGCTGCTATAGTTTTGTCAATTCATGGAAAACCTTAGAATGCATCATATTGTATATAGACTGCGTTCTTTGGCATCAGCTTATAAATATGTAATAAAACGAAGCATTTCTAGGTGAGTGCAATATGCCTGTGGTGGTGTGAAGAAGCAGAAGGTTTAAGGTTTAATGACTTTACTAATTAGGGAAGTCAATCTTACAAGCACCTTTTGGGTTCCTAAAACCAGTTCCTGCTTATGAACTTCCCTCACCTCCACCTTGGAATTCAGAGCTGTATTTTAATGAAGGGGACAAACTAAACCAACTGCCAGCAGCATGGTTTACTTCTACAGTGGACAACATTTGCTGTATTAAGACAGGCGGACACCATTTATATCCTTCCTCTTGCAGCAGGGATGGTTATAGGCCATATAGACCAACGATGATATAGACCCTTTTATTTATTTATTTATAAATATTTTTTAGCCGCCCCCTCATGCCTACGGCATCTTGGGGCGGCTTACAACAATACAATAAAATTCATAAAAACAATATTTAAAAAACAACTTCATCAATAAATTAAAACAGTCCCCATATCCACCCCCCACATCCCCCACATCCACAACTACCCAACCCTCCCTTCCGAAGGCCTGGGTGAACATCCAGGTCTTGCAGGCTCGACGAAACGCCAGCAGACCTGGGGCCGGGCGGGCTTCCTCCAGGAAGGAGTTCTAGAGTCGCGGCCCGGCCGCCGAGAACGCCCTCTCCATTGTGCCCCCCGTCTTACCTGGGGAACCTCCAAGAAGGCGCCCCCAGTGGACCAAAGGGATTGCTCTGAGACACGAGGGTGAGGCGGTCCCCGAGGTATGACCGGGTGTGGGCACGCCCTTTTCACACAGGCGTGCCCCCACCTTGCACTTGTGTGCGGTGGGGTGCAGCAGGTGGAGGGGCCATGGTTGGGTGCCCAAAGGAATGGTGCCCATGTCGGGTGGGGGTGTGTGTGCACTCCCGTGCAGTCACCCACGTACAGAGCAATGGGCTCCAATGCCGGATGCTCCATGCATGGAGGTGGGTGGAGATGGGTGTACGCTTGTGGTAATGGATGCTCACCCATCCACCCACCCACCACGGTCCGTTTGAAGAGGGCCATAGATGATGATACAGGGCTTAAAGCAACTCCTGGGGAAAAGCTTTCAATGATAAGAGCAGAGAAATGCCAGAAGGTCATTGGTTCTGGTTAGGTTACCTTAAAACAATGGCCCTTTTTATTACATGAGACAGACCCATGCATGTACACACAGGTCTGCTGCATGTGCATCATGGGTGCCACCCATGTAAACACTGTGGCGGATGTGCGTGCACACTCCCGTGACCCAACCATCTCCACCCATTACCCACACACAGAGCAACCGGCAAAAAGGGAAGTTGCTCCATGTGTGGAAGTGGGTGGAGATGGGTGTGTGCCCATCTGCACCCGCCCGCCACCCATCACCCCCGTAGCGGTGCTCCACCCACTGCACACGGACCCGTTCCCTCCCCCTGCCCGCCCATTTAAAAAGGGCCAATGATTCCCAAACTGGTTTGTGAGGCTATGATAAGTGGTCCATAAAACCAGCTGGAGCTACAGCAGGGTAGGGCTTGGTATCGTCCAGCACTGGTGCCATGGTCACCTTAGAAGGGAGGATGGACAATGTCCCTACGGTGCATGTGTTGGATGCAGCACCAAAGCTGCCCACCTTGTGCAGCTGCACCCACATACAGCGAGCACAGGCAAGGCTGCAGTCATCTCCAGGGCATGCCAGTGGCCCGTAAGAAATTTGGAGTTGGGGGTAGGCAGCAGATTAGTGATCCATAAAGTCTCGGAAGTACTGATCTTCAGTATACGTATAGCAAGGCTGGAGAAAAATCCCTCCTGTGGCTCAGAGACTTCCCCCCCCTCACAAGTTGTCAACAGAGAAGTGGCTCACTCCCTAAAGGGCTACGCAGCAACACCCAAGGCAGCAAGCACCTCACCAGCCCAAGCCCTGACGTTTGACACCCAATGTGCGGCATTGGTGAAATGACTCAAGAGTTCATTTCTGACACAATGATTGGGCTATTTTAAGAAACGGGCTTCCTGGTTAATAAATTTAAACTGGGCCTGTGCAATTAACTTCCTGAAACTGAAATAAATGTCAATCCAACAGCTGATTAAGCTACATCACCACTTGTTTTGCATCTCAAGTTGCTAGTGTTGGTGCAGATGGCTGCCTTTACTGTAAATAAACAAATGCTTTGTCATTGCCGGACAACTGGAACTTGGAGAGCGTTTCACATCCTGAGTCTGTACACATGTTAAACACCCACTTCTTCCTCTGTTTAATGGCAACAGGGGATTAACCCTGGAAGTGCTAGGTCTCAAGCAGGCAAAGCACTCCATGCATGCACTTAAACTTTAAGCCCACAAGTAGCCAGGCTGATGGACTCATACACCAAAAGCTAGGCTCTTGGGCTTAAACGTTTGCTGGAGCAAGACCAGAATGCAGAGTACATTGCAGGATACAAATCCTGGATGAGCAGATGTGCTTTTGTTGGGCACGCCGGAAGGATAATTGCTGCTCTTCAGATTCCACCAACCCCGTGTGTAATTTTTAAAAGTATCCTAGATTATAAGGCTAAAAAGGGACCATCACAATCACCCGCCTGAGCTGCGACTGCTAGCTTGGCTGTGACTATCACAGGCTCTGACTGTTAACAAGGCTTTTAGTGAAGGCACCAATTCATTGCTATGGAAGACTGGCCCCTAGTCCCCAAAGCCATCCAACAAAAGCCCTCTCTCCTGGGTGTGAAAGGTTTGGCTTCCTTGCTTATGCCAGGGACACCAGGCAAATTGAAAAATAAAAGCCATGTTCCATTTGAGTTGCTACTTAATATATATATATATTTTCTAACAAGGTTTTCTTTTGCAGACTTTATTCTCTCTCCTCTTCCTATTAACTGGAATGCAATTCACATTTAAATAAAACTTTGCACCTATTAATATTAAAGAGAATTACGTTTTCTTGAAGGATAGAACAGGGTTAAAAGTCAAGGAACGAACGGAGCCAGAAGGCATTAACTAGAACTTATTTATTATGCATCATGTAAGCACATGAATCATTCATTCCTACAGGCACCTAAGAAGCTCTAGTCTTAGCTCCTGAGTGGCTATGGATGCTCTTGTGGCAATCTCCCGGGCTGTCTTTTCTAAGTGTAAAAACCCAGTCGTCAAGCCATGCATTTAGAGCAACAGTAGCCCGCATTGGACACATACCCGTAAGATCTCCCTGCAGATGTACGCAATCCACTCCTCCTTCAAAGTGTTCCCTTTCGTGTTCTTGATCAGATCGGTGACAGAGCCAGCACCACAGAACTCCATCACCAGCTGGGAAAGGAAACAAAAGCGCAATTATTATAATTAAATCGAAAGCATCCGCTGGGTTTCAGTAGCTCAGTGGAAAGCACTGCAGCTGGCAATGTGCAGTGCCACTGCAACAGAAAGCGATCGTTCAATAATTTTGACCCTATCCACTTTCAAGTTACCATTTGTTTTTGTTTTTTAAAATACTGTCAGAATGTTTGAAAACCCAGGAGAATCAGAAGAAGAAATGGCAATAGGAAGCAAGGAAAAAAAGTTAGAAAAGCTGATGCGAATAACCCCATGGTTACAGTTCCCACATTCTCACAAAGGGGTGTGGAATTCCATCAATGCCACCATGTCATATATACACAACTTCCCTAGATTCACCCTTTTGCACTCAATTCCTTCATGAATGGATGTGAGAAAGGATCATTCAAGTCGATAAGGTACCTTTCCTCTGATACTGCTTCCAAGACTCTACTTACTGTTTCATCCTCAGGATCAGAAACCTTCCCAATGGTGAGATTTATTAGACTATGGTTTAGTCTCCCAAGGGAAGCCCCATCATTAGAAGTATTCCAAATCGGACTGGGTAAATATTTGGCCTTCTTGGCTTCTTCCATTGTTCATAATATCCCCAATCTACAAACCATTTACTCCAGAGTAGTCCCATGGGAACCTGCATGCAGTCCCACTGGAGGCCTGATTTTGCGTTCCCTTCCGTGCACACCCTGGGAACTTCCTCGGATTTCCAGAGGACGCAACGAATGCAAGACGGTGCCGCTTGTGCTAAGATACACGATGAAGGTGATCATAAAACAGAATTCCCATCCAGCGGCTTGCTTTGTGCCTCTTAAATACACCATTTATTTTGCAAAAATAATAATTCTGCACATAGTAATACTTGACACATACACAGCACTTCACATTTTCAGTGCAAATGGTATCATGTTATATAAAACTGAGAGTGGATAGGAGAAAAAATAAGGGGAAGGAAAAGGAGCGAGCGAGAAAGTAAAAAGGTTAGTCCTGTTCAAATTGCTCAGATGATTCAGTTAAAGGACCCTCATGCTGGAACATAATGGCAAAATGAAGACCAAATACTATTATAGTCTTCTGCCTGCCTGTGCCTGGGTAAACTACTTGGACAGAATAGTGAGCACTATGCCGTGCAGCAGGCAGAAAGACTATCTTCCATCTAGTCTGCTTTTCCCGTTCTGCTTTTGGTAATTTCTAACATCACGCATCTTTGAGACGCTCTTTTCACATCCCTGGAAAAATTAACATTACACTTACACTATAAATTTGCCCTCATCAAATAAGCTTGTGATTGGCTAGGCAGTCCGGATTATGGAAAAAAATAAACCTTGGAATTTTTTCCTCCCAACAGATGACGAGAATGACAAGGACAAATAACTTTGACTAGATCAACTGATTAGAAAGGAGCTTTTCCCTTTTCTCCTTTCCCCACAATTACTTGAATAATATGTGGGTACCCTGAGGTCTGCTTTATCATCTGCCTATTGAAATTAAAATTTAGATCCTACAGTGCTAGGCCCTCTTGCGCAGGGAGGTTGAGTGCTGTACTCCAGTTTATAAATACTCTCCTACCGGCCTCCAGAAGGAAAGAAAGATGGTTATAAAGATGGAGTCAGACCAATGGTCTATCATAGCCCAGTGTTGTCACAACCTGAAGCGTCAGCAGGGTTTCAAATCAGGATCTCCGGCAAAGGCCTCACCCAGGCATGCTACTTGAGACCCTCCAGGATCCCTGGCAGAGGTCTCATGTGGGTATTCCACCAGAGATCCTGAATTGGAGATGCTGGAGATTGAACTTGGGACCTTATACACGCAAAGCATACGCTCTACCACCTGAGCCACGGCCCACCCCAGGATTAGGGCACTAGTTTAGAACTCAGAAAACCCTGCTGCCATTACAACTTTCAAAAGTGAAAGCCAATGGGATGGCGTGTGCAATCCTCCAAGTAGATAGAACTGGCACTGCAGTTAGCGAGGGAATGAGCCCCATGAATCTAAACGGGATTTGTACCCACGCCACGTGCCATAGCGGGCACTTTCCTTCAGGAGGATTATGCCATCAGGTCCTTAAAACCTTTGAAATTTAATCTATGATGCAACTGCACCTTGAATACTGGGTGCAGTTCTCATCACCCCATCTCAAAAAGGATATAGTAGAACTTGAAAAAGTACAGAGAAGGGCAACAAAGATGATAAAGGGTATGGAACAGCTTCTGTATGAGAGGCACAACAGGTTAGGGCTCTTCAACTTGGAGAAGAGATGACAGAGGGGATAGGATAGACGTTTATAAAATCACAAGCGGTGTGGACTGAGTACATAGGAAGTTGTTATTTTACTCTCTCAAACAATACCGGAACTGGAGTGGGGGGCAGGGGGAACACTCTACAAAACTAACTGGCACCAGATTTAAAACAGGAAGTCCCCACCACCACCACCACCACTCAATGCACCATTAATTTGTGGAACTTGTCAGAGTAGGTGGTCAAGGACAGTAGCATACCATGGTTTTAAAAAGGAGTGGGTAAGTTCTTGGAGGATATGTTCACTAATGGCTATTAGCCAAGTGGGCTGGGGGACATAACCTCAGATTGTGGGTAGCTGGGAGTGAACAACAGGGAACAGATCACTCCCTTATGACCTATCGGGTACTTTTCCAAAGTGACCAAGATTGGCAACTGTCGGAGACAGGATGCTGGACTTGAAGGACATTGGCCTGAGGCAGAACGGCATTTCTGTTCTTCTGATGTTGGTACCTCTTACCTCACAGGGGGTTTGTGATACTACGTTCAAGCTTGTCAGATGTTCAGAGACGATGGCTGTTTTTACACATGCATTTCTTCTGCATGTTTTTTGTTACGTCCTGAACTTTCTGTGTGTCTAAATCACTCACCCAGATCTTAAATATCTGGCTCTTTGAACTTCTGCGTAGAACTTCTCCCAGAACCTGTGTGTGTAAAAAGTTCTCCTGGTAAACTGCTTTGCTCCAGGCAGCTGTGGTCACTTGGTTTCCATGGCAGCCTGTCACGTCTACAGCTGCGGCTACTTTAGGCTGCCTCAGGGCAGTGTTTGTGTGAACAATGCACCCAGGAACTGCCTCAGGGCAGTGTGTCTGTGAAGAATGCATCCAGAACTTACTTGTGGACTTGTAAACCAAGAAGATTGAAAGACCAGCACTTTAAGGTGTGTGTACAAATGCCCTATGTCAATGAGGGCCATATACATTTCCATGCACTCATCTTCCTGCACTCCCTACCCCCTCCACCATAGCTCCCTCTATTCCCCCATAGGGTCCTGCCATACCTCCCCCACCCGCAATCTGTTAGAGCTGCAAAGTACCGTGAGATCTGGATGGACCATGACCGTAAACTGCAGGTGGCTTTTGGTCCCTGAAACTTTGAGTGTTGTACTTTTGTCTTTTTATAGATATAGTGTGTCTGTACGTATGCTCATAATTAAACTGAAGGACACATTCCACTACATATTGCAAGAATTAAATATTAGAAGGATGGGCCAAACATCATTAAAAGAATCCAATTCATCCATTAATTTGAAGGATGGTCTCCACAGTGCTGCCAACTCACTCAGCCCTATATGCCTGTCCTTGATTTCCATCTTCTATAGATTAATTTTGTAGTAATAAGTGCATGAAGTAACCACTTGTCTGATGTATTTGAAACCCCTGAATAATTACGAAGTCTCCCAGAGATGAAAAATAGGAGACAGGATGGGGAGGGTAGTGCCCAACGCAGCTTTACATAGCTTCAGAGAAATTTACCCTACCAACTCACAACATGTGTACGCAAATGCCCCACACCAACAGATGATATTATTGGCAAGACCAGCTTGGCTCAGTTGGTAAGGGCTTAAAAGGATTTAACAATGAACACTTGTTCCTAACTGTAAAACATTTCCAATTAGCTGTGCTATGAATTCTTAGTTGTAGGGTGGAAAGTGGTTTGCCAATGCATCCTGGCCCACAGCAGAAGGGTAATGGTTGTTGTCTGACTAGAACGGCAGCTCTCCCAGGGGTATCAGAAGGGTTTTGAGAGGAATAACGAACCAAGCAATTGTTAGCAACAGAGTCGAGGGGAAAAAACATGGCTTCCATATGAGGAGAGGCTTGTTAGGGTAGGGCTCTTCAGCTTGAAGAAGAGATAACTGATACACAGCAATGTGGAACAAGTAAATAGTGAGCTGTTATTTATCCTCTCAAATAATACTAGAACTAGAGGGACACGCCATTAAACTGAGGAGTGGCCCGCGGCTCAGTTGGTACAGTGCATGATTTGCATTTATAAGGTCTCCAAATTCAATCCCTGGCATCTCCAGTTCAGGATCTCTGATAGTACACCAGGCTGAGGCCTGTGCCAGAGATCCTGGAGAGCCAAATCTGAAACCCTACTGCCAGGTCAGGTTGTGACAATACTGGGCTAAGATGGACCATTGGTCTGACTCAGGTAGGCAGCTCCTTATATCCTTAACTAACAGGCAGCAGATTTAAAACAAATAAAAGAAAGTATTTTTTTCATGCAGTGCACAATTAATTTGTGGAATGTGTTGTCAGAAAATGTGGTCAAGGTTTGTTGTTTATTTTTTTTAAAAAAAGCACATTGCCAATGCTGAATTGGATAACGTCTTGGAGGGTAGGCTCATTAATGGCCATTAACCAAGTAGGGTAGGGAATGGAACCAATCTGACTGTCAGGAGCTGGGACTGAATGATAGGGAATGGATCACTCCTTTGTGACCTGTTGGATACTTCTCTGAAGTGACCAAGAATGGCCACCATTGGAAACAGATGCTGGCTTGATGGACCACTGATCTGACCTAGTATGGCACTTGTGTTCTTATGAGTGGGTGGAAGAGTTCTGAATTGAAACTTTTCAACAGCCTGCTTTTCTAGTTAGTAAACTACTGCAGCTTCCATTTTTTGGATGGCAAAATGTCAGTGAAGTCCAGTGTATATTGTACTGCACACAGGATTGGGAACTAGACCACCGCAGTGTCTTACTTCTATTTCTGCTATTGACTAATCATAATATTGCTTTGCCTGTACATAGAACATTATTTATAAGTGTCCTGCAGTACTATAACTGTATTGCCTGAGAGGGTAGTTCTCTCCCATTAAAGCCTTACTAAAATGGGTTACTAAAATTCTTACTAACTTTAATGCTAACTAGCTTGCTTACTAACTTTAATTTTCTTACTACATTTCTTACTAACATTAATGGCAGAGGATTTTCCTGTCTGAGAGGGTAAGTGATGTGTTCAGGGTCACAATTCAAGTCAATGCTGGTAACTATACCCAAGAGTTATGACTCCTAAGCTCTTTCTCCAACCATCAGTCAATATAGTTTCCAATTCCGTAGTTTGCACAAGGGACTGCACAAGCAGAAGGATGGGATCCACTGAAATGCTGAAGGTAACAGCGGATTCCTCCCAGGCAATGCCCTAGTAGAAAATCCAGAGAGAATATCCCATCACCCCCATCCCAAAATAAGCCTCTTTATCAAACACAATTGTCAATCCATCCACTAGGTCAGGGTACAAGCTCTCTGCAGTTTTTTCCACTACAGAGCAGAGCTTGGCCATGTGCATAATGACACTGCTCCACCACATGGGGGCACAATGGAACAGAAACGACATGGCAAGGGGTAAAAACAACGCACTGGCAGCTCGGTGGCTCCCTGGCCTGCCCCGGGGCAGAAAAGCATGGCCGCCACTCCCCGGGATTAGCCAGCAGCACAGAATAGACGTTCCTGTGACCCCTGGCGGCCAGACAGCCGTCTTACCAGCCCAGGCCTTGGGTAGGGCAGGGGAACACAACAAATGTGCGGGCAGCCAGCCATGCCCCGTGTCCCACCCCATCATGATGGGCAGCCATGACGACTGCCAGCTAGATGGTGCCGAACAGACCCGTATTGGTCCGCGTTGGTGGTCCTTGGCCCAGGATGGTTCTCTAAGATTTTCTGGAGGCTGCATCCTAGGCCAGAAGCCTACCCGCCCCGGGACATAAGCAGCCCAACATATCAGGATGGGATCACGTGAGCTGGTGCAGCCCAGGCGGGCCAGAGTGGGCCAACGCAGGCCACCATCTTATTGGTTTTCACCGAGGGAGGGGAATAGGGGCAAAGCAGAGCTCCATGTAGGCTCAGGGATGGATCTGCAGCTTTTCCCCAGGGCATGCCAGCAATGGCCAACATCAGAACATCTGGATTCTGGTTCCATGTTCTGCCATGGATGGTTCCTTCCTCTGTAAAATGGGGATACCAGTACATTGAAGCATATCCCATGGTGAGTTATCAGAACTTCTCCACTTAATGGTCATCAAGTAATTTAAGCTTCCCAGATGAAGGTTCGCTACAGAAGCACCAAGCATTTGTATTCCCGTGCCTGCAGACCTAGAAGCATTAGAGCTGCTTGCCTAATAAATGTTGGTGTCATTACCAAGCCTGGAGATACTTAAGGGTGGGAAACAGTAATAAAACTGAAACGCTGATTGAATTTTTATTAACCTTAACCAAAATTATAAATCGGGATGGGATGGAGTTAAGATCACAGCCCTGCAATCCAATTTCCAGGGCTGATCGTTAAGGCAGTATTTTTAATAAAGGCTTAGCATTCAACCCCCCTTTTATGGGAGAGGAGCAGGACATTGTACAAACAAGAGATGCAAACTAAGAGCAGCTGCCGTTATACTGTGCCCTGCATTCTTGGAGTGTTTGGCTTTAGGAATCCTCACAGCTGCTGACTCAATATTTTCCTCCTCTTACTTTTAAGAGTGGCCCCTAAACCACTTTCCATAATCCCTCTGTCCCCACCCTGCTACAGATTGAATTCCACTAGCTCTGAGAACTCACAGATGACTAAACACTGGTGGGTGAAGGCACAATGGAACAAACGGATCCTAGCACTTGCTCTCAAGGAAAACCTGAATGTCCCTAAAGAACCCTGCAGAGCAGCTTCTAGGCAGCTGTGTACCCTACTGATTTCCTTGGTCCACACATCTAGTTCCCTCCTTGGAGATCAATCTTTTGCATACCACCATTGCAATGAATCCAAGTTCTGATTTGGAGACCTTTCTCTCTGGTAGTCAGTTCACACCAGGAAATGGAAACAGAGGAACTGTCAAGGGAAATGGGATATGGATCGGCCCTTAAACAGTGGTAGCATTTGACCCGAGTACCTTCTTTATTTTGAGTGTCCAGTGCTCAAGATCTGGCCTGACTGTTCCCTTCCAGGACCTTTGCTGTCTGCTGATACCACACTTCCACTAGCCCATGATTCGTCCCTGCTCGTATACAAGGCCACCCAGCTGCCATCCGGACAGAGTTGGGCAGAGCAAGGTGTCACTTCCTACCGTGTTTGAGCCCTGTGTGCAGCCTGGACTTCAGATCCTGTTTTGATCCAGTCTTTGCTCCAAGACCGTTCTGTTTCTCATTTCTGCCTGATCCTGTCCTGTCCCAGTTTGTTTTCAAGTTCCTAATCCAGCCTGTCTTGTATTCCAGTCCTGTGACGGCCTTGTTTGTTTGACTGCTTCCTCCGCTTTTGACCCAACTGGCTTTGAGGACAGTGTGTATGTGGATTACCCTCTGGGGGTTGCTGGACTCCTCTGGTTGCCTGCCTTATCAGTCTGGTAAGTCTGATCCTGTCAACACTTATGGGTCAGGGGGGCCCTGACACAGCAGAGACTGAATTGTGGTCTTCGAGTGACCCCTTTAAGGGAATCTCTCACTTTGGCTGCTTCTTTATCAATCTCACTTCTTTTCCCTCACATCCTATTATTAAGCTTTATTCTAACCCTACAGTTACAAACACCTGGGTCCAAGGAGACAGCATGAGAAATGAGAGAACACAACTGATTCCATATTAAGCATCGATGCAAATATTCTTTAGGAAAGAGCACTCCCGTTCAGCAAACCGAAGATAAAGTCAGATTTTAATTGACAGCGCAAGAGCCACAGTTGGAACAGGCTGCAAATTATTAGCATTACCTGCAGCTCTCTGGCTTGGCTGCTTTTGAACGCTTGGGCACCATAGCCATCATGATATGTCAGCTTGGTTATGCAAGCCAGGAGGGCACAGAAATCAAAGACGCTGACACGTCAGTCCTCTTTTTGGGGAGGGGAATGGCCTGAAATACAGACCATTCAGACAGACAGACAGCAATACAGACAGTCCTTGCAGACTTTAATAAGTCAGTAATTTGCATGGCTGCAGAATGAGAGGACTCAGGGGAGGTTTGAGAATTTGCAAAGCCTAGGACAGTCTCTGCAAAGCCCTGCAATAGCCACCACTGGAGCGGCTGCTGTCACTGTCAGAGGCAGGCCCCAGCACTAGTGGGCCCTGACAGTGGACCCTAGAGGCGTCGGGCCCAGACTGTGGTGATCAGAGACTCAGCAGCAATGGCCCCTGGAGGCATCGGGCCCCAAGAACAAGTGGCTCTGAACTGGGGACAAGACGCAGTGGCTCTGTATTGCTGGAGCCCCCACTGCTGGGGTTCACACAAGGCCCCATGGCAGCATGAATGGTGGGAGACCTGTCCACTTGCCCCACCCTAGGCCCAACCATGTCCTGCCCATATGAGCACAGGTACTGTTATGACTTCTGGGTAGCTTTGGCAGCATGAAGCGAGAGAGAAAGGAGTGCTTTACAGGCACAGGAATAATCTATTATATTAACAATAGGTGCCTGGTTCCTGCAGAAGTAGCTCTGAACACAAAACAGGAATCAAATAGTATGGACTTCCTTAGCCACAAAGTTGCTGAAATTATCTCTTAGGACAGGCTGTCTGACCTCGCAGCTAGACCACAAAACGCTGCACCGTTCAATCGGTGCAGCACGCTCTTTTCCCAAGCAATCCTCGTATGTCATTCCCTCTCTGTGCACTTTTCACTCTCTGAAAAGGTAAAGTATTTTCTGAAGGAATGGACCAGAAGTACAGCTCATTTCAATCTTTGCCTGACAGGTATAATGGTTTCAATTGTTAAAAAGGTGGCAGGAGTGCAGTGGGACTGACAGTTCAGCAGCTAATTAAAAGGGAAAGTGTATGCTGCACAGGTAGGATGTTGGCTGCTCTATGGGTTGGAAACAGCCGGCCTCAAAGAGACAGAAGGAAAAATGATACTAGTGGTAGAAAGCAACATCTTGAGAAGCATAGTAAGGATGCAAGTACCACCATATTGGGTCAGACCAAAGGCCCATCGAGCCCAGCATCCCATCTCTGATGGTGGCCGGTCTTGGTTGCTTCGGAGAAGTGCCCGACCAGTCATAATGGAGCGATCCATTCCCTACCATTTTCTCCCAGCTCCGACAGCCAGAGGTTGTATTCCCCGGCCTACTTGACTAATTGTCATTAATGGACCCATCCTCCAAAAATGTATCCAATCCTTGTTTGAACCCAGCTACGCAACTGGTTTTTGCAACATCCTCTGGCAACAAATTCCACACGTTAATTGTGCACGGAGTGCAAGAGTACTTTCTTTTGTTCATTTAAATCAACAGCTGGTTCATTTCATGGAGTGCCCTCTAGTTCTAGTATTATTTGAGGTGGTAGGCAAATGGAGGGCAGGCAGCATGTACACAGAAGGAATAAAGAAGAAAATGAACTTGGGGTGTGCAGTGTCGGACAGCCGAGATGTCTGAGTTCAGCAAGACATCTGAGGTGGCTGGGGCAACTCATCTTCCCACTGTCCTCTCAAGTGCTTTCCCTGGGAAACAACCAGGAAAGAGGTACCAGAGGCTTAAACCCCAGTCTTTTTGTCTCTCCCTCCTGAAAGAGACAGTGGGATTGCCCCTCCTGAGTAAGGAGTGTTGGGCGGGATGTTCACCTATGACAGAGGAGGGGGAGTTTGGCGGACAGGAGTTAGCCTAATGAGCAAAGCATCGCTTTGGGAATGCTTAAGGCCAAAATGTTGCTCTCTGTGATACTGGTGTGAATCTGAACTGCACTCGAATGCTTGGATTTACATTGCTGTCACAGAACTAGCCTTTATAGATTAGGAACATTGGAAAAAAATGTATAATTAAGGAAAAGAAACGGCTGCTAGCCTTTTAAGTCTTTCTTTCCCATTAATCTCCTCTTTGTAAAAAGGAGCAATTGACAGGGCTCCACAACCACATGCTCCTCTGAATCAGCTGCCTCTTGCTCACCCACAGCCTGATGGTAGTTAAGAGTCTTCCTGATTCAAGACGCCATCCCCCCAGCCCTCCGAGGTGAGCTGTCTACAGTCAGAGTTTGAGCAAAGCTAAGAGATGGGCACTTGAGTCCCACTTGGGAGAGAGGGTAATACAGAGGGCACACGAGCAGGGACTTTAAGGGTACGTGCTACCTTGAAAGCTGCAGGTTTGTATCTCCCTCCCCCCCCCCCCATTATAAATCTACCTTCCTCCTCATTGTGCAAGTTGCCATGGCAGCAATCCATCTCCAGGCAGGAAGGCAAGTACCTCTCCCCCTGGGAAATGCCTCCGTTACCACCGCTCTGCCCTCAGCTGTCACCAGCCTGGAGCTTAGTCTGTGTGCTGTATAAATTCAATCCTACAGGCAGCAGCAAAAGCCAATGCTATTTTACATGCATGGCAGATCTTTTTGGTTAATCACTTCAATACATTCTAGAAAGCAAGGACAGATGACAAACATCCAGCAGAGTGGCACCCCCATATTACCCTGTGGATGTAGGCTGGATGTTAACATATTGAAATTAAAGAAAGGCCCTACAGCTTCCACTAGCATTGCCAGAACGAGTTCTGCAATACCAGCGCGAGCAGAATTGCTGCCTTTGTGATCTAATTCCGACTCCGGGGCTGCATTTAAGCTTCTTCCTAAGCCCCTACAAGGTAGGTCCTGTAGGACTGCATCCCTCCCTAATTAACCACTCTTTTACTCATTCCTTTCACCCCCAAAGATGCCCCCCTCAGCATCTGTTTTCTGCCTCTCTCACAAATGACTCAGTGTTTCCTTCAGCGTGACCTGCTAGCAGGCCGCACACCTCTAACGCCCCACTGGAGGCCTATTTCTACATGGATACTAGTAGCAAGAAATCAGGAGAGAATGAAGTGGAATGTGAAATTGTATCTTGTTTAAAGATGGTGTCTATGTTTAACGTACTGGACATATGTCCTACAGCCCAAGGCCAAAGTACAGAAAGGGCCCTTTGCAACCCCACCTAAGGGCACAATGAATCCTCGTCTTCACAGTTCAGAAGAACATTATTATTATTAGCAAGTATTTGAATAGTGCCAGCAACGTACCTGGCGCTTTACAAAGTAATGGAATAGACCTAGGGCTTACGATCTGAGAGGGAGGTGGGGCGACGATGAAGGAAGGGGAACAGAGGGAGAGACAAGGGGTTCAAGAAGATGCAAGGTCCCAGGTGCACGTGCTTGGCTTGGTTACATCGAGAATGATGGCTGGCTGGTCCGTGTAGTGAGGATATGAGCACACAGACCCTCAGGTAACAGATTGTACTGGATGGAGGGTATCAGCAGGAGTTAGGTGAGGGGAGCGAGGAGTCGGGGAGGGCAGAGTGGAAGAGGTGTGTCTTGAGGAGGGATTTGAGGGTACAAAGCGAGGGGGCGAGGCGGATGTGATCAGGGAGGGAGTTTCAGGAGTGGGGGGCAGCTAGGGAGAAGGGACAAAGGCGGTTAGGGGAGCAGGGGAGGCAAGGGAGGGCGAGAGGGGACAGAGGAGGAGTGGAGTTCACGGACTGGAGTACGAAGGGAAATCAGCGCAGAGAGGTAGGGGGGAGCAAGGTTGTGAAGAGCTTTATAGGTGAAGACTAGGAGCTTGTGCAGGATTCATTCAGGAAGGGGGAGTCAGTGAAGAGAGGCAAGGAGGGAGTGCATGTGGTTGAAGCGACGGGCGAGGTGGATAACCCTGGCAGCAGAATTCTGGACATGCACCAGTTCAGAGTTTTGAACATGCGCCAGTTCAGAAGAACCAGTTTTTCAGGAAAAGATTTAGGGGATGCAAACCACTCTTAGCTGAGGAGACAGATTTTCTAAAGAGGCTCTCACATGATCTAGGGTATGCTGTAATCATGACCCAAGATATCATGGTGGTAATAATTATTGTTATGCCTCTCCCGCGAAATAGCACTTGGAAGTGATTTGCAAATCAGTACAATAAGCCAATGTAAAATCCATTTTAAAAGAATTCAAAAGGGGGAAGAGAGGGAGGGAGGGCAGAATACATTAAGGGGAGCCAGCAACGGAACCTAAAATTACCTGGAGACATTTGGAGGAGTCCCTGCACTCCCTAGAGCAACTAGGATCATCAATGGCTATTAACAGGGAATGCAAGAGGAAAGGAAGACTCCTCCATGCAAAGGCCAACCACAATCCGTCCTGACTCAAGCAAGATGCCAAATGACCAAACAGACCAGCAAGCAAAGGCAGCGGGTGAAACAAGAGCTGCAGGTCCGTCTCTCCCTGCTTTGCCACAGCTCAGCTTTTCAAAAAACCTTTCTTGGTACTGAGTGACCGTCTGTTTACTCTCGTACCCCATGCCGCCCCAGCAGCACCATGTGCTTGTATGCTTGCTACCAGGCCTCCAAGCTGAGAAAAAACAGATTCATTTCAGGGCAAAAGGCAGTGAATAGTCTTGGATATTCTGCGCTTGTTTACAGGTGCAGGGTCTCCCATTGGCATAAGAGCCGTGCAGGCAAAGTGTGCACAAAATCAGAGCAGGGATCTGAAAGCAGCACTCTACCCTAAGGAAAGGTTAAAGTAATTTTGTATTTAAGCATTACAGCAAAGCATTTTATATATGGCTCTGCTGATTTCTAGTGTATGCACACATTTTGCTGAGCTGGAAGGAACCCACCGAGTCATCTGGTCCAGCCCTCCGCTAATAAGTAGGATCCACAGCACCTACATCCATCCCGAGAGATGCCTCTTTAACCTATTTTTAAAAAGGTTTTCCTAATGGCGGTCTTATGGATTCAGATTGATCTGATCAATCTGCACCGAACCACAACTGTGACAAACACGTCAGCGGCGGTTCGGTTTATCCATTAAAAAAATATATCACGGTGCAATGGCCGCCAGACTGTTCTGCGCATGCAACCCTTTTCCAAAATGGTGGTGGCAGCAGCGTCACCGCCATTGTGGGAAAAGGCAGCTGGGTCGATGCATGCGCAGTGGCCATTTCACGTAAGCGCAGGCCCGGCTGCCCTTTTCTAAAATTAAAGGACACGCATGTGTGAATGGTCTGGCGGCCCTTTGCGCATGCGCAGTGATTTTTAAATATTTTTTTTAACATTTTAAAATTATTTAAAAGTTTTTAATTTATTTAAATATAGATCCGTAATACAGATCCGTATTTAAATCTGGAAATTGCGCGATCAGAACCGCAAGTGGAAAAGAACTACAGTGTCCTCCAATGGATACCCATAAGACCTCCACAATCTCTACTGGCAAATTATTTTCCTTTTCAAGTGTATAAGATCTGGGAGGCTGCACCTGCATAATTAAGACACAGAGATGCTCAAATTTTCTTGCGTGTAGGCTTTCTAATTTCAAGAATATTAGTCAGTTTAACAGACCATTATTTCTTTACTGCTGCTGTTACCGAACAGAGCACTGTGAAACTAAATGACCTGTTCATCACGAAGGCGTGATGGCAGTACCGTTATGTCAGGAGCTTGCCTTGCTCCCGAGAGATCTTAATCTTCATTGAAAGAGCTCCCTTTTTTTTTATTTCCGTATCAGGCCTCCAAGTGCTGATAAAGAGAATTACTTGGGCATTATCAGAAAAGGATTTTATTTCAACAAAGAACTGCAGGAAAATAAACAAGCGTTTATCTCCGGAGCCTGAATGATAGAATTCTCACAAGTTCTAATTCAATCAGATGCCCAAAGCAGCATAGGGATTTAGCAGGGAGGTAAAACTACTGCTTCTCCCTCACCGCCAAAGAGGTTTTTCCTTTGACTACCTCACTCAGCCACCACCTTGGGCACAGGTTTGCTAAACCACATGACCACTTTTAAGCTGTAAAGAGCCTGGAACTTAGCTTGGTTTTCTTCCCCGCTGTGGGTGCTTTAAGCTGTTGAAGTAAAACCCTTTTCTCTCACTCTCCCTCTGGCAGGGTTGCCCCAGCAATAATAAACCTTGCCAGGGAGGAACCAGGAGGGGAGGGTGAAAGGAATTTCCCATGTTGCACCTCTGCAGAATGGATGGTCAGAATTTTTGTGGGAAGTGAAATCCCTGCTAGAGATGATGTTAGGAACTTCAGTGCCCTGGCCCAAGAAAAAGTTACAAAGGGCATTTTAGTCAAGGGACTGTGGCTTGGTGCATGTATAGACACTGGAGGGGACCCTCCTAGCACAGGGATGACCAGGAACAATACATGACTGTTTTAAGTGAGGGAATACTCCCCACTCCCTGGTACTCAGAGTCAGAAGCTGGTAGGGTGCGGATGGCTTGCCAGAGCAGTGGTAATACTGGGGACAGTGGATCCCATGCTCAGGGGAAGGAAAACAGAGGAGGAGACTGCTGCCCAGAGAGAACAAGTGGCAGAGTAGGAACTAGAACCTCAAATTCCTAACTGTCAGTTCTGTGCTTTAACCATTCAGTTCAGTTTATTCCATGGCACAGGCTTTCACCAAGGCCAGCATAAAATTATACACAGAATATATTACACATACATAAAATTCCAAAAATAAAATAATTTAAAAAACCACCTACAATTGAACCCAAGTTCTCAATCTGCCAAAACAGAAATCATTGGGAATTTTCTTCTAACAATTTCAGCTTGATAAGCAAATATAGCGAGATTATTCACAATATCCAAATCTTTTTGTTGAAACAACCAAACAGTACACTCTCTCTCTCATAGAAAAATATTTAATTTTAAGAAGAAAAGGAAGGAGATAACAGTTCATCAAAAAGGGAACATTGCATGACATAATGTACAGTATTTTCTACAGCACCAGAGTGACATGGGCTAGCCTCAATTCAGCTTTAACCATTAGGCACTGCTCCCTCCAGATACTGGACATAGTGGCCACTGATACACAAGATGGGACGGGGGTGCTGCGAGCAGCGATCATGCCGGGGGTGGGTGGGTGTCACGTGAAACTCTGCTCATGTGCGCAGGGTTTAAAACATGATTTGACCATTTCTGCTGCGATTTCACTTATGGATGACAAGGCTGCATTTTGAGCCCTGCTGTAATCCGTGAGTGAAATCGTGGCAGAAATTGCCAAATAACGTTTTAAACCCTGCGCACGTGAGCAGAGTTTCACGTGACCCCCTTGGCATGAGCAGTCACGGAACTCCCCCACCCCTCCTCCTGTCTTATGTACAAGCGGCCAGCGTAACTATTTTATCCTAAGTGTTGCAACAGGAAAGCCTGCCTTACACAACACACTTTTACAGTGAGCCTTGGCCCAAACCCACATCCTGAGCACTGTGCAAAAATCTTACCACTCAGAGAGCATGGAATCAAAGGGACAGAGAAGTGGCAAGAGTTTCATACAACACTCGAAAGCTGGGTTTAGTCAACACCCACCAGCTGTTACTCAGTTACGGTTACTGGTTTCCTGTGCCCACTCTACGAGATTATTGCATCAATGCAACCTTAGTTTAATCATTTGTGTGTGCGCGAATACCAGACTTAAGTCTCATCAGCTGAGGTTTATTTATTTATTTATTTCGGGGATTTATACCCCACCCCTCCTGCAAAAGCAGCCCGGGCCAGCTTAAAAGGGAGTTTAGTTTACGGAGGGCTGTCATGCTATAATGTCAGTCAGGGACTTTGTCTTTTACTAATGATTGCTCTGCCACACTATTATTGCTCCCAATTTTCTATTAGCCTGAGGTTGAGTGCAAATCTGGAACCATTGAGACATAAAAGTAACAAAACACAAGATCTTATGCCTTCCACTAAACCTGCTCCTTTGAAGAAAGCAAGCTAGGTTTGTTATTGTCACTAGCAGATCTATTCATTTAAATGATTTTACAAAATGAGTTTACAGAAGCCTCGTTCCCATCTATCCACTGCCAGGTTTGTAATTTTAGCCACGATTACCACAACACAAGCAAATTCCAGCTACTTGCAATAATATTGGGGGTGGGGGGTGGTGGTTACCTGGATTAAGGATGTATGTATCCTAAATTTAGCTGTATGTGTTCTAAATTCCATTTTTTTTTTACCTTTTCATCAATTACTAGCCTGTGTTTTTTCCATAGAAGTTGTCATGCTCAAAACAGCAGCTCTGGAGTTACTCTGGGATTTGCCTCTAATTCAGATCCAAATTCTGCCACCTTATCTTGACTAGCAAGAGACAAAGGGTGTCTTCAGACAGACCTGTGACTGGGTACCCTTGGTCCTGCTCTGAGGTGGCCACCATGTCCATCCCCATCTGTGCCAAGTTTATACGGTCCTACTGCTGCGGCCCACAGTCCAGCTGCATGGTGACCCTCTCTGCCCACACCATAGAGTTGTGGGTGGATTGCCCGACACTCTAGGCTGCCACCTGCAGCTCTATCAGGTTCCAGATTTGCACTCCGGCTGAAAGCAGGGCTGCAGCAGTGTCCACCACGCAGATGGATTTCAGTCCGCCTCCAGCCGATGCTCCAGGTTTGGGCGGCCTGCTCCACTGGTGGTGCTCCTGGATGTTCAGGAGCCCCATGGAGCTGCCCTGTAGTCTGTCCGGCCTCTGCTCTGCCTGCACATCGGGTGACCCACCTTTACACAGACAGGCCACCCAGGAGTGAGGCAAGGCAGCTGTCCATCTTTGTTTACACCCAAAGTATTGGCCAGAATAAGGCATGCTGTAACATGAACATGTGCCATGCATGCCCAGAACACCAAACACGTGCCTCAGCCCTGAACTATGCACCCATGCTGGTTTTCCAGACACGAGTCTGCTCTGGGCAGAGTCTACTAATGATACAGGGGACAAATAAGATGCAGGCAAAGCTCACGAGGAGGCCTAGAAGAAAACCAAATATTTGGTGCAAAGACATTATCTGTCATTCAGCTATTTCACATTGAATCTGTTGGAAAAAGATTGTTGTCCCACCTCGCCCAGATAGCCATTTTGGTGTTTTTGTTTACAGCGCCAGGTGCATGGTTGGCGCTATATAAATGTTTATAATAATCATCATCATCATTTATAAATTTGTTTAATTATTCAGTTGTTTGGTTGTTGGTGGGGCTTTATTTTGGTTACTAATAGTGTCGAGACAGAGTAACTGAATCACCGAAATGAATAACGAAATCCCTGTTTTGGGTGGCTATTTGAATCAAATAGCCATCCAATTTGAATAATATCCTTGGGGGAGGGGGAAATACTCTATTTGTTTCACCTCTAGTCATGTCTCCTGTACTAGAAGATGAACTTGAACCCCTGATGCCCAGAAGTCTGAGCGAATTGCTTAGCCTAATATTTATGCACCTTCATTCCAAAGCAACCCAGGAAGTAAATGGGACTTTGCTGAGAGGATCATGTTGTCAGGCTTTTTCCTTGTCTAATCTTCCCGACTGCTTAACTTCTCATGCTCATTTATTTTTGACTAAAGTCCCAGGACAAAGGCAGACTCCTGCCTCCAGCTGCTAGCTGTGGCAAAGCAGAATTGTTTTCTCTCAAATCAGTCAGAGAGGTTTAAGGCAATATGGGGAGGAGGGGCGACACTGTTTTTAAAGCAAACGAATAGTAGAGAAGGCAGATCCAAAGGAGCAGCTTTCACAACAGGGAAAGAGGGACTTTAAAGGGGAACCCAGAGACATTCACCATGTCAGACCAAAAGGCTTTAAAAGAAAAAGAAGATGACATCTAAAAGTGTGGCCTACCCAGAGTTGATCATCCATTCCTGGAGGATTCTTTTTAATGAAAGCACCATAATACGTAGCAATATTTCGGTGATGAGAATATTTCTTTAGCATGTTAATTTCCTGTTTGATCTCCTCCTCTTCATCCTGCATAAAGAAAAACTCAGTGTCACCAAAAGAACACACTTCACAGATTTACTCCCCGATACGATTTCTCTTCATCTTTGTTACAGTTAATTCATCTTAGCAAGCAAAAGCCTTGCCTGCCCTTCCCGAACTGATTTTTCTTGTGTGCTTTGTTTGGGCATATTTTATAAAAATATGAAGGGGGTGGGGAGCAGTCTGCCATAAGTACTTCCAATTTCCTATTTAAGGCTGTAGTCCCTGAATCACTTACTTCAGAGCACTCAAGGTTTGCAGCCTAAATCGCCAAGACGGATATTTGAACCTTGGAAGGTTAGGAGTTTAGGACCGAAGATGTCTTAGAAATGTAATTTTAATATTCAGATATATTTTCTGAGAGGGGCTGGCTAAGAATTCAGAATATTAATATCTTCTTGCTATTCTCCTTATTCAAAGAACAGGAATACAATGGGCAGGTCCGGCCAGCTTCCCCATTCCATCACATGGATGTACCATGTGCCAAATACTAACACAAGACCAAGCCTTGACCTTGATCTTGACCTGGTAAGGCCACTTTCAGGGGGTAACGGCTTAGTTCAGTTTTCAAGGACATTCAGAATCTGCCCTCTCTTCTGAGACAGGTTGTTGATTGCAATGAGAATTTCACTAAACACACCAGTTCATTTTACACAGGCCACGAAATAGGCAACAGATAATTTTTGGACTCAAACCAGCCATTAGGCATGACAGGTTCTAGATGGAGTTACAAACCCTTCATCCATTCACCCCCTTCTGTCTTACAAGGGTAGACGGTACTAGAGTCTTCCAGACTGAACCGAACCTGACAGGAGCAGAATGGCCCCATTGGGCTCAGTTTGGTTGCCACCCTAGGTCAAGCCGCTTGGACCTGGGCCACAAGTGGAAGGCCCTGCCCCCACAAAGCACCATGACATTTAAATTTATACCCTACCTTTTTACAAGGACTCAAGGTGGCTTGCAATATAATTTTTAAAAACCTAACAATACAATGCACGGAGCAATGTGCTCCAATGCCCAATGCGCCGTGGATGGAGGTGGGTGTAGCACGGGAGCGCACACGCACCCTCATCCATCCCCCATGGCATTCACATGGACGCCTCCACCCATCTCCAGGCAGCAAAACTGCCTGGAGATGGGTGGAGGCATCTCGTGTGAAAAGGGCCTTAGTTCCACTTCTGCTGCTGCTGCTGGTCAAACTGAACACTGATGTAGGCAAGCACATTTCAAGCCTCTCTGTCTCCCACCTCCATGTTCATATCTCTCTCCAGAGCTGGGCACATGATAGAGCTCAATCTGTGACCTTGGCAAGGTCCTTTGCAGCACAGGACATCCTCCTATGCATGGGAGACATGGAAGCGGGGACGGAGACATGTGTAGGATTTGGGGGCAGGGATGAGGGCTTATTGCTTTGTATTGTTGGTTTTTTAAATTATATTGTAAGCCACCTTGAGTCCTTGTAAAAAGGCAAAGAACGGGTGCACGCCCACCGTGGCCGCACACCTATTCCCCCCCCCCCCCGCCACGGTCCATTTAAAAAGGGCCTGCATGGATCGAGGAATTGCACAAACATGCCGCTTGGGTCTCCATGTTTTGCTTGCTTGCTCTGCTTTTATCCAACGTGGTTTCACTTTAGTTTAAACTAATGTCAGGCTGTTGAAATTCATGTTTCCTCAGGACTTAAGTTGAGGAGAGAGGCCCATGTTGACTAGCCTTGCTCCACAGAACCCAGATAGGCTGTTACTTCCTTTCCCCTCTCCTTCCACCCCCTCAATCCCATCTGTTTTGTTCCAACTTCAGTTTTATAGACCAGCAAATGAAAAGACACCCCAGCGATCAGCTAAACTGCATACATGAGCTATTGAAACAACTGTATATTTTCTGAACAGATGTCACACAACACATGGAGAGAAGCACTTATTTCCATCTTTAACTATTTCTGAGATGGACTAAACTACCATAATCTTTAAGAGGGAATTCAGAGAAGAGCAGCAAAAATGATTAAAGGACTGAAGGAACTGACATGAGGAAATATTAACATAATTAAATGAACGGGAAACAGTAGCCAGATATTCTGGAAGCAGCATAAAACCTTTCTTTTTGGCAGTGTTTGGCAGGTGGGGATAGGGGCTGGAGTGGGTGAGTTTAGGTGTGTTTGTGTGTGCGTGCGCACGTGTGTGTTTAAAGGAATTTTAATATGTGTTGTGTTTTAAGGCTCAGGGCAGCTTACAGCATTAAGGGGAAATACAGGGTAGAAATTAAAATAAATAAAATATTGGCCCTTTTCACACAGACACTAACACTGATAAAATGGGTGTTGCATTTTATTATACATATTGCAGGGCACCCACAGAGCACACCTGCAGCCCTGCAACATGTATAATAAAATATAACACCAATTTTGTCAGTGTTAAAAGTGTCTGTGTGAAAAGGGCCATTGTCTACAAGAACCTAAACACACCACAGAGGGACAGAACAGAGGGACAGAACTGACTGAATAGGTTTTTACCATCTAAATTCTGTGGATACAGGTGGATAAACTATCCTTTGGGTATTTTTGTCCAGTGAAAGTTATTGAACGTTTCTCAGGGATGTGTCCATAGAGAGGGATGCTGGGCCACTGAAACTCAGACAGATGCTGTTCTGTCCCCAGATGTGCCGGTCTCCCAAATACACTAGGACTGGGTCAAATTGGATTTCTGATCAAACAGAATCTTCAGTTAGACTTCTGATCGAACCATTTGTGCATGTGCAAAATGACAGTGGAGGTAATGTGCAAATCAGACAAAAAAAATAAATCAAATCTGTAAAAGGGAACAGAACATTTGCTCTGTGTTTTGCCAGAATAGATTGAATTAACAGATTCTGACAAAAACGGAATTCAGTCGAAAACAAAATTTCAGCCTTAGAGTATGCTGCTCTGCATCCTGGTCCTGCACACACACACACACACACACACCCGCTCCTCTGACCTTCTGCTTTTCCCTTCTTCCACTGAAATTTGCTTCCCACTTGACAGTTCCTTTCTCTTCTCTTCCAGACGCATGGCATCTCCAATCTGACGGGTGAATCCCGACAAGACGGAGGTGATGTTGGTGGGTAAGGCTGGAGTGTTAGTGGCACCCAGCATTGATGGGGTGTACCCCCCCTTTGGCCACACAGGTCTGGAGTCTGGGGGCGCTCAACTCACAGTTCCACCTGGATCTCCAGGTGGAGGCTGTGGTGAGGGGAGCATTTCGCCAGTTACATCTGGTACGACGGCTGCAGCCGTATGTTTCAGACTCGGATCTGGTCACCATCATCCACGCCTTTATTACCTCTAGACTAGACTACTGTAATGCACTCTATGTGGGGCTGCCCTTGGGGACGACCCAGAGGTTGCAGCTGGTGCAGAATGCGGCGGCCCGTCTCTTAACAGGGACAGGTCGCCGCAAGCACATTACACCAATGCTCTGTTCTCTGCACTGGCTGCCTATTATCGTCCAGGCCCAATTCAAGGTGCTGGTAATGACATATAAAGTCCTTCACGGCCTGGGCCCTACTTATCTGCAGGACCGCCTCACTCCCCATGTGCCCGTGCGACCCTTGAGATCGTCCGTGGGGGCCTTTTTGGAGGTTCCCCAGGCGAGGTGGGTGGCTACTGATGTTAGATCTTTTTCGGTGGTCACCCCTGTGCTGTGGAATTTGCTCCCGGAGGAGGCTCGGCTGGCTCCCACTCTCTTGCTGTTTCGGCGTGTATGTAAGACCTGGCTGTTCCGTCAGGCTTTTGGCGAGGGGTAGGGGAGGGGCGGGGGTGGGGTTTTTCCCCACATATTGTATTTTTAAATTGTTTAAAAAGTTTTATATTGTTTTATTGAGTGCTGTTTGCTGCCCCAGGCTGCCCTATGGGCAGGAGGGGCGGGATATAAATTTTAAATAAAAATAATAATTTTTTTAAATGGCCTGGGCCCGGCTTACCTGCGGGACTGCCCGCATTGCGGCCCCTGCAGTCGACCGCGGACACCCGACTCAAAGTCCCCCGGGTTGCGACAATGGGGAAGGTGTTCTCAGTGGCTACTCCCAGGCTGTGGAACTCCCTCCCGATGGAGGCCCGCCTGGCCCCGGACCTCCCCTCTTTCCGAAGACAGTGTAAGAACTGGTTGTTCTGCCGGGCCTTCGGAGAGGGAAACGGGGGAGGGGTTCTGCCCTTTTAGTTTATTTTTAGCATTTTAATGTTTTTAAATGATATTTTACGTGATTGTTATTTTTATTATATTATGCTTGTTTATGCACCGTGTAAGCTGCCCCGAGCTGCTCTATGAGCAGGAGGGGATGGGGTAGAAAAATGGTGAAATAAATAAATAAATAAATCCAATCTCCAAGAGAGACTCCTATTTCCCCTGCTTAGGTATCAACCTTCTTTGAACATAAAGGTAGGCCTCCTCAGGAACTCTAAAAACTGGAAGCAATTAAGAGTCCTGGCCTGCCACCTCTCTGCACTCCACTAGCAACTGTTCCTCAGACCTCCAGGACTCTACAGTTCACAGATTGGAAACTGCTGCATTTCAGAGGCTTTACCAAAAGCACTGAAAATCTTGTGCCGAGTCAATGGTGGGCGCTCATTGTTGGACCATCTTTAAGTTAAAAGGATTATAAATAAAGAATAAAGAATATAGTTGACTTAGATGTCAACTATAGGGCCGATCTGAGGCCTGCATGTGTATGCCACACGCATTCGGCGTATTCCCCATGCACACACAACACGTGCAATGCCCACACACACACACTACACATACACTGTGCACGCCCACTGCACATATGCAACGTGTGCACAACATGCACAATGCGTGTACACAAACTTTGGATCAGGGCCTATGAAGATGGAGCTAGCGGTTAAGAGACTTCCAGTGATGAATAAAAGTGTGAATTGTGAGGAAAGTAGAAGCCACAAGACATCAGATAAATTCTCAATGGGGTTTATCTATTTCTTTTAAAAAAGGAATCGTTACAAGATCAGACGATGCTATAGTTCCTTGGTCTTCAAACTAAAGCCCATAAAACCACAGCCAGTAATAGCAGCCTTGTTTCCATTCTTCTCTCTCCATCAATTTTATTACAATAGTCTCTATGAAGTAGGTCACATTAGATACGGAATGGTCAGCCCTCATCTCAGTTCTTAATTCCGGGATTGTACTTACACAAACAGTAAATGCCACAAATGGGGGTTGGGGTGGGGTGGACAGCTTGCTGCAGCCTTCTGTAGTGTGGGGAGTGCAGAGTGAAGTAAAGCTAAGTGTTGTGAGGGGAACTCATGTGTTTTACAAAGACACATGTGCTCATGTGTGGCTTTGGTCGACGACCTATGCCATGAATTAAATCAGGGCAGATCGTCTCTTTTGATTTTATTAGATCTGTCAGCAGCGTTTGATACCACTGACCACGAGATGTTGGTGGCTCATCTGCAGGACCAGGCTGGGGTGGGAGGAATTGTTCTTCAATGGCTCCACTCATTCCTGGCCGAGAACTCAGTGGGTGGTTCTTGGGGAGTGTTTAGAACCCTGTGCCTAGGCTGTGTAATTCCCTCCCGATGGAGGCCCGCTTGGCCCCGAATCTCCCCTCTTTCCGAAGACCGTGTAAGACCTGGCTGTTCCGCCAGGCCTTTGGGGAGGGAGATGTCATCAGTACGCCGATGATACACAACTTTGCCTCTCTTTTTCTGCAGACTCAGACCCGGCAGTCTCTATGCTTACCCGGTGTTTGGCGGCTATGGGGGACTGGATGAGGGTGAGCTGTCTGAAATTGAATCCCGACAAGACAGAGGTTATGCTGGTGGGTAGGGCTGAGGGGGTGGTGGCTTCTGTCATTGACGGGGTTTGCCCCCTGTTAGCTACTCAGGTCTGTAGTCTGGGGGTGCTCCTTGATTCACAGCTCCGCCTGGATTCTTAGGTGGCAGCTGTGGCAAGGAGCGCTTTTCGCCAGTTACATTTGGTGCGACGGCTACGACCGTATGTCTCGGACTCTGACCTGGCCACCATGACTACTGCAATGTACTCTACGTGGGGCTACCCTTGGTGATGGTCTGGAGGCTGCAGAATGTGGCGGTCCGTCTCCTAACAGGGACGGGTCGTCGTGAGCACATTACACTAGTGCTCCGTTCTCTGCACTGGCTGCCTGTTGTCTTCAGAGCCTGATTCAAGCTGTTGGTAATGACCTATAAAGCCCTAAATGGTCTCGACCCTGCTTACCTGTGGGACCGTCTCACGGCCTGGGCTGTACAGACGCCCGATGCGAGGTCCCCCAGATTTCCTGGGTGGCAACAATGGGAAGGGTGTTCCCAGTAGCCATGCCTAGGCTGTGGAATTCCCTCCCGACAGAGGCCTGCTTGGCCCCGGATCTCCCCTCTTTCCGAAGACAGTGGGCGTCTTTAGACATAACGTCGATGGGTGACTGAATGTGTGTTTTAACCTTGATATGAATGCTGGTTTTGCCCTGTGTTCACCATATGGCACTGCTTAGACACCCAGTCCATCTTGGGGCAAATTGGTGTTTTATTCATCACCCAATCTCAGCACGCAAGCACTGCCGCTTCGTTCCCTGTGTTGTACCTGCTAACAATATTACTAGACACAACATTGGCCACGTGTTCAGCCGGAACACGCAATTGTCCTTGTGATGCAATGGTGTTCACATCGCGTGTTCAACGGATGTTCAGTGGGTGGCCAAACCGGTGTTGGGATTGTTATGGTGCTTACACACAATGGCCAAACACATGCTTTGGGGGTTTGACACCCGATCTTTGTTATGTCTAAAGATGCCCACTGTGTACACTGTTGCATCATAAGGACAATTTGTGTGTTTCGACTTAACACATGGCCAACATTGTGTCTAATGATATCGTGTGGTGTGTTAGCAGGTACAACACAGGGGATGAGGCAGCAGCGCTTGTGTGCTAAGATCAGGTGGTGAGCAAAACATCAATTTGCCCCAAGATGGGCCGTGTGTCTAAGCAGCGTCACATGGTGAACACAGGGCCAAACCGGTGTTCATATCAAGGTGAAAACACACATTCAGACACCCATTGACGTTATGTCAAAAAAAAACCAGTGTAAGACTCGGCTGTTCTGCCAGGCCTTTGGGGAGGGGGTTGGGAAGGGTTCTGGTCCGCTTTTTAGTAAATTTTATGTTTTAAAATATCTAGTTGTAATTTTAACAGTTGATTTTATTGTGATTTTTAAAAAATGTTGCGAGCCGCCCCGAGCTGTTATTGAGAAGGAGGGTGCGGCATAAAATGCCATGAAATAAAATAAAATAAATAAATAAAATGCAGTTTCAGATGAGGGGGTGAGGAAGTAGGCATTTGAGATTTTACACTCTGAATTAGGCCCCAGAGGACGTCTTGATATTTGCCTGCTTTTCTGTGGGCAGCCAGTCAGCTGATTGCATGATCACATGTCCTTTGTGCATGGCACCAGCGTGCTCTCTGAAGAAAGCACGCTTAAAGAACAATTCTCCATCTGCATTGTGCAAGTACTCGCTCTTACTGCTTGCATGAGTCCCACCTCTGAAATGAATGGGACTTGCAGTGGTGCTAAAGGGTGGCTAAGCACTGGTGCAAAGTGGGTGGAGGATCATACTGTTGATCTGTGAGGTACGGAGTGCACATGCTCCAGCTGGACAAAGTACATGCTTAACTTCAAGTGCATTAGGAATGGTATTGATTTAAACGGGCGGTGTACTTTCAAGTTCTGCATTCAGCTAGATTGAGATTGGAGGGTTCAGTTGTGTGTGGATCAAACTGTCAGTGCCATGGATGAATGGAGACTGGGCAGAGTTATCAAGGAGCTTGCTTGGACTGGTTTTCTGCAGATTTGTGTGGAGATTTATTTCATAACTTCTTTTTTAAAATCTATTTTTTTTAAAAATTGCTAAGTCCAACTGAAGAGCTAAATAATTAAATACTAACTAGAACATCCAGTCTATTGGCAAATGTTTGGTTTTGCAGATTTAAAGAACTTGGATTTCACACCAAACGGTCCAAGAAAAACAGGAAGCAAAAGCACTTGGCATCCTGGGCTGGGAATATTTCCAAGCAGAATCAGAAGGAAAAATGAAAATTAATGTTGATTTTGGTCAACTAAACTCCTGCCCATGTGACAGCTCTGAACCAGTGTTAAGGAAGATTTGGATTTCAACCTCCGGTACCAAATCCACACTCTGGCTGAAGGTCAGATCCCAAACCTGATACTGCCAATTTTCAGAAATAAGAGCAAATGGCAGCAATCTTGCAAGATCAAATTAGGCGTGGCTTTGATGATGTTAGAAAGGCACGCCGCGCATGACTGAAGCTTTTCGGCACATTGACAAATGTGCTTTACCGAGGTACAAAATCCATCACCTCTCAAGGAAAGCTAATGAAATTTTACAGCAACAACATTTGGTTGTCACCTCTCCCAGAGAAGAACTCTGGACAGTACTAATTTGCACTGATTTACACACATTGGGTTCATGTACATTTATGCCAATTTAATGGAACATTTCTGTTCAGATAATAAAAAAAGGTATGGACAGGAGGTAGGTGTACGAAACATGGCACATGGACTGAGTGCAGAGGCATGAAGGTGAAAGGGTAGATGGGCTACCCCATAAACCATGCCCACAGGGGCTCCCAAGGCCAGGGTCCCCTCTCTAACTGAAACCAAAAGCAGGAAACTGCCCTGCATGGCTGGATCTGGATAACGCTGCCTAGCTCCCTCTCCCACCTCCAGCACATGCAAAAGCATGTAAATATAACATGATGCTTGACTGACTCTAGGAATTAACATCCCACCTCGAGAATTATTGGCTTAACCATGAGACCAGAGATGATGCTTAAACCGTGAGAGGTGGTAACCCCATGAATGACACTAACTCCTGACTGTTTCGCGAGCCCTAGGGGCAATCAATGTTGAGCCAGGAGTCACGACTGCCCACCCAAAGGAATGCCAGCCGCAGCCTCAGATCAGGAGCTGCAGTTCTGATCTTGTACTGATCAGAGGTCACTGCTGAACAGCGGATGAGCAGTAACAACTGATTTGCGTTTGGAGCTGTAGTCTGTCCTCAGCTTGGTGGACCTATGGTTGTGAAGAGCCATAGGTCATGAGCTAAAGAACCAGGTGCAGCTCCAGAGCTGTTTTAGAGTCACCGTCCCAATCAAAAATTGGGCCCTAGTTTGGCCTCTAACCAGAACTCTGGACCCTTGACTAAAATCTAATCTAGATTAAAATCCATTTATGCTTTCTAGAGTGGAGAGTATCTGGTGGAGCTGCACAATTCCCTTAAAACCTGATTTATGGAGACCTGAACTATTGTATACATCTCCACCTGTGTATCACCTAGAGATGGAAAATTTCCAGAAATCCCCCACAATTTCCAGTTTTTCCAGGACACCCCCGGGAGGGGGGGGGGAATGGGGGAAAAAAAAACACACCCCAAAAATGTTTCTGTTTTCCCCCTGCTCCGCAAGACCTTCACATCTCTAGTATCACCTTATTTTACATTTTTTTAATGCTTTGTTTCCACATACCATTTTTATCCTGGTAAAACAAACATTTTTTTGAACAAATCCTGAAGGTACAGATACCACAGCATGTGTCAAATGCCAATCTAAATGCATTAGTGTGGTACGCTGATGGCTTTGGGGCCTATGTACCAAAGCAGCTTGGTATGTGTATTTCTGAAAATCAATTAACAACTTGACTTCATTTCACAAAAGCTAGATTGGAGGTATTAGACCGAATCCTATTTTCAGAAGTTTTGATTCAATTTTAAAAATAAACTTTGCTTCCAAACCTGGAATTGTTTACCCAGGCAGCAGCTTCAGCTGTCAAGATGCTAGGCTTACAAATAATATGATTTCCTCTTGAATGAAGGCCCTTATTAAGTACCCTTCTCACATGCATATGGCTAGGCTTCTAAGAGCTGCAGTAATTCTATGGCTTTTCGTCTTAGGAAGACTGGAGTTTTCCTATTAATCTTGCTACTCACTTAATACACTGAACTTTCTCATTCTTTCTGCCATGTCAGTTCCACAATGCCCAGGTTTATGCAATTATTGAAATACAATTTTCTTTCACTACAGACTAGTTAAACCAGTAGAGAGGCAAACTGGTTACGGTTAAAACATTAGGCCCCAATGCAGGGAAAGCTTGCTTGTGTGAGTAGTTCTCATACAAGCAAAGCTACCTGCAGCATACGTTGTAACAGATGATCAGCCTTGTAACCACGGTTCCCAAGCTTTGGAGACCGACAGACAATTGTCAGCTCTCAAAGTTTCTCTTGTACCCACTGGAAATGGCCACAGCCAACACAGGCTTCTTAAAGGCTGGCTGGTTTCAGTCCCCACTCCCCATCAGTGCAGTGGCCAGCTCTTGTGGCTAGGGGAGGGGGGATGACCACAAGGCAAGTGTAGCAGTCATGAATTCAGTCAACACATGCTTACTACAGTTATACTCTTACCCCACCCTCTCTCCTAGAGATGGTCATGGTATGGACTGAAGCCTATTCTGCCGGTCGGTTGTCAGTTGTCCTTTATTTTAGGTGTGGTCTCTTATAGGAAGCATCCCTTATTTCAGAGCCCTGCAGCTCTATAAAACATAATGGACATCTCTTATTTACATAAGGGGCGTCCCTTATTTCCAACCACCACACACAATGGAACACAATGGGCATCCCTTATTTCAGAACCCCTCAGTTTCACAGCATCTCTTGTCTCTGGCAGCTCTATCTTTCCCAGCTGTATCTGGTTCTTCAGACCTCTCACCTGGGCTTTACAGATTACCAGTGGTCCATGGAGCACAATTTAGAAATCACAGCCCTTTTAAATAGACTCTCCTTTCAAATTTCAAACAGGTGCAGGACAGACACATATTTGTATCATATTTTCACCCGCATCCAACTCTCATTCTGACACCTAAATAAGCAGCAGGATTTTTTCAAAGGCCTCGGAATACTTTGTATTGTGCTTGTGCTTCAATAAGTGCTGCTGGGTACTGAATGTTTATTAGGTTATTATGCAAAATCGTTAAGGAGAAGTTTTGAAAGCCTGGCCGTCACTGCGTGGCGCCCAGGACGTGAACATTTTGTCCAAAACTCTTCTAGAAATCTTGTCCTGTATTTACAGTTTGCTGGTGTCATTTTCTTCCAGTTTTAGAATGAAGGATGGAGAGAGACTAACACTTTCAGGGGCCAATCTTTCTCTATTGAAATCCAAGGCGTTTTTGCCATGGATTTCAGTGGGAACAGATCGGGCCTCGTGAAGAGAAGCCATTCGTAGGCTAGCCTTGGTGTGGAGTTGGGGGGAGGGCACACGATTTCCTACCACTCCAACTTGGCAATGAACGGAAATCAAAAGAGAAAAAAGAAAATACATTACCCCAGTGACGTCCATAACCTTAATAGCTGCGAGCTGTCCTGTTTTAACATGACGACCCTAGAGAAGAAGAAATTGAGTAGGTTAATTTCTCATTGCATTAAATTACACACTGACACTAAGTATGCAGTGACACAGGTCCCAGCACCGCAAGACTTTGCTCACATAAGCAGACCCATTGGATTTCAATAGGACTGTTTGACAGACAGAGGCTGGCTCACATGACTAAGGCTTCTCACGATGAGATTTGTAATTAGTAACTTTATGCACAAGGGGAGTCTGGCACAGAATTTGTCACTGTATCACCACGTCAGTAACATCCTTAAACATGCTCAGTGCTTTGGCAGCCGTCCCGGAGCTTTGGGTTTTTTCCAAGTATACCTCCTGATAGACCGTTAGGGGAAGCTTTCTTTTTTGCTTCTCTCCCCCTCCCACACTTTCTGTGTTCCACTAAAACGTTGTTTTGCTGTTGTTTTTTTAATCAAGAGACTTGCAACAGCTGTTGCCTGTTTTAATGCCCCAGGATTGTGGAGTCATGTCATAAGGAGAAAAATCTCCGCTTTTCTGCTCTCAGAATCAGAACCATGGAGTAAAACTTTAAAAATTGACCACAGTGGGTGCGCTAGAGGATCTGAAACCAGAACCAAACCTCCCCTCCCACCCCACCCCACCCAAGAAAAAAAAGTGATTTAATTTATTAACATTTTTACCCCGCTTGTAAAAATCATAAAATACAATTTAAAAATATCAAACTACAATTTGCCAAAAAGAACCCTACCCACACCAACACCAACCCCCCTCCCCCCGAAACAGTTTGGCTAGTTCAGTAATCACTGTAGGTGGTTCCTTACAACGATTGCCTCAACAACAGAACTTCTAAGGAATCGTTCTAAGGAACTTTGAATTTCTAAGGAATCGTTCAAACATTGCCTCAACAACAGAACTTCTAAAGGAACCACCTACAGAGATGATTACTTAACTAGCCAAACTGGGGCTTACTTGCAACAACTTCACCTTCGAACAGAAACGCTACTTGCAAATACAAGACACAGCCATGGGAACACGTATAGCACGTATGTTTGCCAATTTATTCATGGGGAACCTGGAACAAACTATCCTCAAGAATACTCAACACAGACCCCTAGTTTGGTGGCGATTTAGTGATGATATTTTTGTTATCTGGACCAGTGGCAAGGATAACTTAGACGGCTTCGAATATGAGCTCAACTCTGCTCATCCTAATATTAAATTCACATGCAACAGAACTATAGAAAACTCTCACATTCCTTTTTTTGGGATGTTTTGCTGACAAAATTATCACTGATCTATACACTAAACCAGCAGATACCCATGTATATTTAGATTGGAATTCATGCCATCCCAAACATGCAAAGAAGAATATCGTCTACATCTTAGCCCGGAGAATTAAACTTCAAATTCACTTCAAATTCTGCCTCTCCACCCGTACTTCTGCTATCTCCCTTGCTAGACGACACTACTATGCCCCCCACATTGAGTCCTGTTCTCAGGACCCTCGCTGGCTGTTCACTACCTTTGACTCCCTCCTCAAGCCTCCCTGTCCCCCCCTCCTTCTTCCCTTTCTGCTCAGGATCTTGCCTCCTTCTTCACCTCCAAGATAGACAAGATCCGCCTCGACATCGCTTCCCACTCCTCTCTTCCCACTCCCATCCCTCTCCCTCCTCCCCCTCCTTCTCTCATGTCCTCCTTCTCCCCTGCCTCCCTTAAGGAAATCTCCTCTCTGCTCTCCTCCTCCAACCCTTCCACTTGCCCCCTTGATCCCATTCCTTCCCGCCTCCTCACCTCCATTACTCCCACTGTCGCCCCTTCCTTCCTGCACATCATCAACCTCTCCCTCTCTACTGGCTCTTTCCCTTCTGCCTTCAAACATGCCACAGTCTCTCCTATTCTCAAAAAGTCCACTCTTGACCCCTCTGACCCTTCTAGCTATCGTCCTGTCTCACTCCTTCCTTTTGCTTCCAAGCTGCTTGAACGTGTTGTCTACTCCCGCTGCCTTGACTTCCTATCCTCCAACTCCTCCCTTGACCCCCTCCAATCTGGCTTCCGCCCCCTTCATTCTACTGAAACTGCTCTCGCTAAGATCACCAACGATCTTCTGGTGGCTAAATCTAAACGTCTCTATTCCATTCTTGTCCTCCTTGATCTCTCTGCTGCCTTCGATACTGTTGACCACTCACTCTTGCTGGATTCCCTTCACTCCCTTGGCTTTTGTGGCTCTGTCCATAACTGGTTCTCCTCCTACCTCTCTGACCGCTCCTTTAATGTGTCTCTCTCCAACTCCACCTCCTCCTCCTTCCCCCTCTCAGTTGGTGTTCCTCAAGGCTCTGTTCTTGGCCCTCTCCTCTTCTCGATCTATACCTCATCCTTAGGCAAACTCATTGCCTCCCATGGCTTCCAATACCACCTCTATGCTGATGACACTCAACTCTATCTCTCTACTCCCTCTCTCTCTCCCTCTGTTCAAGCTCGTCTCATCAACTGTCTCTCTGACATCTCTACCTGGATGTCTCAACGTCAACTCAAACTCAACATGGCTAAAACTGAACTCCTTATCTTCCCCCCTCATCCTTCCTCTCCTTCCTCACTGTCAATAACTATTGATGGAGTCACCATCCTGCCTGTCCCCCAAGCCCGTAGCCTAGGCTTCATCTTTGACTCAGCCCTTTCTTTTAAACCCTACATTGACTCTGTTGCTAAATCCTGTCGCTTCTCCCTCCATAACATTGCTAAGATTCGCCCTTTTCTCTCTGTCTCGTCTGCCAAAACTCTTGTTCATGCTCTGGTCATCTCTCGCCTCGATTACTGTAACCTCCTTCTCACTGGCCTTCCCCGGTCTCACCTTTCTCCCCTCATCTCTGTCCAAAACTCTGCTGCCAGGGTCATCTACCTCGCCAGTCGCTTCGACCATGTGCAGCCCCTCCTCTCTTCGCTTCACTGGCTTCCCCTTCCTGAACGAATCCTGCACAAGCTCCTAGTCTTCACCTATAAAGCTCTTCACAACCTTGCTCCCCCCTACCTCTCTGCACTTATCGCCCTCCATACTCCAGCCCGTGCACTTCGCTCCTCCTCTGTCCCTTCTCTCACCCTTCCACGCCTTCCCTGCTCCCCTAAGCGCCTTCGTCCCTTCTCACTTGCTGCCCCCCATGCCTGGAACTCCCTCCCTGTCCACATCCGCCTTGCCCCCTCCCTTCATACCTTCAAATCTCTCCTTAAAACTCACCTCTTTCGCTCTGCTCTGTCTGACTCTTTATCCTGCTGAGCCACTATTCCTATACCTACGATCGGTTTACCCTTATCCTTGCAACATGGACCTGCCTGCTGTCATTCTCATCGTAACCAAGCCAAGTACGTGCACTTGAGACCTCGCATCTTCATGAATGTTAGACCCCTTGTCTCTCCCTCTGTTCCCCTTCCTAAGTCTCTCCCCCAGCTCCTGTCTCTCAGATTGTAAGCCCTAAGGGCAGGGACCGTGTCTATTTTATTACTTTGTAAAGTGCCAGGTACACTGCTGGCGCTATATAAATATTTGCTAATAATAATAATAATAATAATAATAATACTTAAACGTATCTGTAATAACAAAACCAATTACTTCAAAAGAATTAATGAGCTCAAAGAGCAACTCCTTTGTAGGAGATATCCTCCACATGTTATTGACCACAACATCTACCGAACATCTATTCTCCTCCAAAAACCTATGAGTGAAAATACTAAACAACAACGCATCCCTTTTGTGGTTGACTTCTACCTGGCGTCCCCTAATTTTCATCTGGCTATTAAGGAAAGCTATTTCTTGGTCACGAATTCACCACGTCTGGCTACATTTACTGACAAACCCCCTCTCATTGCCTTCCGTCAATTTCCCAACCTACACAAATTGCTAGTAAGAGCCCAAATTAAACCACCTAGCCACAATCCAGGATCACACCATTGTAATTCCAGTCAGTGCATCACCTGCATGTACATGAGAGAGACTGCAACCTTTAAAAGCAGTGTAACTGGCAAGGCCTACTTTATTAAACAAAACATCACCTGTAAATCCAACTCTCTCATATATGTTATTGAATGCAAATGCCCTGGATGCCACATTCAATATGCTGGAAAGACAACTACTGATCTTCGCACATGTTTTAGAAACTACAAATCGGCTATCATCACGAAGAAGCCAGAACAACCCATTTTTAAACATTTTAACTGTGATAGCCACAGTCTTTTGGACTTGGTAATATTCCCCATAGAGAATTCACCTATACAATGGTCAATAGAAGAAAGGGAGAACTTTTGGATAGACAGACTTTGTACCCTTACACCCTGAGGCCTCAGCCTAGAAGTCAACACCTAAGATCTTCCTCATCTTTAGTACTTCACCCCTCCCTTTCAGCATCACCTGACTTGGAATTCTTCTTCCCTCAACTCTCTACACTCTGTTACCTTGACTCCCAGCAGTGCAGCATACACTTTAAATCCAACTGGTTATTGAAGATGGCGGAAGCTGAAACGTTTAACTAAAAGATTTAATTTACCTCTGTTTGGTCATTCACTTTTTGACATATATATGATTTATATATACCATATAAATCACATAAACAAACAACATTAAAAATACAAAAGGTGTGCCATAAAACATCAAACACCCCCTCCCCCCCAATTCTTTAACCCTCCCCTCCACCAAATGCCTGGCGGAAGACCCAAGTCTTAGGCTGCAGCGGATCTCTGCCAGGAGAGAGTTCCAAAGCACTGGAGAGGCCACCGAGAATGTCCGCCTGTCAGTCCCCACCCATCTATATTTATATTTATTTATTTTTAAAAATTTCTACCCCGCCCCAGTTCAGGGAGGCTTACAAATTCTAAAAACATCAATTAAAATCACATAAAAGGAGGAAGATAAAATAACATCCCACCCCACCATCCCCAATCCCCCCCTCCCATTACTCATCTCCCCCACCAAACGCCTGGCAGAACAGCCAGATCTTACAACTTCTCCGAAAGGAGGGGAGGTCCGGGTCTAGCCGAGCCTCTACTGGAAGGAAGCTCCACAGCCGAGATGCAGCCACCGAGAATGTCCTCCCCTGCGTGCCCTCCCCAAAAACCTAGGGGACCTCGAGCAGGGCACCCCCAGATGACCGCGGGGGCCGATCCAGGACTC
>QEPC01014730.1:4101583-4120780 GCA_003113815.1 Sphenodon punctatus | reverse complement strand
CCCCCCCCCCCGGGCCAACCTGTCCAGCCCTGGCAGCAGGGGAGATCCTCCCCCCATATATCTTCCCAACTCCCCCTCCCTAACCCAATCACTTCCCATCCCTCCTAATATCCCACCCACATTCCAACATAATACAATAAAACCCCTTACACTACCTCCCCACAACTCCCACCCCACCCCATAAAACCCTCAAATCCTCCCATTGATTACCACCTCCCCAAAATTCCCAGCCTTTCGCCTCACAATCACAATTAAAAAAAATACTTAACTCCACTCTCATTCAAGTTTTTCCTAGACATGAGCAAAGACCATGCCTGCTTCAAGTTGGGTTTTCAGTTGCGATTAGTGGTTGCTGCAGCATTGACTGACACCTTCATGCCCTGAGCAGGAGTTTGAACCTCACCCTAAGAATCATGTGGTCACATACAGAAGCAGCTAGTCATTTGCCCCCTCTCCAAGTTTCACCCCTAGAGTCTCTGGGCTCTGTTGCCCCACCTCCTTTCCAATGGGGTGGACCCACTCCCAGAGCATTGTGACAACACAACACTCTGTAAGGGGCACAACAGTCCCTTTGCCCAGCCTCTGCCCACATGCCCTCCCCCACCAAGTGAAAGTCTATGGGGTAGCGATAATCCCTGCTTCTGACCACCGCCATTTTAAATAATCAGAACCACTGATAAGAAGAAATCAAGACCCGATTCTAAACGGTGCTGGACATACACAATTAAGACCCACTGATACCATTCAGTGACTTATTGATTTATGAACAACACACACACAGTGGTTTATCTTATACTTAAAGTTAAACACCCAAAGAAGACATCAAAGATTTCAAAATTAATTATTTTTCCATTTTGAATTCTTTTTTCGTAGCCTGAGGCAAAAATTCACTTTGGGGCTGGACAGATGAGTGACTAATCCACCTCAGAGACTACACGCTGGTGTTAAATGAGGTCTTGGAAGTGGAACAATTAGTGGAGTACCTTCATTCCACTCGGAATGAATTGTGGCAATACGGCATAACAGTCAGCTTCGGATGAGCTGACCGCCTGTGACTAAAGATGAGTCACCTCCTGTTAGAACCAAGGAAGAATGTCAAACTGTGTTAGGATTTAAGTAAGTTATTGGAGAAACCGGAGGGGAACTGGTAAGAGTAAATGGATTCAGAGCACAAGTGTAGCTAGGTTGGAAGAGGCCCTGGTACACCCTAACCCTCTCCTCCACCGGCACCTTGACTCAGATTGGTGGGTAAAATTCCATGTTAGCATTGTCACAGTGAACATCTCAGAGGGACATCATTAAGATAACATTCATTTAAATTCTAGCACCTCAGATTAGCAATACTGATGAAATTTTGAACATCTGGTGCGTTTGCTTCATCGTTATTTACATTTTGGTTAATTTTTTGTACTTTTGTTCAGCTCAGAAAATGAAGAGACTGATCATTTTTACTTCCACTTTCTACTTCCTGGTTCTCATGCTGTTGTGTCTGGACTCGCTGCCTCACAAGGGAAGTTTAAATTCACAAAGTCTGTGCTCGCTGGGAGCACATCACACCTGTGCTCCGGAGTCTGCACTGTCTGCCTACAGCGTTCTGGGCACAATTGAAGGGGCTGGTTTTGGCCTTTAAAAGCCCTACACAGTCTGGGTCCCATTCATCTAAGAGACTGCCTGTCCTACCTTGTTCCATTGCAGCTCCTAGGTCAGCTGGGGGCACCCTCTTGCAGGATAACAATCTGTTATCCTTGGGTGTCTTTAAACATAATGTCAACGGGTGCCTGAATGTGTGTTTTCACCTTGGTATGAACACTGGTTTGGCCCTGAGCCTCTTCCAGAGGAGGTACAAAACCTGTTTATTTGGAAGAGCATTTGGTGGGCAGGGATGAGGGTTGGTTGCATTATTGGGTAGGGTTGTAGGGAGGATGGACGTTTGAGGGGAGGGAGTATTTTATTGTATTTTCTTTATTATTATTTTACTATTGTAAGCCACCCTGAGCCCTTGTGGGAAGGGCAGTGTATAAATGTGAAAATAAATAAAATAAAATAAATAAATAATGCATGTGTGATCGCCGGGCCCAAATCAATTCATGTTGTAGAGATCAGCAGTGACGTTTGCAGTGCTGAACCTCTCAATGGCTGACGGGTCTGAAATCCCTGCTTCCTGTTGCCATGAGAATCTCAGCTTTCAGTTTTTTGGGGTTTTTTTTTAAAAAGAGGTTAATCCTCGTGGTTACAGAGGAAAGCTTGAAAAGGTGATCGAAATGGATCTTGTAGACCCCAAAAACATAGCAAATAAAAGTGAAAAGATTCTTTAAAAATGCATTTTGGGTTTCTTTTAAGTCAATCTTACCATTTAAGGGGGCTGACATAGTTCGACAGTGTGCCTTATTTTAGAGTCGACTCATGTAGTTCTGAACACTTAGAGAGAGCCAGCCAGAGGGCGTTGTGTGCATAGCTTCTAGTATGTGCAGATGCCAAGCTCATACCCCTCATGAAAGTAACCATACTCATGATAATTGATAGATAGGGGGGATGCACAGATGTTACTCTAGTGGCAGGCATGCAACTCACTCGCATAGCTGTAACTGCTACAGACATGGCTTTACAGAGCCAAGTCATAAACCCACTGAAGCAAATAAGATTCCCTCCATTAAATGAATGGCTTCAGAGTGAACTCCTAATGAGAAGGATACCAGGTTCATTCATACTGTGAACTATGCAAGAGTGCTGAAAGATGTAGGAGTAAATGACAGGCAATGGATAACTCCATATATGTTTTGTTTTTCTACACACATCCTAGAAAGCATCTTGGTGCTAGCCACTGTCAGAGACAAGATACTGGGCTAGATGAATCACTGATCTATCCCAGTATGGCAGCTCTTCTGTTTATTGATCACAGAAAATCAACACGTTCATCTGAGAAACATGAAGATTTGCGCGCACACACGCATACCTCCATTTGTACTATCTAAATCGGCTTTTCAGTCAAATAGTGTTTTTGGAAGACGACTAACCATGAAACAATTAAAGACATTCTCACAAATGTCTATAAATAGAAGAGCCTTCTCGTACCCCACAACAGGTCCAGCTTAGGCAGGATCATCCCACTTTTGCAAGTAAACCCTGCAGTCTTGCCTTTGGAGGAGGCAGTGCCGGAGTGCCAAGGCCCCTAACACACGACCACCACCGGCGCGGCAAGGCCACTGAGGCCGGAGCCGAGCTTCCCACTGCCACCACCCGCTCACACCGGAGGTAAGGAGGAGCTGTTGGACAAGTCACATACATGCACATGTTTACATGGATGTGCGCATATGCAAGCAAGGGGTGGGGATTATTGACTGGAGGAACACGGTTTAGGTTCCCTCTTCGGTTGCTTGAAATGCTGGGAGAAACGTCCTTATTATGGTGGGGTGGAGAACCTCCAGCCTGTGGCTGCTCCCAGAAGCTGCCCCGCACCCTCATGCACTGTAGCCTGTTGTCTGCCTGCTGTGGGCTGCCAGCTGGCCGCAGAGTACTTCCAGGCTAGTGGCCCATGCCCACCTCCATGCCCCCCTTCCCCCGGACGTTTTGGGCCCATAAAACCCTGCAGGAGCACACACACATCCCTTGCCGGGATAAAGGCCCGCCACCCACATGTTATGCGATTCACTACAGTGGGAATGAATAATATCTAAATATGTCTTTTTTAGTTACTGTTAAACATTTTTTTTTTTTTTTTTAAAAGTCAGTGAATAGTTCATTGTTCGGCAGCACAGTCTAGGTCGTTTCTTTGGGAAAAGCGGGAAGAAAATTTTTTAAAAAACAAAACAAAAAACCCCCCCAACCCACAAAGAGAAGAAATGAAACTTCTGACTGTCTCTTTGGAAGAACAAAAGCATAATCAAGTAAACCCCAAACTAGAGCGTGTCAGCAGAGAACGTCATTGGGTTTCAAAACCACCTGCTGACAGTGACACAGAGAAGCAGAAGTTTAAGGAGCAAGGAAATAAAAGGCCCCATTTTGTTTTACATTATGGCCTATGAGGCACAGCTACCAGGAAGCGGCTGGGTCAGATGCAAACTGTTTGCTTTCTCATTCAATTCTAAGACGCAACCTATTTTTGTTCCAAAATAAAGTGCTGCATTTTGTTCTATGTTGGTTTTTCCCTTTCCTCAATGCTGAATCACACAACCTTATAGCCAAACTGCCCCCATCCAATCTTTCCTCTTCCTGCAAGAGAAAAAGCGGAATGTTTGCAGTGGAGTAAATTTTCTGCACTGATGCTGGGGAAAAAAAAATCCCTACATATTTTCCTAATTATGATTTGTGACGGTCTCTTTGTACTAGGCACTGTACATATGAATACAGGCCCTTTTTTCACGAGACGCAGTCACTCATGCCCACACAGCGGACATGAGTGGGTGCATTCCGTGTGAAAGCAGCGGTGGGCGGGCGTGCTCCCACATTCACACACCCCTTCACCCATCGTCTCCCCCACGGAACAATCAGTGAAAACGCAGGTCTCGGTGCGGGAGCATGTATGGGATACGGGGCGGGGGATTTGGATGTGCACCTGGTGTCCCGCACTGCCGCCCCCATGGACCGCCCCCACACAGCTGCAGTCTGCTTAAAACGGGTCCATAGAGTGAGAAACAACCCCTGACAAAAGGGTGAACAGTGCAATTATACAAGAGTGACAAATGATGAGAGGGGAAAGAGAATCACAGGGACATGAACATTTTCATCAGTAATCTACATGAAGTGGGGGGAGAGTATTATTAAATTTGCTGATGGCACAAAGCTGGGAGGGAATGCAAACACTCCAGAGGATAGGATCATAATCAAAGTGATCTTGTTAAACTAAACATGGGCTTAAAAAAAGAAAATCAAAAAAGAAATGCAAAGTATTACAAAACTTCAGATTTAATATGGATGGCTGGGCAGTAGTACTTCTGACGAGAGAGCACGTATGAATCAACAATACAATATCAACATAGCTAAGACAATGCAACATCTAAAAAGGCAAATGGTATTTTGAGTCGCATTAACAAAATTATAGTCTCTGGAGACATGGGAAATGATTGCTCCTCTCTACAGGGCCTGGTCAGACCCCATCTAGGGTACCACAGCCAATGTTAGGTGCTTCAATGTAAGAAGGCTATTAACAAGCTCCAAGAGGGCTCAGAGAGGAGTAACGAACAGGTTAAAGGGGATGGACAGAAAGATGTATGAACTGAAGAGTGGCCAAAGGAGTTGGGAATAATTAGCCTAGAAAAATAAAAATTAAGGGGGCATGATTATAGTTTTCAAATATGTAAAAGGCTGCTATGTGTAAAATGGTGCCCTGTTCTCAGTGGTCACCGAGGACAGGACCAGAAGTCATGGGTTTAAATGAAAGGTGAAAAGATTAGGCTGAACCAGACTAAGAATATCTGTCCTAACTACTAGGACAATTAGGAAGTGGAATAATTTGCCAGTAGAGGTTGCGGAGACTCTGTCACTGGAGGTCTTTAAAAACAGATAAGGTAGACATCTGTCAGGGATGATGTAGACACTGTGGACCCTGCTTAACAGCAGGGGATAGTGTAGTAATCATCATCATCATCTTTATTTTGATATAGCGCCCTCCTACCATGGCATTTGAAACGCTTTACATATAACTAATAAACACAACTTTTAATCCTTTACAACATCCCTGTGAGGTAGGTTAGGCTGAGAGAATATTGTGACTGGCCCAAGGTCACCCAGTGAGTTTCTGGCTAAGGCGAAACTTGAACCAGGGTCCCCCACCCCACCCTACCTCACCTCCCGGTCCAAGTACTGCACTCTTAGCCATTACACCACACTGACTCGCACAGGATAAACTAGATGATCCCTGGAGATTCTGCCAGCATTACAGTGCTATGACACTACTTAGCTAAGGATAGATTTCAGGTCTCCCAATTCCCACCCTCTCTGCTAGACCAGGCTACCTGCAGACCTTAGGATCAAATTGTATTCCCAGGAGACCCATAAGTGACCCGAAGCCTGTTGGGGAGTTAAGGCAGTTCTCACCTCAGGCTCTGGCAGTGTCAGATCACAGACCCACGAACACTTCCCTCGTGCACCCCCAGTTCCCACATTTATACACAAAACACGAACTGGGACATTGTAGTAGCTTTGACTCCTGACTGGTTCATTGTATTACCATCCAAGTTAAAAGGATTGTATTAGCATCCTATTTGTATTACCATCCTATTTAAATTCCATTCAGGAATTTAAAAGCATGGCTTTACATCTAAACTTTTTGCACAAATCAAGAATATTCATTGGTGCCTTTTGAATTCAGAGCACTGCTGAGGAAGGGAGAGAACATTAGCAAAAAGGTAAAAACAGATGGGATTTTGCTTTAAGAAATATCTTCCTATCGGCTTCTGCATTCATCACGGGTACGAGAGAAGCAGGAGGGGAATGGAATGTCTCAGCTGTTGCAACGGGTTCATTTTGCCCCTCCAGGAGAATATCCTGTGCTAATATTGCAGGCTGTGCCGCCCAGCACGGAGCTTTCCAGATTGTAGGAAGGAAAACTGTGTCCTGGGGGAACAGCCTTGCCATTCAGTATTCCAGGACACACACTTGGGTGCATGCAAGGGGAAAAGGTCCCCAGAATGCGCAGGCATCCAGATGCCAATGAGCCAGACCACAGACTTGCAGCAATGACCTCTGCTGAAGGAACACTGACCGCCCCCCCTCTCAGCCGCTCCCCCCGGCTCCAATCGCGTTTTCTCAGATGAGAGAGAGAGGCACGAGAGAGAAACATGGATGTTTAAACACTGAAAAGGGACAAACTCTCCTCAGTTCTATTGGTGCAAGGCTGGAGGAATTCCACTTACATCCAATCTTACTCCAGATCTATCATTCTAGGTCCAGCGATGTTCAATAGGTGGGACAAGCAGGGAGACTACCCTGGACTTGGGATTCTCAGGCATTCAGAGGAACCGGGGCCCAGTGGATAGAAGGCAGGACCGTGCGAATCAGTCAGTCAGTCAGTCGATAGATAGATAGATAGATAGATAGATAGATAGATAGATAGACAGACAGACAGACAGATAGACAGACAGACAGATAGATAGATAGATAGATAGATAGATAGATAATATAGGGTTACCATACCTCCCCTAATACCGTCACGTCTTATATAATCTATCTATCAAGATATAGATATATATGCTGGCTACGGGTCACTTTTCACTCAACAGAGCAATACGAGGCTGCCCTCAGAGCCGAGTGGCACCACGCCAATTACCTCATGTCCACAGCAAGTAACAGGAGCCCTGGATGGTACATATACAATGCTCCCCCACCACGCAAGTGCGAGAGAGAGAGTTTGTATGAGGCCCGGTAATTTGACTTGCTACAGGGCCTTATTAAACTCAATCTCACCACTGTCTAGGTCCATCAGTGGCTACAAGCAACTGACAGCTGGAAGCTGGGGTTAAATAAACTTTAATAAATAATAATAATAATCTTTTTTTATATAGTACCCCCATGCCATGGCACTCAGAGCACTTTACACAGAACTAACAACTTTTTAATCTTCACAACAACCCTGTGAGGTAGGTTAGGCTGAGAGAATACTGTGACTGGCCCACCCTCACTCCCTTTCCGACGACTAAAAAGATCTGTTGCATTCGCTTTTTCCCAGCAAGATGTACGTTCTCCAATTATTGCTGGCCATCAGGGAACTCACCTGAGACTTACAGACACAGAAGTGCTGGTGAGTGGACATCAAGATGCGTGAGAAAGCAGTTGAGTGATTTAGAGAGCGAAGCTGCATTTCGTTTCATCTAAAATGTATTACATCAATATCAAGCCCATTCTCTCACTGGGATTTCTCATTCATTTAATAAGCAGGCTTATGTAGCNAAATTGTTTTTATGAATGTTTTATTTAGCTGTACGTCGCCCTGGGATGCCGTAGGCATATGGGGTGACTCATAAATGCTTAAAATAAAATAAACAAACAAATAAATAATAAATAAATCCTGCACCAAGCAGGGGGTAGGATTCGATGACCCTCGCAGTGCCCTCCAGCTCTAGGATTCCATGCAACAACCAAGCACACTACCTAGCAATATACCGGAGTGGGCGATTAGCCGCTCCAGAGGGGTACAACAGAGTGAAGAAATGGCAGGGTCATTCGTCTGTTGCGTCATTGGCTTCAGCTAATGAACAGGTCTCTAAAGTGCCATGTTTACCAGGCACCCATGGTGTGAATAGCTCCTATCTTCAGGTTAAACCTTAAAGAAGCACTCCTGATTAAGTACCTACTGCACAACCATCATTTTCGGGACAAGAGAAGGGGAGGTTTATAATACAATTACAGGAATTTTGAAAACAGACCTTCCTTCTCTATTATTTGCTGTGCCAGAGTATCCCAAACCTTCATGATACTCTAATTAAAGCCAAGGGATAGCAGCAGGGGAACGCACTTGGGCCTAATCAAGGCCCAATGAATCTTCAGTAAAATGGAGGCAGCGGAGAGAGGGAAGACAAGGAGGGGAAGGGAGAATAGTCGGTTCACACCAATGTTTTCTCCTCGGCTTCATGCACACACAACTCGCGGCGGGTCTGCTGAGTTTTTCTAACAGATGTACGTGTACCAAAACGCAGCACCACAGTATTAAAGAAAATAATTTGTAGGCTTCAGACCAATAACATTTTCATTAGCCATATTCCAGTGGATTTAGGTAACAAGCAAAAGAAAAAATAAATGGTTAACCACATAGTCTTCCCCTAAACGGACAGTGCACTTGGTTCTACCACAGCTCCTTCCAGTGGCTTTTTTTCTTTCGATTGTCAGGACTCAAAATCCAATCCTGACAAACAAAAGGAAAAAAGTTGCTGGAAGCAGCTTTTTACAAGCACCCATGTGTACAGCGTCCCTACAATCCCCTGCCGGAAGATTCCTCCCGCCGGGAGATTCAGCAGTGCAGTAACATGGGCAAGTAGCCTTAGACCATGGGTGGAGAAATTCAGGCCCAGGGGCCAAATGTGGCCAGTGGCTAGTTTCAGACGTGATGGTGGCACGGTTTAACTCGCTTTAGCGTGATTTAAACCAGGTGCCACCGTCATGTGAAAAGCGGCCTGCCAGATGTTTCTCCAGGCTGGATCCCATCTATGGTGGGGGGTAGCCCAGACTGTGACTCATGAAAATCCCGAAGTACTGTGGCTATATATGCACATTTTTAGAGGGCACTTATAGGAAATATAGGTTGCAGGGCTGAATTGGAGCCAATGAAGCCCTGCAACCTGTATTTCCCATAAGTGTTCTGTAAAGGATTGCACATATGGCAACCCTATCCCCAAGTCACAACAAGGACTAGCCTCCATCCAGGTCGGGATCCGGCTGCTGGACCCAGAGTAAAGCAGAACGTGGTCGCCATGGCTGCCCGTGGTGGAGTAGGCCACGGCATGCAGTGCGGGGTGGGGCTGGGTAGATGCACGTCCATGAGTCCCCCGGCCCCTGCGTCTGTCACGTTAGTTCGTCGGCTGACTGGAGTGACGGTGCTCACCACCACCCAGATAGGTCCGTGGCAGTGGTGGATGCCATCACTTCTAAAAGCACCCACGGATTCATGATCTGGACTCTCCTCGTCCTTCTTGCACCCTTTAAGCCAAGTTTGCACAAAGTCGGCCCACGCGCCGCATGTGGCCCGGAAGGACCTGTCCTGCGGCCCAACTCCCCATGACCGCAAAGACCTTTCCTGCAGCCTGCCATGCCGCCTCCTGCTCTGGCAATCACCTTTCCTCCAGTCCTCACACTGGCACGAAACCCTCCTTCTTCCGTGCAGCAAGCCTATTAAAGGCGTTGGCCAGATCCCTCCTTCCTCCTCCTGGGCTCCAGCTTCCATCGATGTCTCCACCTGAACCCCTCGCTGCTGCTTCTGCCACCCGGATCTCCAGCTCCTCGCTGCCAGGGGGTGGGGGTATGCAAATTGAGGGCAGGGTATGCAAATTGAAGGCAGGGTCACATACAGCCCAGGGTTGGGTCCAAACCAAATTTTCCAGTCCTCGGCACAAATCAAGTTGAGTGCCCCTGCTTTAAGTGCTTCTGTTCCCAACTTTTATCAACCTTTGGAGCATGTACTAATTTTTAAAGTGGCCCCAGGAGGCAAAAGGTCCACCACCCGTGTATTAGACCTTACAAGTTGGAATTTGGGGTTTGACCTCAAGAGATGATTCATACATATTTAATTTCAGGGTTATTTTCATATTAAGATAGAATGGAATCTGGTTTGCAATTTGAAACCATGAGTTTACATGCAAAGAAAAGGGAAATCAATTGAGAGAGTAAATAAAAGTGACTTGACTCTTCACCCAAGCTTGAACAAAGCTATTCTCATGGGGTTTTCCAAGCAAACTGGAAGCAGAAACATCTGGAAATCTTACAAAGCTCACATCACTTTCCAATCTAAAATACAAGTGGATTTCTGACTGCTGCTTCTAGCAACATTTGGCCCCATTTTGGGGGGGAGAGGGGGAAGGGTATTACCATGAAGTGCAAAATGAAATTGCTCCAGCTCTTGCCTTTAGCATCTTGCTGTTTGCTTGTAAACGTGGCACTAATGAAACAGAGTATCAAGAGGCTTCTTGCCTTTGAATTCAAATGTCCAAGTGATTGCTGCGTCTTAATTATTTTATACCTCATATAGGACAAACAGATTTCCTGTATAACTGGAGCAACAGCTGATATCGCAAGATCAGATGTAGTCGGATATCGCACATAAGATCGCTAGTAGGATGAAGGACGCTCAAGTTTGCCCAGGGTGCCTGGCAAAGCATGTTTTCTCAGGCCATTTTTAGATGAGCGCGGCGGCGCCTGCGCTTGTTTTCAAAAAAGCCGGCAGCCCGTTCCATACGTGACGCTGCCGCCGAATACGCGCATGTGCGGGCGATGCGCTTCCATTTCCCGCCGCGTATGACCAGCCTCGATCGCCGACCCGGTCAGTTCGCGCCCGGAAATGGATGCGCGTCGGCCGCGCATGCGTGTATTTGGCGGCAACGTCACGTGTGGAACGGGCTGCCGGCTTTTTTAAGAAACAAGCGTGGGCGCCGGCGCGCTCGTCTAAAAACGGCCTCAGTCTTCTTACCTACCTACGTGTGTTGCAAAGAGTCTGAGGCCCTTTTTACACGAGATGGACCCATGCATGCACATGTGTGGGTGCCGCCCATGTGGCCACTGTGCTGGGTGTGCGGGCATGCTCCCATGACCCACCCGTCTCCACCCACCACCTACGCACAGTGCAACTGGCGAGAAGGCAGATTGCTCCATGCATGGAGAGCGGTGGAGATGGGTGTGCGCCCGTCTGCACCCTCCCCCCACAGCGGTGCTCCACCTGCTGCACACCGATACCCCCCCGCTTCTCCTGCACGTTTAAAAAGGGCCTTTGTCCCTCTCTTCCTGAAGCATCAAAGTTGTTCACAACCGGAGACAGGGCTGATGGGGCATTCTGATGCCTGGGTACTATAATGGCCCTTTTTACACGGGCTGCAGTGCGGGGGGGATAGGGGTGCGCTGCAGTGCGTGTGCAACTCATGGATGGCGGTTACATGGACGCACACCCACCTCCACCCATCCCCCCATGCACAGAGCAACTGCCGTTTTCACTGGTTGCTCTGTGCGTGGGGGATACATGGAGATGGGCGTTATGCGGGAGTGCACTTGCAACCCCACCCACTGACCATGGCGTTTACACGGGACTCCCCCCATGCATGCACACACAGGCACTCATGGGGGGGGCATCTCCTGTAAAAAGGGCCAATGGTAAGTCAAGGTGTCTGGCTGGTGGGGCCTACGCACATGCTCAGGGTCTAACTGGTCGCCATATTTGCGGTTGGGATCTGTCCCTCGGGACAGATTGGCAGTAGACTGTGAGGGGGTTTTGTCATCCCCTGCAGCATGGGTGTGGCTCAACCGTTTGAGACATCTGAATCCTTCTTTTATAAAAATGGATCCCTGTTATTTCAGGCATCAGTGTGCTATGGTTGGTCCCTGGGTCTCTACGTGCGACAGATTTTTTTTGATAGCCTCCATTTCTTGGATAGATTTTTCTGTGTGGGTGCAGTTTGGGTATGGTGAATCCTGCGTTGGTGCAGGGGCTGGGTTAGATGACTCTCGAGGGCCTTTTTGGCTCTGTGACTCTACGAGAAGGCACCCATGATGAGTGTGGTTCAATGATATATCTGACTAGATGGGATGCAGTATAGTGTCTCTCGTATGTCAGTAAAATGTAGAGGGAAACCATAGGTCTGTGACTCCCATCTATGGTGTTTACTGTTCAGCGTGATGGGGCTCTGTGGTTCTTTGCAATAGAAAAATAGGGATGGTGACAAAATCCTTCAGTGGGTATTACCATCCGCATTAACTGAGAAGCAGCGAGGACAGAAGCCTTGCTCAAAAGGTCACACACTGCGAGTCAGTGACAGACCTATGAAAAAAGGCTGCATGCCCTGACTTCCGGTTCTGTTCTTTAAACTCTGGACCACAGCTCCTCTAGACATATTTGCCAGTTTAAAGATGTAAAGGAGAACTGTGCCTTTGCAAACACAGCACGGCAACCAAACAGTTTAAAAAATCCCTTTCAAATTTGAATTGCAAGACAAACTGCCTTTTATAGTCATGTGCAGATCAGGGGACACATGCCTGACAAATGCTCTCGTTTGCACAGTTGTAACAAGACATAGGAAGAGCAAAATTCTTGACTGTAAGGATGGATTATATCAGGGGTGGGGAACCTTTTCCGGCTTGGGGGCCACATTGAATATTAGTACAAGCTCCGAGGGCCACATAGATGTTGGGGGCCGGGGTGCTTAACAGCTGTATTAAATTTTTTTTTAAAAAGAGTGCCCAGATCATGGATCTGGGCCATGGATCTATCCCCTAGCCTTGTGCGCATGCCCTCCTCTCTGCTCCATTATCCTGAGTTCAGTTTTTAAGTGTTTGGGGGTAGAGACTGAATCCAGGAGCCAGCACTGGAAAGGGAACACATAAAAACTTGCCGAGGGCCGCATTTGGCCCCTGGGCTTGAGGTTCTCCACCCCTGGATTATATTATCGCCACCCAACAATTTTCACCTTCCCCCTACAAAACCTTTCGAATAACCAACTCCTTATCCCAAATGAATGCCCTGCAACTACAGCTCGGGCTGTCAATTCCATGATCCCCTGGACAGAACACCGGATTGGGAGTCAGAAGGTCTGTACTATATTTCCAGCTTTGTTATAGACTTTCTGAATCACCTCAGTCAGTACCTACCATTCCTCAGAGCGGAGGCACTTTTTCCCTATGAGAGTTAGTACAAGCTGTGAGGGCCACACAGAAGAGGAGGATGAGAGTTCTGAAGGGGTGTGCTCAAGAAAAGGAGAGTCCAGATCATAGATTTGTGCCATTCATTTGACCCCTAACCTTGTCTTCCTCTCTGCTCCTTTCCCCTAATCTCGGTACTTCAGAGCTGGTGGGTAGGAACTGGATCCAGGAACTAAAATGGGGCCTGAGGTTCCCCATGCCCATTTTACAGCTTTTAAAATGGTAATCTCTCCCGTTATCTACTGGTGCTAAAAAATTGATTCACACTTGCAATATTTTTCAAAATATTCATCATGAATAATGTGACCCGTGTTTTTCCTAGAAACGCTCAATACCTTTGGTATTCTTGGTTTTGCACTCTGTCCCTTTCTCATGGATAGATGGATGGCTAATGTGAAAACTGGAAGCGACTATGCACAACATAGGTATGCACTGATCCTCTAAACTTTACATATTACAAATGCTTTCGGTGAACACTCACACTTTCAACATCAGTCAGTAGCCACATCGAGCGTAATGTACGCCTGAAAGTCAGAAATGTGACCTCAAAGACTCTTAGCATTCCAAGAGTGTGTCCCTGCCTGCTTTAAGACTGCTTTGTTTTCATGGAATGGCATAACGGGCTCCCTCTAGTCAGTGAATTCTGCGAGACATGCAAACGTGCTCCTCTTGATAAAGGCGCTTATCAAGTAGGATTTCACTACCCTGTCTGTTGCGCTAGATTGCCCGCACGAGAGCAGAGCTTTCGCTTTTCCCACGAGATGGGAGCGGCGCTGGATTTGAATAGCACAAGTTCCCGCGGCACCACAGCAGCCTGTGGGAGAGCAGCCTAAGCGATCGCATTTCTTTTAGTGGACAGCAGACCTCCATTGATGGTGAAGCGAGGTTATGCGAACAGCCAGGGCCAGATACTGAAGTTGCCTAGTCTGTACTGTGCACTGCCAGAACACACACACACACACACACACAGAGAACATTTTGGTACCCAGATCTCAGCAGCAGCTAAGAGATTAATAAGTAAAAAGATCAAGGGGGATGTGGCTGGAAATCTTGACCTAGAAACAGGACCTCAAGAGATTTCTGAAACAACCAGAATGAGCACGATAGCATTTTGTTTTTAATTGAAGTCCGAGGTAAATTGATAATAGGAAATGTTATGAGCTCACTATTTTACCACAGGTCTCCCAGCTGCTGATTTCCTAGAGCTGTTGAAGTCCCATATTTACATGGGAATCTCTTTTTTTGTGTTTAAAAATCACATGGTAGTTAAGCCAATCTCATGATTACTTAGGTGGGTGGTTGGGGGCCTGACTGGTGACCTCTGAACACTTAGCTGGGCAATGCTGCCTCAATGTACGGCTCCCTGGAATTCAGATGGTGTGTTCTAGCTGACTGGAAAGAGAGAGAAAGGGTCAGGATTCACAATACCTTTGACAAATCTGGAGCACTTTGCCCCTGCGCTCTCTCTAAGGGGTTGACCCAAAGCCAGCTAAAGTCAATGGAAAGACTCCATTGGTTTAGTCAAGCTCAAAGAGTCAATGAAAAGAGTGTTATAAACACCAGTACTGACGTGACGGGCAACCAGAGGGCATCTTTTGAGCGATTTTTCAAGTCTATGAGAGTCCATTGGCAATACTCATAAATACTGTATGTTCAGTAAAAATGGGTTAAATGATTTCCCCCCCTCCCCGTACATGAGCAGTCTTTGGTAAAATGTATAACGCTGCCGCTGCCCTCCTATTATTCCCTCGACTCTTCTGATTAAGAAGAACAACAAAAAAACGTAGCAGACTCCTTTCAGTTTTGTAGCAAACTCTATAGAATTTTTCTTGGTTTAAGTTTAGATGGCTTCGGCCAGGGAAGAAGCAGTGCTTTCCCAGCTGAGAAGTGGCTGCGAGAGGAGAGAGCGGGGAGTGCAGGAAGGACCTTCTCCAGAGGATCGGCACTTGCACTCCTTTCTTCATTTGGAAAAGGAACCGAGGGGAGTGCAAGAGCCTCATGGATCCTCTGGAGGAGCCTCACCCCTCCCACATTCCCCTCAGCTCCTTTCCCAAACAGAGAGGGGTGCAGGCACAGATCCTCTAGCACCTCTCGCCTCTTGCAGCCTCCTGTCAACTGAGAGGGCTCAATCTCTCTTCACTAGCAGCCATGTTAGGCATGACTCTATGGTGATGGTGGACCAGGATGCGGACAAGGCTACAATGTGCAATGCTACAAGGCTAACTAACAACACGCGGCAACGTGGGCGCGCATTAGCCCACACTGGCCCACACAGTGAGCCCGCGATGTCCCTGTCGACACCATGAGCAGGGAACAAGTCGAGGCTGCATGGGGGGTACAGGCCAACATCTGGAGAATGCCTAATAGACGGGCAGGCGAACACCCACCTGGTGGGTGCTAATGTAGGCTATTGTTTCATTTTTCTTCACCCTAAGTGTTGAACATCAGTAACATAGACCTCAATTATATTATTATTAACAACAAGCATTTATATAGTGCCAGCAATATACCAGGAATAGACACAGTCTCTGCCCTAGGGCTTACAATCTGAGACACCGGGGGAGGGGAGGGGAGGGGAGGGGAACGACGAAGTAAGGGGAACAGAGGGAGAGACAAGGAGTGTAACATTCATGAAGATGCGAGATCCCAGGTGCACATGCTTGGCTTGGTTACATCAAGGTGGATGATGACTGGCTGGTCCGTGTGGTGAGGATATGAGTACGCAGACCTCAGGTAACAGATTGTACTGGACAGAGGGTATCAGCAGGAGTTAGAGGAGGGGAGCAAGAAGTCGGGGAGGGCAGAGCGGAAGAGGTGGGACTTGAGGAAGGGAGGGGGCGAGGTGGATGTGATCAGGGAGGGAGTTCCAGGCATGAGGGGCAGCTAGGGAGAAGGGATGAAGGCGGTGAGAGGAGCAGGGGAGGTGTGGGAGGGCGAGAGAGGGGACAGAGGAGGAGCAGAGTTCACGGATTGGAGTACGGAGGAAAATTAGCACAAAGGTAGGAGGAAGCAAGGTTGTGAAGAGTTTTATAGGTGAAGACTAGGAGCATGTGCAGGATTCGTTCAGGAAGGGGGAGCCAGTGAAGAGAGGAGAGGAGGGGAGGGGCTGCATGTGGTTGAAGCAACGGGCAAGGTGGATGACCCTGGCAGCAGAGTTTTGGACGGAGATAAGGGGAGAACGGGATTGGCCAGTGAGAAGGAGGTTACGGTAATTGAGGCGAGAGATGACCAAGGCATGAACAAGGGTTTTGGCAGAGGAGACAGGGCGAATCTTAGCAATGTCATGGAGGGAGAAGCAACAGGATTTGGCAACAGGGTCGATGTAGGGTTTAAAAGAAAGGGGGGTGTCAAAGATGAAGCCTAGGCTACGGGCTTGGGGGACGGGAAGGATGGTGACCCCATCGATGAGGGTTGACAGAGAAGAGGGAGAGGAAGGATGAGGGGGAAAGATAAGGCATAAAAGGTCACCACCACAACACTGGATATATTTGTAAAACGTGGCGGTTCCGCCTGGCCTTTGACGGGGAGGATGGTGGGTGGTTAGGGATATTTTAATTCCTCCTTGTGTTCAGTCTTTTAAGTGTTTATTGCCGATTGTAAGCCATCCAGAGCTGCCTGTGACGGGGGGGATTTTTTAAAGATAAAATAAAATAAATAAATACACCCATAACTGCCTGCTCCGTGACGCATAGCCACCAGTTCCTAGAGCTCAGGTGTCCACCTGGAAACGAGTGCTTCATGTCCACATTGGGACCTGGACTTCACATCAACAGAGAGGACGTTCCCTAGGCACGGATCCGTGCTCATTGCATTTTCCCCATTGGCCGCCATAGGGAACACAATGGACATGAGTCCCTCCATGTCCGCAGGCTAGGTCCAGCCACCAAGAAAGCATGGCCCTATCATTCATCCCAAGATGATCTATAGGAACTGGGGCAGGATGGCTATACCAGTGGGTTGCAACTGGTGGGGAACAAGGTCATCTCTCATATATACAACATCCAAATTATGCAGAACTTTTATACACAATTGCTAACACTCTGGATCTAATCTTATGCAATACTGTTATCATGTGCTGTGTGTATAGGACCAGGTCAACATGTTCCTATCAATCTCGCACATTTACTGCTTGCAGCTGTCATTTCCCATAACAAGGTGACACTGGGCTTTTCCCCCCTATCACCTCTTTCCCCCTCAACGAGACCTTTTAAGCAGGTTGGCTAGGTTGGAACAGGCTCAGGTGCAATAAATGGACTTGCCCTCCCCTGCATCACCATCCTCTCCCCTCCTTCCTTCCCCCCCAGCATCCTTATTGCAGAAAACAGTCACCTTACACTGACCCACACAGACCCCCCCAGATGCTCTGCTCCCGCACATCCTCCCAGACCACCTGCCCCACACACCTTCTCTGCTCCCACATAGTCCCCACAGATCCCCTGCTCCCACCCCCTCACAGCCCCTCCCACCCACAGGCCCTCCACCCAGCCCCCACACAGACCCAAGGGCAGGGCACCACCATGCCCCAATCACCCCCATGGCTCTCAAACTCCTCCTGGGGCCGGTACCGGCCAGACGCCACTGCTCTCCACTCTGATCCCCTCCAGTCCTGACACTACTGTGGCGCCTCTCCTCCACTTGCTGCTCTTGCTGCATTGCCTGCCTTGTACCACAGTAACCGCATTCACATAGGCGGTGGTGGCGGCAGAGAGAGCGCCGAGGGAAGATGCGGCAGCGGGGAGGAGTTGGATGTCTTTCCTTGGCGCTCTCTCTGCCGCCACCACCCCAGATGTGAATGCGGCCTGCTACTAGTGCTTGCTCTGTCCCATGCGCCGCAGGTGCTTCCACTTCCAGAGTTTCTGCTCAGTCTCTGGCCAGCCGTGGTGGTAGCACAAGGCAGGCTGTGCAGTCGCAGGCCTCCAGGGCTCAGGCGCAGCCAATGGAGGGAGGAAGAGGTGCTGGGGGGAGGAAGGAGAGGGGATGGGGCAGGGGCCCAAGTCCATTTCTTGCATGTGGACCCGTTCCAACCTAGCTACACCCCTGGGAAGGATTTAGACACACACCCCTTGGGCCCCGGAACCAACGTCCTTCCTGTCCCTGCTTTTAAACCAACTTCCCAACTTTAAAGCAACCAAATCTTGAGTATTCACAACAAACCACATCCCTCCTTGATGCAGTTTGTAGCCGTTTTTCCTGAGTAAGCATGCCAGTGCAGATCAGGCAATTTTAGAAGAACAGAAACAGGGTTTCTGTAGCAGCTAACTTGGGCTCTGATCTTGGAATAAGTTTGTATAGGATCAGTGATTTACCTCTGGGACTGGTACGTTAGACAACATTTCCCCAAGAAGAGCTCACAAGGCAGGTCTGGCTACTTGATGACAAGCGGAAGAGCAAAGCACGCAGAATGTCTGGAGACTCGTTTACATCCAAGGTCAGGCCAGAGGAAAAATATGCGAGACAGTGAGCTATGAAGTGTTACTTGCTTGGGTGTTGACAAGAAGAAGAGTCTTCTGGTAAAGGAAGGAGAAAAGAGCAAAACTCCCAATGCTTCCTATTCAGGAGGGACAGTCCCTCTTTGGATGTTGAATCCCTCTGTCCCTCTTTCAGGAACGAGAGAGGGTATTTTCAAATGTAATGGCGCACTGCACGGTTACGCTCTGATCCTGCCCAGAATGAGGAGGGCCCTCACCACAGGCAAGATTTGGCCTAGCCGCCAAACAGATGTGTCGGAACCCAAGCCAGGTAGGGGGCGGGGAGAGGGTGGGGCAATGTGCGGACACGCACGCACCCGCGCTACTGAGCATGGCCTGCCCTCTTCCCTGATGGGCGGCCACGGCAGCCTATGAGGTCGCTACGCCTGCCCGGAACAGCCCC
>QEPC01014730.1:4079759-4092216 GCA_003113815.1 Sphenodon punctatus | reverse complement strand
TCCATTGTGAAAACTGACCATTTAGTTCTACCCTTTGCTTTCTATCTTTTAACCAGTTTCTGATCCATAGTAAGACACTACCTCCTATTCCATGACTTTTTCAGTTTTCTCAAATTAGTTATTAAGAACATAAGGAATGTCATACTGGATTTAATCCTTCAGGTGAGCTCAAGTTACTGTGTCACTGCATGACAAGGGTCTGACCATTCATGTTCATTTTAAGTGTGAAATCTCAGAAGAGAACTCTTTTTTGTTCATTATTTATTTTACCAAGTGTTCCAAATGAAAGACTGTAACCCATTGAACTTAAGTTTTTGTACTGTAAAAAACCAGATTTCCTAGGTACAGAACGGTCTACCTAAAAAATCAGCACTTGGGTTACCATGTGTGTGCACCAAAAAAGGTTATTACATAACCAAGTTATAACCCCTTTCTTTCTTAATTTGCTATCCAATAGTACTTGAGAAAAACCCCTTGATTTTCCACATTTGCTTTCTACAATACACTACTGTGTACATAAAAGTAAATGACACCTCAACAGCATCACAAGCAACACACACAAGCAAAAACAGTCTCGGTTCTGACTATTATTAAAAACTGTATGTTACTGAGGTAAGAAGAGTACACATAGTCAGAGTTATTGGCCATGTATGTGCTACTAGAAGTGCTGTTGAGTATCAACTGGAACATACATGAGGGTGATGTAGAAAGCAGCTTTGAAAAACCAGTGTTGTACAAGTACAGTTGGAATCAAGTTCATTTCTTCTTGGTGCCTGTGCAAACACCAAGCGGAATGGGTGTGGGGGTGCGTGCACGCTCCTGTGTAACACCCATCTCCACCCCCGGAAAACAAGGAGGCTCCGTGGGAGGAGATGGGTGTAGGTGGGTGTAAACGGACGCACACCGACCTCCACCCACCAAAGCAAAACACCGATCCCCCCCACCCACCTCTGTCCGTGTAAAAAGGGCCATATATACACATGGTGATTCTTGGTGAGAAGTTATTCTTCGAATAAGCTACAGTAGTACAGAGCATTACAAAAGAGCTATCTTGTTTCCAAAATGAGTGCTGCGTTCCTTACGTGGTTTCCATTCTTCAGATATGGAAAATATCAGCTCAGCAAAGGACTGAAAATTTCTCTCAATAGCTTTTCCCAAATGTAACCTAATATTCCTCCAAAATACCCATTTGGCAGTAAAGAGAATTTAAAATAATTATCTTCTATTTGCAGTCTTGCCAAGGTACAACACACATCACACAGAGCTACTTAGTTGCCAGCAATGGATTATATTCTTCGCCATTCTCATGAAAGGGAGCCTTTGTTCACAATAGGGACTATGGCTTTTTTTTTTTTATTGCATTTCACTTATGCGTGTGTATCAAATGTTTACACTTAATGGATACTACTTTCATGGTGCCAAGGTGGATTTCTACCAGCACCTGGGAAGACAAGTCTCTGCTCTACAAAGCGGAGTGAAAATTAAAGACATTCCATGAAATATCAAGGATGAGGCATAACAGTGAGAAGCAGACTGTGCCAAAGAGAAGATCAATGTTGGGAGAAAATGTTAAAAAGAGACTTAAGAAGCACCTTGTAGAACAAGGTTGTCCAACTGGCAGCCTGCGGATGGCATCCGGCCTGTGGTCGGGTTCCGTCTAGCTCATGACCATAAAAGCAATTGTATTAAAATGTCAGTATTTTCTAAACGATTTTTAAAAAAAATAAATAATCAAGAATGACATCAGGCAATAACAGTTAGAAATTGTAAGTTTGGAGTTTGAATGGGGTTGGACTAACCTCGCCCTATAGAAACAACATACACTGGCTACAGGACGACAAATTCTTTTTGCAATCTGGTCCATCAGCAAATTGCCTTGAGGCAATCTGGCCTGCAGTGGCCAAGAAGTAGGATAGCCTTGCTGGAGGAGACGGAGGTTACTTAACAGGTAGGAAAAGGGGACATTTCCATCATTGGGAGTAGTAGTGTGAAGATAAGCCAAAAAAGCCCAACCCTTCAAACACATAAATCAGAGTACTCAATAATGACTTGGTCTAAAGACAGATTGAAGGAGGAAAGGGAAAGTACAAAAGTAGGTGTATGACTGGTCTCTTAATCGGTCAAGTCTCTTGAAATTGCTCACCAGAAATGATCGTCATTCTGTGCTCTCCAGTGGAAATGATGTTGGCTTGTTAAATCAACAAAGAGGGGTTAGTTTAGTAAACCCACAGTCAGGAAAGAAGGGAGAGACACAAGAGTGTTCATACAACACAGCCCGACTGTGACCTCTTCAATCCTCTTTGCAACAAGGAACGAGCAGCAGAAGGATGTGAATTAGAAGATCCATTGCTGGTTCCTCTCTTCATGTGGTTTTTCCTCCCGTTTCTACCTACCCCTATTAAGTTGATTTTACATATAATGTTTTATTGTATTTTAAATGTTGTAAAGCACTCCAAGTGCCATCTGGCGGAGTGATGCTATATAAATAAAAATCATCATGTCCACCCTCTCGCCACCATTGTTCTTATTCCAGGGCCTCTCATCTCTCTTTCATTCTGCCTTTGTCTCTTGTGTTTCTCTCCCACTACGCAGCATACTACTAGTAGTAGAGTCTTAGAAAGAAAAGAAAGAGCCACTTGATACACTTATCCCAAGGTTAGGTAATTCCAATCCTCCCCCATCCCCCGCTGAAGAGGAGGAAATGGCTCCAGATAGTACCTGGCAATTTATACACCAAGACACTTGGATGCAATTGGGGCCCCTTTGCTACATGATCATGCTTGTTTATTATTGCCAGATAAGAGAATGTCAATAGCTGCTGCTATCGCTTGCTTGGTAACCTGCTGGGAGCAACCAGAAGAAATAATTTACACACCATTACATGGCTGCCAGAATATTAAGTGTGTGTTGGCAGGTGGTGGGGAATAATCTTGTGACACGGGGAGAAAAATTCATGACATTTTCTCTTTCATTTTATAATTTCAAAATAATTTCCAATGCATTCCCAAGGGAAAGAACCAAATTGTACCTTTGGTTACATGCAATTGTCCACAATGGCGAGTGACCTATTGCGGGCCCTATGTCCGACGTTCAAAGCTAGCAACAATCTCATTTTCCTGGATTGACATGTTTTACGGTGGGCTGTATTGGTTTGAGTTCTTGCAGCTTTGGTTGCAGTCGGGGCATAGCTAACATGGAGTGAGGGGGTTCAGTTGAGCCCCCAGACTCTAAGGGGGCCTTCTACCAACCGCTAGGAAGTTGTCAGAAAAGGAGGGAGCAGGAACAGCGAACCGGAGTCATGCACTCTGAAGGTTTTCTAGTGGCATCCAGGTAGGGTGACCAGATATGCAAATTTTAGAACACACGTACGGGAAATACAGGTTGCAAGGCCACATTAGAGCCAAGGCAGCCCTGCTGTATTTCTCATAGGTGTCCTCTAAAATTTGCATATCTGGCCCCCTTAGGTTCAGGCTGCTTGAAAAGGGCCCGCCAAGAAAGAAGTTTGCAGATCGGACAAGGGCAAAGTGCTAGCCTCGTCCCCAGCCACTCTTAAAACTCCCTTCTTAGTGGGTTAGGAAATGGGGGCCCAACGGAAGCTGAGGCAGCACTGCCTTCATGGGGAAACCTGGCTCTCAACCCCCTTCCCCTTCGGCAAGTCCATAATCAGAACATGTACCCAGGCCCACCCCAGCAGATGGGTATTAGGCCAGGTCCCACCAGAGTCCGAGTGCACTAATTTGCTGCCATTCCCCACCAGAAAACAGGTACGTGACATCAAAGCGCGACTATTTTCATTTCCAAATGAAATGTCTGGCTTTAACTCCAGAAAGCTGGCAGTTTTTATCAAGTTTAAATCAGAGACCTGGGATGCTATTATACACCATTGCACAACATGTAAAGGAGCCAAGCTCTGGCAATGATGTAACCGCATTCCCTGTAATTGTTGAACAGGCTGCTTCTCCGAACATGCTGCTCACCTGAGAACAGACTGATCTTTAAACTTGAAAACATGTTGCGTTCTTGCATGGCTAACTATTCATCACTGAACATGTGATATACCAGACATCCACCCATTTGTCTTTGCCATAAACTAAACAATTCTGGATGCTAAGTTGCGGACTCCAGGAGTTTCCCATTCTTTCATAGACTTTGTGACTAACAGTACAAGCCTCTAACTTGAATGCATTGCCCGCGGGGATAGAAATACCTCCCATGCATATTAAACTGCAGCTTGCTTTAGTACCATTTATTTGAGTTTGGACCTGGCTTTGCTTTCAGAATGGGCAAGGTCCCAGTTTGGTGATGGACGGTAAAGCGGGAGATGCGGTCAGTGGTTTAGCATCAGCAATCACACCAGAGGAAAAAGGCAGAGACTGAAAATATGACTTTTTAAAATAAATAAAAATTTCTGACATTTTCTTATATCAAAAGGCACTCATGCAAAATGTTAGTGGAAGAAAAGTCCATTTAGCATTTTGCTCTTGGCATGCCAGCGCATCCATGCATTCCTGCTTTTGGAGATGGGAGGCTGCTGCAGCTCTGGAATACTCCAGTAGCCGCTGCCTAGAATGGTCAACTCGTACCTTGGCAGCACAGCGGCCAGCCTTATGAGCCCAGGGCCAACTTAGAATTTGTGGGGCCCAGAGCAAAGAAAATGTGAGGCTTCTAGGGGGCCATTCCCCCTTGGGGGCACTGTCTGTGGGGCCCTAAAAGTGGCTATGTTTGAGCCCCTTCTGGGAGGGAGCGGGACCTCCGCTGTACGGTTTCATCAAGGATATTGTGTTTGGCTTTATGAGGGCACTTTTAGACGTGCCTCCAATCTTCATGGACTTCAAAGTCCACTTTCACCAACCTTGCACAGGTGGAATTCAGATGTGCCTCCCCACACCGGCCACCATTGGACACAGTGGCGCCGGGCAGCTCACAGCTTCTTTTGCTTTTTACTTGTCAAACCCCAAACGATGGCCGGGTGACTTCCAGTGTAGGGAAGAACCTCTAAACTCCACACATGCAAGGTTGCTGAAAGCTGACTTTGAAACCCGCAAAGATTGGAGGCACGTCTAAAAGTACCCCAGAATTTAGTCTGGGGGAAATTAGGTCAGACTGCTACCACCAATATCCCTTTGGGGTTGGCTTGGGTAGGAAGGCTTTTACACTGGTCTCCCTTCAGTCCCTCACAGCCAGTCCCAATCCACACTTTGATAGGGCTTATGCCACACAGTAGGTAGGTCCCCTGGGGTTTCCTCTCCTTTTGGTCACCCCAACCCAGCCAAGCCAAGCCTATCTCTTCTCTAACTTAGAACGGGCACACCTGAGTGTCCAGCGATGTTCCTTGTTGGCTTTGCTGGGTAGCGATCCTTTGACTAGAGCTCTCCGCTCCTTGGGTGCCTCTGAATGCTCAGCTCCTTCCCAATTGTCAGGCCAGTCTCCACTTTACTCCAACCTACTTCCAACCCCCTTGCTACTAGCAGCCATTTTGGTTTTTAACTGTTCTAGCCCAGGTGCAGGTCACACATTCCATCATTATGAAGCCCACTTCTTAAAGAGCTAGTCACCTAATCCTTGTAACCGTTGCAGTGCCCTAAAAGGAACTTCTGCAAACTGGCAGCGCACACAACCATGCAACTTCTTCAGAAGTTAAAATTTCAGGAAGCTAAGACTGGAATCCAAGCACTGTGGTCGAACCTTTACCTCTATCATACCGCCCAGCAGTCCCTATTTGGGTGCTGATACTACTGTCCCTCTTTTCAGAGGGTCAAAGTCCCTCCTTCAGGAGAAGGAGGCAAAGAGACCAGGATTCAACCCTCACCTCAGGCACCTCTTTCTTCATTGCATTCTAGGACAAGCCCTTGAAAGGACTAGGAGGGTGGAGACGACGGAATGACAGGCAACTAAGGTGGCATTTCAGACGTTCAGTTTGTGTCCGAATTTTACAAAACTCGAATGTATCTTGCATGTCTGAAGTCCCTAATTCGAAATATTGTCGTCAATATCGCACCTAAGTAACCCGCAGTTCATAACTAGTTAAGCCTACCTTTATGCTGTCCGACTGAAATAAAGCCACGCTGTACAGCAGTGTGAAAGCGACATTGTATTCGGTATTAACTGGTACAAAATATTTCCTGCATGTGAAGGCAACTGTGCTTCCAAGTGCGCTGTTTTACTCCTGCCCCTACGGGATGCAGCAGCAGCAGCAGCAGCGAGGACACATGGGGAGGAGTTGTTTGTAAACATAAACAAACAGCATTATCTCCTGATGATTGGTATCCCCACTGCTGCTGCTGAGAGCACCGCTAGGAGGCAGAGGCAGGTGAGGGATGGGGTCTGGAGCCAGGGAGGGGAGGTAGAAGGACTTATTGGGGGAGAAGCTGGCTGCAGCCTGCTGCCCAGCCATGCTGTAATTTCTTCTAACTGAACTGCACTGAACAGGCGGGTAAGCGCACGCTACAAGGTCTGAATGCGTTATTTCGCTGTAGGAAACAACAGTATGGCACGCATGTGAACGCAGCTGGCATTGTTAACAGCAAACTAGAGAAAAAACGAATTTTTTAAAGTCTAGATAATTGCTGCACGTGTGAATGAGCCCTAAGTACGTAGAATGGGAAGCTGGAGAATGTCTCTTCATGCATTTGGAAGGTTGGGAGGTACATGTAAGGACACGACAGGGCAGAGCTTATTCACAGATGGGCAAGGCTTGTCCCTCTCTAAATGCTCAATATTGGGGTGGTATCGTATGGTCTATAATGGGCAACAGCAAATGCCTCAGACTTTGGGGACGTTTGAATCTGGAGGACTGGAACTTTGAGGCTTAGACCCTTCTTCACAAATAGGTAAAATTTGCCCTCAAATGGACACAGTGTTCCCCTTCCAAAATAATGTACATGGAGGCTATAATTTAGCCCTTCATAGCAATTAAAAGCCAAGGCTGCCATTTTGGATCCTACCTGGGCCCAGTCAACATTCCCTTTTACTTATGTCATTACCTTTCCCCCGCATCCTCCTTAGTCCGGGTGAGCTTAGCTGACCTGCCAGAAAGCTTTAAGGCAGAATGTCATTCCTCCTAAGCCAACTCTTAACTTGGCTGATAGTTTTGGCAGCTGAATTAATTATAAGCAAGATTCAAAGCCCCCTTCTTGAAATGCCTAATGTCAATGCTCAGCAGCAGAAACAACAGTAGTGGGATGGTAACTCTACTACATAAGGCGTAATGTAAGCATTTCAATTTTCACAAGCTTTTCAAGTCTCTCTCTAGGGGTTCCTTAGATCTTCATGTTAAACACACACCTAGAAGAATAGCAAGCTTAACTGCCATGGGGTTACTTCAGAGCATTGTGGAGCTACGAGAAACCAGGGGTGCTCCCTTCTGTAGCTTGCCACCAGAAACCCCAAATACACTGCCCTCACACTTCATGTTTGTTCCTGTTCAAACGCAGTTCTCTCTTTCAATTCCATCTCTAGAATAAAGTCCCATTTCCTTTCATCCACAGCTGCCTCTAGGGCTTTTGTCTCCCTTAGGCAAGTTTGAAAACGTACCAGACTCCTCGCAGCTGCAAGTCACTTCCAGCAAACGGTCAATAAACATTTTGCAAGTGCATGCGGTTGTGTTCCACTGATCTAGCACAACCAGCCCTGTCTATATTGACAGCATGCAATAGCAATACTAATATGTTAATACATCGGTGCTAACAAGACTTTTTCAGTTGTTTGCTGCTATAACAGCAACTTTCAGATACCCTATGATATGTTGCAGCAGTGGTACGCAAATCTTTCAAACTATTTGCTGGGCAAGGAGAAACAAGAAAAGACTGTTAGCCCCGTCTGTGTCTATCGCCTTCTTTATTTATGTGACACGCGTACAAGGCGACAGAGCAAAATAGGATTTTGTACTCTGGGACAGCTGCCAAGCAATAAGACTGCAGCTTATCTTCTAAGAGCTGCTGGTGCGCACTGCTATCACCAGAGCTGATTAGTTAGTTGTGAGACTGACTTACACCATTAACGAGGTTCACTTCAACTACAATTCTCCTGCCCATACAATGTTTATGCAGATCTTTCCTACCAGACAGATTGCTGCCTCTTGGTTGCCAGCTGCCGGCCAGAGAAAGCGTGAAACATCTATGCTTGCGGCCAATTAAAAAAGCTCCCCACACAACCTCACAACACCAAAGTCCAGAAAAAACAGTATTCTCAGAGTGTGGCCAAACAAAGAATAGCTTTAAATGAGCATATTTAAATTCAAGCAAAATTATACAAATTTTAAAAACCACCTCTTGCTTAATTTGTTCTTCTATTCCTCACTGTGGCCCCGGTAGAGCCTTTCTACCAGGTTATTTGTGTAACGAGGTAGCATCTCATATTACTTTATCTCTTGTAGAGCACTCGACCTTGGATGAAAGGAGAAGAGATGAAGTGTGTATGAATCACAGCTGGAGGAAAAGAAATTCCAATGCAGGCCTTCGTGCTCAACTCAGAACATTCGGCGAAGGCCATACCTCCCACCAGTCCCTATTTGGGAGGGACAACCCCTTTTTGGATGCTGAATCCCATTTTTCCTCCAAGCAAGAGATCAAAAGTTCCTCTTTGTAGAGAAAAGACTGGAATTCAAGCCTCAGGCATCTCTTTCCTGGTTGCCTCCCAGGCAAAGCACTTGAGGGGACAATAGGAAGATGATGACCGAACAGCAATAAACTAAGGGGAATGAAACTGGGAGCTTCTGTCTCTCTATGCACTTGGAAAATTGGGAGGTGGGTTATTGTGTACATGTGTGAAGAGTGGAGCTCATTTCTTATCAAATGAAGTTTATCATTGCTGGGGAGGGGCTTATCTGTCTTTGGCTGCTGGAAATGTTGGGAGGTATGGAGCAGCGCCTGGGTTGAAAGGAAAAGCGGTAAAACATGTATGAATCACAGTTGGAGGAAGAGAGATTCAACCCATGCCTTGGTGCCCAACACAGAGATCATTCGTTGAGGTTGCAGGTGTATGTATTGGGAGAGTCGCTCAAAATCACCAAATGTCACCAAATTTCACGAAGTCACAAGTTAGCAACTTTCCTCAGCAAAGGTTAGAAATTCTCTGACAGACCTACAAAGTCACCTGCACTGGTGACAAAATCATAAAACTGGCAACACAGCTGCTTCCCCAGTCTGGCCTGCAAGAGACACCCAGGATGTAACCCACTATTGAACAGCCAACTCTGTTAAACAAGCTCTGTTTGCTCCCAACTGCTGGCTGTGCATCTCACACACAATGTTCCCGTTTGTCGGAACTGCATGGGACTGCTTTTTCTCAAGGGCACAAAAGAGGGGCTAAATGGACCTAGAAGCCCGGCTGGTCGACGTTAGATGTGCATAAGCCAGAAAGCCAAGCAATAATAATCTCCACGATGATTAATTCAGAGAAAGGAGACCACAAGTCTTGCACTGGCACAGTACATAATTCACTTTATAATTATTATGGGATATCAGTCATTCAGGCCATCCATTGCCTGAACTTGGCTATCAGAGCACGAAAAGATTTAGAGTACAATAAAACCATTAAAGATTCTATTTACAGAGAAATAACTTACTTAGACAGAATCAATACTGCAGAGTTTTAATGAGCTCTATGGAAGCTCTGGGCTTTTGCTCTCAATAATCAGAAGGGGGGGGGGGGAGAGAAACCTTGTCCAAAAAGAGAGAGCGCAGGTTAGAGACTGCACGGCTCCGAGAGGCAACTGGGAAGATTTACAAAGAAGACAAATACAGGCCTGGGGGTGATGGCCTTTTATTTGACTGGATGAGGATGGATCTTAATAGAAATCTGAAGGGATTTGTGTAGAACCTTATCCACAGCTAATCCAGAGCGGATACCGATTATAATCACATGGCACAGTAGAAATATTGGGAAAGAATTGGGTTTGAAGAGAAACGCGACCATTCGTTATCCCAAGGGTTTTTCAGAATGTTGCAGATTTTTTTTAAAAAATAAAAAAAATATCGTCATACGCTAATTCCTGTCCAGAGAGTTATTCTCCTCTCTCTCTCTTATTGCATGCCATGTGCAGTACATAATCCTGCACACAAAAAGCCCTCTACCTTCACCAAGTCAGTAAAATAATATATAATAATAATATTTATTTTTATATCGTGCCTCTCTACCTTGGCAGTCTGAGCGCTTTACATACAACAATTGAACACATCTTTTTCTTTTTAAAAAAAATCTTTACAACAACCCTGCGAGCTGAGAGAATATTGTTACTGGCCCACGGTCACCCGCTGAGTTTCTGGCTAAGGCGAGACTAGAACTGGGCAGGGTGCCCCCTACCTACCTCCTGGTTCAAGTACTGTGCACATTAGCAACTACACCACACTGGCCCTTTAAAACTAACATTAACCCTGTGCCAACCATCTGCCAACAGGCAAACACTGCCAATTTATTCCAGGCAGATTCAAACTCAAAACTTGGATTTTCCATGAGAAATAAAAAGTCCACCTTGAGTCTGCCATTTGGCATATGAAATTAGAGGTGGAGGCTGGCAGCATGGTATCTGAATGTGGGTGAAATTCCTACATAAAGGAGGTCAGGCTCCAACTTGGGTTCGTGCCTCTGCTTCAGAACAGGGTGGTTGTTGCCAATTCTGAAAAACCATCACAGTGGGAAATTGCTCATTAGCACGACGCAAAGAGAGAGAGAGAAAAAAAATAAACCAAATCCCTTAAAACTGTACATTTAATCCGGAACTTTAAAAAATATTTATGGAGTCTTCAGTTGTGGAGAAGACAGGAAAATCTCTGCATACATATTCCTTATGTGATAGTACTATAGGCAATGACCTCAGTCACGCCAAATAAAGAATATTGAATTGAATTATTCCTTATGTGAGACTGTTATTTTCCTAAAGGAACTGTAGATTAGTAATCAAAGCAGAGAGCTACAGGACAGCTGGGTTCTAATCAGGGATCACCTATCATTGTTCCAGATTGGGCTAGCAATTCAGCTTTCGTAGATCTGATTTCCCCATCTCTTGGATGGGTTAAAAAAAAGCGCTGTTCCTATATTGCGTGGGTTTTGTGAGCTTTACGTGAATATCACAATGGGCTTTCAGATCCTCTTATGGTGGTATGGAAACAATGATGATTTCAGAAAAGTCACTAGAGAAAAGGAGTTAGTTACATTCAATGTAAGCATTATACTGCATGAATGTCCTGGCTCCTATATACCACCACTCCACAGCACATATTCGTAAATTTGTTCTTGCAAGGAATTGCTGCTTTTCAAAGCCGCCTTAGCAAAAACGAGCCCAGTTTCTATACATCTGTAATTCAAATGTTCCTACAGAGAATTTCTGCAAGACTGCTTTAAAAAGTGCAGTAAAAATTGTAATTAGAAACTAATCTCCTTTAGAAGGTGACTCATGTTTCTTTTGTGATTCAGAAAAAAAATAATATTCCAGTAGAATTCGGTTTACACAATTCAAATGAAAAGCCTGCCCTGGTGATACAAAGAATACAACCACATTTCCAGGAATCTTACAGTCAAAGGGGGCAATTGTGTTATTTTTTGCTCACAGAGACCCAACCGGTTGAGTTTTTCCTCTACTGCTTCTAGTATAATTGTAAACTGCAATTTTTTTTAAAAAAAGAAAAGACAGCAAAGCAGTAGCAAAGGTAAAGACTTTCCACAGTGGGTGGACAGTTGGCTGGTCAATCAATCCGCAGCTATAGATTGCCTCGGAACCACAGGGGGTGGAGGATGCAACGGATGTGCTGTAGCAGCTGAAATTCAGACACGGGTAACGAACAGATCATAAATATGACCCAAGTTGATCCGCTGTGTCGATGATCTCGTAGCCTTCTGGAACATCTTGTTGGCTGAGACCATTGACAGCATGGCTCCCAGGTGTCCGCTGCCCTCCCGAGTCTCCCGCGGGTCTCCTTGGTTTACTGAGGGCCTGCAGTGTTTGAAGCCGGAAAGCAGGTGGTTAGAGCGACGGTGGCGCCGGACTCGTGACTAGTATGATCGATTGCAGCATAAGAGCAGTTTAAAGGCCTATGCTGTGGCGGTGCAGGCAGCAAAGAAGCAGTTTTTTGCTGCCCTTATTGTATCTGCAAAGTCACGTCCAGCAGAGCTTTTCTGGGTGGTGAAAGGTTTGGTCAGTCCTGCCTGTCTCCGCCTGGACCTGGAGCAATCCAGTGACTGCTGTGACCAGTTTATCGAGTACTTTGTAGATAAGATCGCCCGCATCCGCAACAATTTCGGTTCCACAGCTATTGCAGAGGATCATCTTGGGGCTATGGATGCTCCGTCCTGTCCTGTCCTGTGGGATCAGTTTTAGATGGTGGCGCCTGCCGATGTGGAATCCTTGTTGGGATCTGTTTGTGCCACTACTTGTGAGCAAGATCCATGCCCGTCCTGGCTGGTGAAAGCTAGCCAGGAGACGTTACGGCCGTTGTTGGCTGGGGTGGTTGGTGCCTCCCTT
>QEPC01014730.1:4039427-4052151 GCA_003113815.1 Sphenodon punctatus | reverse complement strand
GATCATCCATCTAGTCTGTCGCTTTGATCACGTGCAGCCTCTCCTCTCTCCACTGGCTCCCTCTTCCTGAGCGTATTCTGCACAAGCTCCTCGTCTTCATCTACAAAGCCCTTCACAACCTTGCTCCCCCCCTACCTCTCAGCCCTGATCTCCCTCTGAACACCTGCTCGAACACTCCACTCCTCTTCCATCCCCTCCCTCACCCTCCCACGCCTTCCCTGCTCCCCCAACCGCCTTCGTCCCTTCTCCCTCGCTGCCCCGCACACCTGGAACTCCCTCCCTGCCCACATTTGCCTTGCCCCCTCCCTTTGTACCTTCAAATCCCTCCTCAAAACCCACCTCTTCCGCTCTGCCCTTCCTAACTCCTGCTAAGCATCCCCACCCAGGTTTATCCCCCACCTGCTATCTGTAAACTCCCATTGTACTGTAACCAAGCCAAGAATGGGTACCTGAGCTCTTGCATCCTCATGAATGTTGCATCCCTTGTCTCTCCCTCTGTTCCCCCTTCCCTGTCTCCCCTCCCCCCGTCTTTAGATTGTAAGCTCTCTGGCAGGGACCGTGTCTATCTTATTCTTTGTAAATCGCTGGGTATATCGCTGACGCTGTATAATTGCTAATAATAATAATTCTGATACCAGTATCCGTATTATCAGATTAATCCGATACCAATAGTCCCACCCCTACTGAACATATCCATTTGTTTCGGCCTTTCCCCAGATGACATCCTCCAGACCCTCTATCTTCTTGGTTGCTTTCTGAATCTTCTCCAATTGGTCTATGTCCTTCTTAAACTGTAGCGCCACAAACTGGGCCCAACACTCCAGGTGAGGTCTCATCAGTGCCAAACTAAGCAGCGGCACTAAACACCTCGAATCTTGGGTATAACCCAATGCCCGTTAATGCAGCCCCCAAATGGCATTTGCCTTTTCTGAGACAACATCACATTGCCATTTCCATTGTAAGCACACAACGTCTTTGAAAAGTCAGGCTACTTGTAGGTACAAGCCTAAATACAGACAATGACTCCAGTCCTTAAGGTGCTTTGCTTGTACAAGCTTCATTAACAAGCTGTCTGAAAATTAACATTAGACCAACGGTTTAAATCCAGGCTGCCTAACTTCTAACTGCAATGCCAGATTCTGGTTCCATTCACACCTGTCTAACCAAGGTCAGACAAGGTCACGATCAGAAAGTGACTTTTCACAGCAAGACTCACCTACGCTGAGTTTCCAGGGATGAGATAAGAACATAAAAAGTGTCATACTGGGTCAGATCCATGGTCCATTGAGCCCAGCATCCTGTCTCAGACAGTGGCCAATCTCAGTCACCCGGAGAAGTACCCAACAGGTGATCCGTTTCCTACTTTTCACTCCCAGCTCCCAACAGTAAGAGGTTACATTCCCCAAACCTACCTGGCTAATAGCAGCTAATGGACCTGTCCTCCAGTCCAATCCTTTCCTAAACCCAGTTATACTACTGGCCTTGACCACGTCCTCTGGCAACAAATTCCACGACTTAACTGAGATCTAAACAAAGCACAATTCTTACACGGAATTTCAGCAACCGTTGAGCCTCAAACTGAACCATTTCACTGGACAGACGGCAAAGCTGAACTACCCTACAACTGCCAGACTCTTCCAAGAGTCACATCTTGGCTGTGCTCTGTGGCTTCAGGGTTTAATTTGTGTGAGGGCCTGCCAGGGCTCTGCTCTCGCAATTAAATTTAAGGAGGGGCTGAGACCCAGGAAATGTTAAACATCCGGAAAGGGTTGACATAGGCCATTTCGGGGATGGAAATAGAAGCCAGAAAAAAACCTGGATGGTTTTGTTTGTCTTTTGCTAATGACTTCCCTGCCCTGCCCTGCACATCATATAATTAAAAAGCACAAGAATCCCTGTTTTATATTTAGGCCCTTTTCACACAGACACTTTAACAGTGATAAAATGGGTGTTACATTTTATTATACATGTTGCAGGACACCCATAGAGCACACCTGCAGCCCTGCAACATGTATAAAATTTAACACCCATTTTATCAGTGTGAAAAGGGCCTTAGGCCCCTTTTAGACGTGCGGCGGTATCATTCGCCTCGGCGGCGCGCATATTTTGAAACTTCCGCCTGGTCTAATTAGACGAGGCGGAAGTGGCTTAATATGCGCCTATTACGGCGGAGGCGCATTTTAAAAGTGCGCGAATTAAATACCTCACAATCGAGGTATTTAGTTCGCGGTCTGCAAACAATGCGCGGCCGCCTTCAAAGCACGCGATCCTGGACTGACGTCTCGTCTAATCCGGGACTCTGAAATATGGGGCTAGTGGGTCGCGCCACAGCGAGCCACTCATGTAAAAGCGCCCTAAGTCACATTTTCGGCGTCCCATTCCCTCCTTAATAGGATGTGGCACCGTGGGGCAAGTTACTGTCATGTCAGAGCTATCTGATAGGATGGGATTGCTTGAGAGGTGTGGGGGAAGGCCGGGTGGGGCGTTAAGGGGAATTTTAATATTACTACTGATTTTAATGATCGTTTATTGCTATTTTTATGACTGGAAGCCGCCCTGAGCCTCTGCAGGAAAGGCGGCATATAAATTCTATAAGTAAGTAAGTAAATAAATAATCTTCACTTTTGGAGCTTCTGATTTTGAACATTGTTTTTTAAAAGCTTAATTTTCACTTGGGCTGCTTTTTCTGAGAGGGATGGGGAGCGAGAGTGATAATGGTTCTGGAAAAGTCGTCAGTTGCCTTAAAAAGGAAAATATTTGCAACTCAATGACCTCACTATCTGAAATATTCTAAGCATTTGCCATGCGGGCAGCAGAGTCAGATTTGTCATCTATCTGCCACTTTCCTCATCTGTTTAGCCTAGCTTCCCTGTTATACAACTGCTCCCATTAACTTATAAATGTCAGTGTCAGTCAAAATCATGCTGCAAGATGTGAAAGGTGAGCTACAAGAAAAGTGTGACTGGCTTATAAAAATGCTAATCCGCAGCTCACGCTGAATTTACACTGGCAGCAGCAATTCTCAAATCCCTTACTCATGGGTAGCGCCATATAAATCAATGACACTACTCCAGAGTAAGTGGCGTGATTCAGTTCTGCAAGTTCCTTTCACTGCTTGGGCATCCATGCTTGGATATAGGCTTCGGAGAGACTATAATGACATTTAAGGAAAAAAGGGAAATCTGCCGCTATCTGAAGATTAACCTATTCAGTACTGTAACGGTCATCATTTTAGGATTAGATGCAGACTTTGCAGCGTCAATATTTTTAATTTTAAAAATAGAAGAAGAGCAGTAACGCCACCACTATATCAAGTAACTGCATTTTTGTGGTTCACAAGAAATGAGCCAAAAGCTCATGGCCAGAATAGAAGACAAGGGTGAGAATCCTTTTTCCTATCAGGTGAGGCTTTGTACACATTCCAGGGCTGCATTAAAGCTGGGAGCAGGGGGTACTTAAGGGGGTGGCGGGCAGGAGTCCCCTTGACAGGGAGCGGGATAGCTGGATTGTTTTTCCCGCCGCTGGGGTTGCATCGGCCCCAGAGACGGGAAAGCAGCACGGCGCGCGCTAGTTGAAAACCCCGGCTGGCAGTGATAGGTTGAGTCTGTCCCGCGGAAGGCGGGGCTCATGCCCAGTGAACTTCTCAGCTCCGACCCCACTTGTTCGCCGAAGCTGCAACAAACGGCAGCAGCAGCGCAGCGTTCCAGTAGGTCGGAGCTGCGCTTTCCCGCTGCACAGGGCAGTTTCAATTAGGGCTTGGCAAGCTACGGAGGCCATGGGGAAGAATAAGAAGAATCCAGCCACGGCAGCCTGAAAGCGGTGGCGTGAGGTCGCCGAGTCAACCCCTGTCGAGGGGGGGGGGGCAGGGGAGAGAGATGGGAGGCCGCATGAGAGGCTGGAGGGCTTTGCCCCCATCCTCCCAGTAGTGCAAGGGGCCCCGGTGGAGGGGCGGGAAATCCCCCCAGGGACAAGTGCAGCCCCCATCCTCCCAGTAATTGAGCCCACAAGGGATTTGGGGGGGGAATCCCCCTGGGGATGCGGAAGGCTAGCTGTGAAGCCCTGCTTCAGCAGCTAGTGGGTGGGGTAGCACCATACCCTGTGGGTACGGCCCCCCCGGAGACCCCCTGGTTCCCCACAGTTGGGTGCCCCATCTCTGGGAGAGCCCTCCCTGCGAAGGGGCAGGCACCCAGTGAACCCCCTCGCCCGTTACATTGAGGAGGCGGGCGAGGCTCCAGCGATCCAGGCGCGTTGGGGCGTTAGGCCCTCACGAGCCCCTTCCGGGCCACCTGCTTCTTTGGAGGCACACACCCCCCGTGCCACTTGGGGCTGCCCCTGTGGGGGGTGAGTCTGGGCCATGAGGAGGACCCATAGTGAGGGGCACCTGGCCTCCAATGATGGGTCCCCCCGGTGGGTCAGTCTACCCAGTCCACTATGGCCTTGGCCAGGCAACGGCCGGCCAACCCCCAGCTGTCCGAGCCATGTCAGCTCTGGACTGGGCCAGGGAGCCCCTTCCTCCCTTCTTACAGCCTAGGCCAGACCCAGATGTGGTGGCAGCCCGAGGTCGGGATGATGCCGACCTGCGCCCGCGGCTTGACCAGATCGAGAGGGCACTCCAGTCGCTGACCCAGCAACGCGCCCAGGCCGTAGTGGCCCAGCAGGTGCCAGCACCCCTAGTCCAGCATATCGCACCCCCAGTCCTGCCAGCTAATCACGCAGGTGAGGTTGAGATTTACTTGGAGGGGTATAACACAGGGGGAGGTGGAGTGATGCCACAGTCCCAGCAGGATCCAGCTACAGGGGGTGCTAGGAGCGAGGGGGCAGCACTGGATCCCCACCAAGGTCAAGGGGTGGTCGGGGGACTGACCCATCTGATATGGTGGGGCGGGACCTGGGTCCCTGTGACCCCCCCGCCTCCCTGCCATTGTGCCCGCCGGCCCGATGGGGGCACCTCCCTCACCAAGTGCCGCGGCAGTTTCCTCATCCATCGCAGGGCAAGCACTCCGGGTGTGGACTTCCATGCTGGTGAGGGCATTTGTGCTCATCTGTCTGGAATTCAACATCCTCTTTTGGGCCAGGCATGTACCTGGCTTGGATAACGATGTATACGATGCCCTCTCTTGCTTCCAGATGGAGCGGTTTCATACACTGGCACCTTTGGCCCGGATGAATCCAGAGCCGCTGCCATCGTCGGTCTGGAACCTTGGGTGTTAGAGCTCCACACGACCGTTCTGGGATCCCTTGTACCTCGTACCAAGACTACCTATGACAGGGCTTATCGGGAATTCCAACAGTACCAGTTGGCACAGGGCTGGTCCCCGGGTTTTTCGATCCTGGAGCCACAGATGCTTCAGTTTGCCATGCACCTGAGGCACAATGGGGCGGCCCCGAGTACTATCTCAGGGAAGCCGTCCGTCTTGGCCTTTGCGAGCAACCTCATGGGTCACACAACATACACACACCCCCGAACCGGGGCTTTTTTGCTAGGCACTTGTTGGAGAGCTGGGCTAGGGAAGCAGGAAGGAACCCTGACCAGCGGGCCCCCATTACCCCCCGTTTGCTGCTGGACTTATGTGAGAGTCTCCCACGTATTCGTTTTGATTGTTATGAAGTTTCGTTGTTTAACTCGCTGTTTAAGTTAGCTTTCTTCGGAGCATTCCGAGTGAGTGACATGGTAGCCGAAGGAGCCAGGGACACCTCAGATAGGGCATTACGGCTCAATGACATCCGGATCGGCCCAGCAGTAATTCACCGATCTAAGACAGACCAGCGGGGGAGGGGGCAACTTGTCACATTGCACAGGGCCGAGTCATCAGAGTTATGCCCTGTAAGCGCAATTGAAATTTATCTCAGCCTACGTCAGGTGGCCCTGGGCCCCCTTTTTAGACATGTTGGGGGTCTGCCCGTTACCAGCTTACTGCTGTGTTAAGAACGGTGTTGTCCCAGATGGGGATCCCTCCATCAAGATATGGTACCCACTCGTTCAGTACTGGGGCTGTGACCTTCGCCGCTGAGAGTGGGATATCTGAACGGGGTATTTGGGAAGTGGGCCGGTGGAGACCAAGGGCATTCTGGACTTACGTGCGGGGTACCCTTTCCCCCTATCAGTATTAATTTCTTCTCTCCCCCCAGGTGGCTACCTGCAGTACCGAAAACAGGTCTGGATTGCCAGCCACAGCCTGGTGCGCTGGGCAGGCAAGGCGGCAGACCAGACCAGATGGGGAACCCAGCTAGGTTTATCGGCCCACGCGCAGATACAGTGGAAGGGTCGCGGTGGCATGAGTTGGCATCAACTACTGCCAGCCTTGCGTGTCCCCATCCAGGGTCATCCGCCCGATGTCCTTATCATCCATTTGGGCGAGAATGACATCCCCCGACTGAAGGGTGTCCAGCTGATTGAGGACATTAAATCTGATCTATGGGAGATTAAAAAACTTTTCCCGGCAGCTATACTCCTATGGACCGACCTAGTCGAACGAATGTCATGGGGCAGCGGGGTACATCCCTGAAAGATCGAGAGGACCTGAAAGACTATTAATCTGGATGTGGGTAGATGGCTTATCCATTTGGGTGGTGAGCGAGTAGATACTTGAGCTCTGTCCCACAGACGCCCGGCCCTGTATAGGCGAGACAGCGTCCACCTATCACCACTTGGTAATGATCTGTACTTGGAAGCCCTGAAGAAGGCACTGGTTTCTGTTCTAGATAAGTTATAGGTAGGGGTGGGGGTCGGGCTCGTCCGGGTAGCCCCGGCGACCCCTTAGTGGCAGGGGTCCAGTACAGTAAATTAGATTAGGTAGAGTGATCATAAGTAAGAGTCATCTCCTTAAGAGATGGGGAGGCCCACCCACCGGAAAAGCCAGGTATGGCAAGTGGCGGGGCTGCATCCCTGGGAGGGGTGTAGAGCAAGGGCGGTAGGGACAGGTATGGTCCCCCGGCTGTAGGCACCTTTATCCTTACTCGCAATCAAATGATCGCAATCTCACCTATGGCTTGGGCTACTGAGAGGGGGAAATGTGATTTTTACGGTTGGGGTGGTTTTCGAGGGTACATCGAAACCACCCCTGTTGTGTTGGTTTACTGTTATACTGTCAAGTTTAAGTACTGGACCCGCATCGCACTAGGCGATTTGCCCCCACCCATTGGTTAATTGTAATTCTGATTTGAATAAAGAGTGCGGCCGTTAAAACCCAGAACTTGTGTCCCGTCTCCCTCGGTGCGTCGGCAATGCATCCAGGAACTGCCTCAGGGCAGTGTGTGTGTGTGTGTGTGAAAAATTAATCCGGAACTTACTTGTGGACTTGTAAACCCAGAAGACTAAAAAAATCTGGAACTTTAACATGTGTGTAAAAATGCCCACTGACAGCCAGAGAAAACTGCGTGTGTAAAATCCTTTTGGTTTACACTCTGGGAGTCTCAAGCGGGCTGTAAGGAGAGGGAGCACCAGGTCTCCAGCACACCCAAGACTCCCCATCTGAACTGACAGGATTACACACACCTCTGCCCTGCTGTCTGCTCCGACTCCGCTTCTGAGACAACACAAGGGGGCTTGAGACTGAGGCCCTTTTCACACAAGACGCTCCCCCGCCCCGCCCACATGGGCGGCTGGGTGGGTGGGTGAGGCAGCTGTGGGACCACCAGCACGGGTAGGGGTGCGTGCACGCTTCCACACTCCACCAATCCCCCATGCATGGAGGCACTGGAGAAAACAGAGATGGCTCCGTGCATGGAGATGGGTGGGCATCCGCGTAACAGGCCACCCACGCGTTGCACACCCACCATGGCCTCCACCCATCCCCCACGCACCACCAACCCATTTGAAAAGGGCCAGAGAAACCTGCTGCTAACTTGATCAGTTTCCTTCATCTCCAGTTCCATTTCCTAAAGGTCCACCCAAGCAAAATTTCTGATAAGTTGAACTTTTTTACATGACTGGAGAAGTTTGACATAAGCAGACCCTACTGTAATGCGGGGGCAAGTCTCATAAACCCTAAACATAAAGCATCGGGCAATTCTCAATATTAACCAATACTTGAAAAATGCTGGGTCGCCACTACATACATAGTAGTATTTTAATGTTGATGGAGAAGGGCATTTTGAATTTTAGGGCTGAGTCGGCAGGATAGCCTTAAACAGCTGGAATTTGCTATGCCAGAATATAAAAGGCAAAAAATCCCTGCTATTAAAGCTTTATAGGATATTATCTAGAGACAGAAGAAAGTTCAAAGTTTTTTAAAACCTGATATCTAAGAACAGTATTTACACTAATAAATTGGTTAGTATTCTATACACTTTTTACTGCTCATTAAATGGAACGTTTCAGGGTTTTTTAATCCCTCGACAGATCAGAGCTGTGTAATAAAGATAAATGTTGATATCATCTGGTTCAGCCTTTGCTCCCCAGCACACACACTTTCTTCCCTTCTCCTGTGGCTTACTGGAAGTTTATTTTATTTTGCAAAGTTTACAACAAATAAATCCAAGCTGAAAATATAAAAGGGGAGTTACCAATGCAACAAAGGTTAAAAATAGATCTTAAGCTAGCTAATGTCACCATCAGAATAAAAGGAAAGGACATGATGACAGTTCTAATTATTACATTCTCTTGTTGTGTGCTTCAGAAGAACAGCAATTAAAGCTCTGCTTAGGCTTCTATGAAAAGTGAATGTTCTGCACCTGCAAGATCCATCCTATCGCACGGGGGGGATTTTAGATCTCTAAAGTACTTTATCCGGGTCAGGCTTCACCATATGTCTCAAAGGAAGAGCAATCCTTTTCATTTCAACAGCAGATTGTAATAGTGGAGTACCAGCTCAGAAGAGAGAAAAAAAATTAAGATCCCCATTCTCCACCTCCCCCAATGCTGTTCACAAGAAGAGTGTCCTCTAAGCACTGTCAAGGCAGTGACACGCATCACAGCACTAAGGGCCAGTATTGCCAGAATGCACTTAAAAACTATAAAATTTGTTTATAATTTTTAGTGTACTAACAGCTGGAGGCCATCGCACTATGCACTGTCCAAACCTATCATAAATGGTATAGGCAGAATCTTTAAAATTTCACGTGGGAAAAAGCTTGCGGTTGATAGCTAGACCAGTTTTACATGATTCATCATAACTTTATTTGTTCAGCACATGTCATAACAAAAATAAGTCTAGATAAAACATAAGTACAAATACCAGAAATACAAATACCAGAACAAAAATAAGATAACGTACAAGCAAAATATAGCTAAAACTCAATTCATAATCAAGTGGTCTATTCATAAACATAGCCGCTGTTAGGGCTGAAGGGAATATGTGATTGCAATTGCATGTTTGTGACTATAAGTCACATATTCACTCACATGAACCGATATCCAAATTGGCTTCATACTCATGCAAAAGTTACCTGGTTACTTCAACTTTGGTAGGACTAGCACGATAGCTAATCTGTCCCGAGCCAGTTGGCATTCTTACACACCTTACAGTTCCAGATTATTCAATCTTCTGGGTTTACAAGTCCACAAGTAAGGGGGGATTCAGACGTTCTGATTTGTGCGATTTTTAAAAAAACCCGAATGTTTCATGCCTGTCTGAACACTTAAATTCGATTAAATGGAGTCAATATCGCACTGTTTTCAATAAATCCGCACTTATACTCAAACCTACCTTTTTGCTGTCCGTTTTCAATAAATCCGCACTTAACAGCAGTGTGAAAGCAACATCGTACTGGTTTTAACTAGTGTGTAATCTTTTCTGATGTGAATGCAACCGTGCTTCCAAGTGCGCTGTTTTACTCCTGCCCCTACCGGAAGCAGTGAGACCAGCTGGAGCCCTGTAGTTGCCTCGCTGGGTGCAGGCTGCAGCCAGCTTCTCCCCAAAAAAGTTCTTCCCCTCCATGTTTCCCCTCCATGCTTCTCCCCAAAAAAGTTCTTCCCTCCAAGGGACTTTCAATCATCTGCCTCTGCCTCTACCGTAGTGCTGCAGCAGTAGCAGCAGCGGGATACCGGAAAGAAACCAGGGAGAGAAGCAGCGCGCCTCACTATGCGAGGGGCTTCTTTCCAGCAGCCTCAGGCTCTCCCTCTTTACTCCCTGATTCTACAAAGTAGCAACCTTTGCTACAAAGGTTGTAGCAAAGGTTGTTGCAAAGTTTGCAAAGTTGCAGCAAAGGTTGTTGCAAAGTTGTAGCAAAGGTTGTAGCAAAGTTGTACTTTGCTACAAAGTAGCAACCTTCTGGCTCCCCACAGGCCACTTCCTGTAACTGAACCGCACTGAGCAGCCGGGTAAGCACGCACTACAAGAAGGTCTGAATGCATTATTTCGCTGTACTTAAAATCGGTATGGCATGCATGTGAATGCAACAGGACTTGTTAACAGCGAACTATTGAGAACCAGTTTTTAAAAATCCAGATAATTGCTGCACGTGTGAATTCGCCCTAAGTTCCGGATGCATTCTTCTCACACACACGACACAGTTCCTGGATGCATTCTTCACACAAACACTGCCCTGAGGCAGCCTAAAGTAGCTGCAGCTGTAGACATGACAGGCTGCCATGGAAACCAAGTGACCACAGCTGCCTGGAGCAAAGTAGTTTACCAGGAGAACCTTTTACACACAAACATTCTGGGAGAAGTTCTATGCAGAAGTTCAAAGAGCCGGATGTTTAAGATCTGGGTGAGTGATCTAGACACACAGAAAGTTCAGGATGTAACAGCAAACATGCAGGAGAAATGTGTGTGTAAAAAACACCCATTGTGACCCATCAGGCTGCTGCAGTTAAGGCATACAACTTCCTGTGGCTTATAGCATACAAGGTGGCTAGCACCACATCCAGCCACTTTTGATTTCCCCTCCCCCACACAATGGATCTTACAGCTTGATGGACTGGAGAGGGCCACCCTGCAGGACTTGAACCCACAGCCTTCAGGGATGCAGCTGTGTGCCATAACCACTCACCCAACCCAGATTCTCCTGCTCCGTAAGCCAGTTTTCCTCCTTTTCTCATTCTGCTCCCTACAATTGGACCGCCCTTCCTGAAGAAATATGCTCAGCTCCATCACTTCCAACCCCTCTTGAAAACTTACCTCTTCCTTCAGGTTTTCCCTAGCTCCTTGCCCCCACAGATAGTGCTTCCTATACTACCTTTCACCCAGGGTCCTGTTCTCCCCTGGAACCAAGCTAAACACAGTTCCAGTTGCACCTGCAACTTCACCAATGTTCCCCTCTCCCTTGTGCATCTTAGATTGTAAGCCTACCAAGCCTTTCCCTAATGATTGTGCACAGTGTCAGCCACATTGCTGGCTCTCTAACAATGAACGCCACCAGGTCCGGAGGCAGGCATAACCGAGCAGGAAGCCGTAGGTGGGTTTTACAGCTCTTGAGAACTTTATATATATAGTACTTATCAGTTTAGGAATGAATGAATGATCTCAACAGAAGCACAGAGCTAACAATCTCTCTCTCTAAAGTCCTTTACCACTGTGTTTATAACAGAACAAAACAATGTGATCAGCTCTTTGCAAGGCACTTTATCACAGCAATACCGTGACACCAGATAACTCACGGGGGTGCTGCTGCTGTTTGTCTTTACTTTTTGTCTCATAACTTTATACTTTGCCCCAGTGACCAAAAGGTGAAGCCAGCATATTTTAAGCTGTATGTCGCATGTAGCTCCATTCACCTACTCAGTACAAAAGCCTCACATTCCTCACATCAAGAAAAAATAATATTTCACTAGCTGTCATTTGGTTAGGCCAGCTATGGGCCGCGGCAGAGGAGAAGAATATGATAGAAGTTTATAATATCATGAGTGGTGTGGAACACGTCGATAGGGAGCGGTTATTTACCTGCTCTAACACTCCCCACCCACACTGATGGTCACTCTCTTGATCTCGTGTTCTCTAGGAACTGCTCTGTCTCCGATCTCTCCTTCGAGCCCCATCCCTTATCTGACCATTTCCTTGCTCCCTTCAATCTCTCCCGTTACTCCCCCTCCTCTTCCCCATCTCCCTGTCCCTTCCGCAATCTGTAGGCTATTGTCTTCCAGGACTTTGCCTCCTCCCTCTCTCCTCTGTCTTCTCCTCCTCCTCCCCCGACTCTGCCATCTCCACCCTCAAATCCTCTCTCGCTTCCACCCTCGACTCCCTTGTCCCCCTCTCCTCCCACCCAGTTCGCTCCTGTAACCCTCGTCCTTGGCTCACCCCCACTGTTTGCCATCTCCGCTCCTGCACCCGGGCTGCGGGACGCCTCTGGCGCAAATCCCACTACCGCGCTGACTTCCTCCACTTCAAATTCTGCCTCTCATCGCTCAATTCTGCTATCTCCCTCGCTAGACAGCACTACAGCAGTACTATGCCTCACTCCCGGGACTCTCGCCACCTCTTCTCCACCTTTGACTCCCTTCTCAAACCCCCCTGTCCTCCTCCTCCCTCTTCTCTTTCCACTCAGGATCTTGCTCTCTTTTTCACGTCCAGATCGACAAGATCTGTCTGGAAATCGCATCCAAGTCCTCTCCCCCTACTACTCCACACTCCCCCCACCTCTCTCCTGTCCTCCTTCCCCTCCCTTTTAAAAAAAACCTGTTCTCCTCCTCCTCCCTCATCTCTCTCCGCTCAGGATCTTGCTCTCTTTTTCACATCTAAGATCGACAAGATCCACCTGGAAATCGCTTCCAAGTCCTCTCCCCCTACTACTCTCCTCCCCTCCCTCCCCCCCTCTCCTGTCCTCCTTCCCTCCCACCTGCCTT
>QEPC01014730.1:4027082-4037832 GCA_003113815.1 Sphenodon punctatus | reverse complement strand
TGCTAATAATAATAATAATAATAATAATAATAATGGGGACACTCTATGAAGCAGATTTAAAACAAATAAGAGAAAGTATTTTTCCACTCAGCACACAATTAACTTGTGGAATTTATTGCCAGAGGAAATGGTCAAGGACAGTAGTGTAGCTAGTTTTAAAAAGGAACTGAATATGTTCTTGAAGGATAGATCCATTAATGGCTATTATTAACCAAATAGGTTTTTGGGGCATAACCTCTTACTGTTGGGGGCTGGAACAACAGGGAATGGATTGCTCATTGTGACCTGTTGGTTACTTCTTCCAAGAGACCGAGATTGTCCGCTGTTGGGAGACAGGATGCTGGACTTAATGGATCGTTGGTCTGACCCAGTACGGCACTACTTATTGATCTGCTCCCTCACAGGGAACCCAAGCGGGTGGGCTGCTGTCAGATGTCTCACCACACCCTGTGGTGCGTCAAAGAGCTGTACAGATGTCCGGGCACTCAGCCCCTCCACACCCACCATCCCGCCACTGGCTGTGATATGGCTATATGGGAATGGCAAATGCACCCGCCGCTCAAGGGTGCTGGTGGAACTTGTCGCAGGGCAGGGCAGCACAGGGACCAGCCACACAGGGTATTTTCAAACGTGACACCACCACCCGTGGCCACGCTTACCCCAGCATGGCCACCAGCGGTGGTGTCACGTCTGCTCCCGCCCACTAGATGTTCACCATGGGTGGGAGCAGAGTACTCCCCGGGCTGTGGCAGGGTTTAACCCAGAACGTGCGCTGAGCTCCCTGCCAGCACACATCCCGGGTTAAGCCCTGCCATGGTCCAGGGAAGTCTACCCTGGACCGTGGTAGAGCAGGACATCACATCTGATGGCCCACTCTGCCTAACCCTGGCCGGAGCACTGATAGGCTGCCACACGCACCTGCCGGGGAGGAGCCAGGGCTGTGCTGAGGAGCACAGATGTGGGGGCTGTGCAGACCCATATCTGCATGTCCCCCGTTCTCTCCCTTCCTCCGACCACCAGAGCGTTTGTTCAGCGGTGGGGCTTACGGTGGGAGCAAAGCGTGGCAGCTGAAAAACTGTCACGTTTGAAAATACCAACAGAAAGTGGCCCCTTAACCCAATTTGGGCAGCATTACCCCACTTTGGCTAATGCTACTACGTGCTGCGTCTCCAACCTTCTCCAGCAGACGCATCACGTCAGCTGGCTGCCTGCCCCAGGGCTTGATGAACATCTGGCAGCCGCTGGCCCTGCATCGCAGGGTAAGGCGGCCCAATGTGGGGTAAGGCTGCTCAAAGTGGGTTAGCATCTTATGTTACTTCACCCAATAAAGTGATCCTGGTCTACCCCACTTTACATGATGGCCTATACTAGCCTCAAGTACAAAAAGACATCGATGGGGTTGATTGTAAGTTTTGAACCAGTAACCTTCTCTGCTAGATATATGAACCTGTACTCCTCGATTTGAAGGACTCAGACCATTAGCTGGAAGCAGCAGACTCAGGCTTATTATGTGAGCCACCCCTCAGGGAAGGACAGAACCTTACTGTCCAAGGACGAATTCCATTTTCACAAAATATAAGAGGGCAGTTGAGAGGCACCAAACTACGCCCTTTCAGCAGCTGAAACTCAAAACGTACCAACAATAGACTAACTCATGAAAGACACAAAGCACAAAGGGCTATATCCAGAAAGTTAAATTGACCCTGTAGCTTTTCAGTTTCCAAATGGATTTAAGTGCAAAACATACAGTGACAGATCAAGATTAATGCAAACTTTACATGTGTTCAACAGAACCTCACACTCCTAGTACTTCTAGGGGCTCCAACTCCCATGTCCTGTTCCTGTGCACGCTCAATTAAAGTGAATGGAGGAGGATCAGAATTGAGGATCTGTAAGAGGAACAGAATCAGTCTTGAATGATGAAATTTAAATCAGACAACTTTATTTTAATTTTATTTCTTAAAAAAAACAAACCACAACTCAGTTTATATACAATAGAGACTTGCAAATCTGAACCATTCAAGTTGAGGCACTTCAGAATTCGGAGCCCACCAGTAAGTCATCCATTGAGGAGAATACAGAGAGGATGGGGATTCTGGAATCTCTGCATTTATGGGATCACTGTGCAGAGTCTGCGCATAGCTAGGGTTTCTGTTTAGTGCTAACAGCTGATCAGTAGTAGCTGGCAATCAGTGCTTTGTGGGCATCTCTCCCTGGCCAGGGTTAGAGCAATGAAGCAAGGGTGAGCAGGAGTATCTGTCCACAACGGCATCAGTCTACACTCTAGTTGGGGACAGGCATCCATCCACTATTCCAGGCACTCATATTTCTGCATATTATTGTTTTGGATGCATCTGGGAATCAGAGATCTGTATGGTAATAGCTACTTATTTACTACTTATGTGGTGCCAACAGTGCCTGGTGCCAAACAGCTGTAATTACTAGACATGGGTTTGTAAGCCCCTTATCTAGGATGGACAAGGAAAGTGAGTCTGGGACACAGGAAATCCCATTTTACAGATGAAGAAGTGAGGCTGAGGGATGTGACTTTCCCAAGGCCACCCAAGTGAGTTCATGGTTAAGCTGGGGTATGAACTTTAGTTCCCCCGCCCTAGCCCAAATTAGCCACTTGGACCTTACCCACTACGCTACATGTCATTATCAACACTTGTACTAAACAGAATCTCTCTCTACAGAACGCTCCTCAAACGTTCTCATGCGTCACGCATACGCTGCAGAAGGTTTGCCAACCTCATTATAGCTACACGTTAGGTTGTTAGAAATTCAAACAATTATTAGGAGAGCATTTTTCTGCTTTTGGCAAGACTTTGGAGCAGTATCTCAAAGTAATCTCAGATTCCCCAGAAATAATAATTTGGTCAGTTAATTTGACTGTTTGTGTGTTCTAGGAAATCCCAAACTACTGAGATACAAACCAATTGCATCTGAATTGGCGGGCAGCCAGTTCCATCAATAAAAGATCAGCCACGTGTTTTCATGGATTAGGAAAACCTTCTTTTTTTTTTACTTTTGAAGAAAAGGGGAAACCGGGATTTCATACACGTAGCTCAGGCAGTGGAACCTTTGCCACGAAGACAACAGAGTGATGTCTCTTCAAGCTTTTTGCCATTGCAACTCCAGCCTGAGATTTAAATATAATCCTATGGCCCCTGGAAACAAAACCATGCAAAGTACGTCAAACATCAGTTGGGACTGCGACCCCATCTTCAGATGGGGCAACCCAGTGCTTAATCTTGTTACAAGAGAGGCACCAGGGCTCAAGCCTAACCCACAAGTCCTGCCTCTAGTTCCCAGATGGGATGTATGGGTGTGTGTGTGTGTGGGTGTTATGTTCAGAGGCGCTACCCCCACCTCTCCAACACCAAAACACTCCCTGCCAGACAGCATAATTTGACAACAAACCATTTTTCCAGGGTGCATTAACTCTGTCCTTTACATGTATACAAATTGAATACACTTTATTGTACAAAGTGTTAACAATGTCAGTGTTCAGAACGTTATACAATTCATTGTACAGAATGCAGTTCTGTACAGAGATAATGCACTCTGGAAAAATGGTTTGTTGTCAAATGATAATAAATTAAAGTTTAATATTGTAAAAATGTGAAAGGTTAGTTATTGATAATAATGAATAAGAGTGAGTATGTAATATGGTAAGGAATTAAGTACATATATTACATTTATGTTGATGAGGATAAAATATTAAATATTCCTCCAATTCTGAAATAATTTCCATGTTTTTTGGCGTTTGTTTTGTTCCAATGTATGGAGTTCAAGCTTTTTTGAATTGTAATTGTACTGAATTTGTATGTTTTTTGGATTTTAAGCTAGAGTCAAAATGTTTTTGTGATGTGTTTGAAGAGGAAAGTTTTTAGTTTTAAAAACTCTTGTGCATTTAACGTTTTTTTAAACTGTAAAGTTTTTTGCTTTGGTAAAAGTCACATAGATTCAGAGTGCTTTTCTGCTTTTGTAAGTGGGCACGTGTCAGACTCCACTAGAGGCAGAGAAGTCACTCCCAATCACAAATGAAAATTTGCCCCCCAGTCCTCGAGAGCCAGTAACTTCTGCTACTTGCAAACGCTGCTGAACTTCCTGTGGGTTTTTTTCTCAACCAAAGTTTCACTGAGAGCAAAGTTAGGTTTGGTAACAAACAGAACGCCTTCCTGGCAGCCTTTCCTGCAGTACTGATGGAAAAGATAAACTATAGCTCGACTGTTACTTCTTTTGCTATGGACGTTTTATTCAAGTATCTTGGCATATGGATTATTTTCCACCCCACCCCGAGTGCTGCAAACCACTCAATGGTTTACACTTGCTGCTGGCACAAGACATGGGGGTCGTTAATTCATCCATGTTCTTATTAGGGATGAATAAAAGATGTTGAAATCAGACCCAGAACTAACAACAATTTTAGCACCTTGTTGCACGTCTTGCAATTATTTGGATTCAAAGACCTGCTGTCAAAGCCGACAAGGACAAAACCTACATCTTTGATCTGTGGCTTGGTTTGTTGGTAAACAGCAGCGTTTTACAGCATTGCCTCAGCTCTTCCTGCTCCCAACTTTCAGTGAGCAGGCAGGGTACTGAAACTTGAAAGATAACCTCTCAAAACATGTATGCTTGTTATTATGAATTTTTATAGGAGGGTAGTGTGTCATAGCTCTGCTCATGGCCCAGGGCCCTGTTGTGCTAAGCAATCTACAAATGTCAAACAAAAAGAGGGCTCCTTCCAAAGAGATTATAATCTAAATATTAAAACAAGGGAAAATAGGTAGAGTTGAGGGACAGAGAAGCAGGAAAAACAAGACAATAGAAGTCAACCTAATAGGCAGTTGCACCTCTAGTTTCTTTATCTGCTCAGTTCGAGAATAAACAACAGTATGCAGAAGTTTGCAGAAAGAAGAGTCGTGCATTCCCAGTTGGCAACAGTGCAGCAAGAAAGCTCTAGGCTCCTCAGAAAGCTCTAGGCTTTTTGCCTACGACTCGATGACACGTGTGGACCTGGATGCGAGGAGGCACTGCTGCACACAACCTAATTGCCGGGACACGGACACACGGACGCACATTTGCTTGCATGTGCTTTCATGGCGAGCTCCGCATTCTCAGAGACCCCGCTGTGAGTGGGGGCTGTGTGTCTGGTGAGTGATGGCCACCTGGTCAGGGGGGCGGGGGGAAATCAAGGAGGCTGGGAGATCCCAGGTGGCCAACAGGCTCTGGTACAGGGGGATCTAGCGTGGAAGCTACAGGAATCTAGCAATGGGTGGCTCACCGCTTCCTGTCCCCGACACAACCCTCACCCCAAAGTTTCCCGGGAACACTGCCCCAGACTTGCTGCCTCACCCTGCCAGCTGAGAGCAAGGAGGCGGAGTGGGCAGTGGATAGCTGTGCATTCTTGCCTAGGGAAGAGCTGCCTGACCTGCCTGGGCAGAGAGTCATGCCAGGAGGACCCAGGCGGGTGAGATCCGAGTCTGGGATCTGCCGTCATAGAATCATAGCGTTGGAAGGTACCTCAGAAGTAATCCAGTTCAACCCCCTGCTCAACGCAGGAAATCCGCAGCCCTGACAGACGGCTGCCCAGCCTCTGATTGAAAGCCTCCAGCAAAGGAGAGCCCACCACTTTGCTAGGCAATTTCTTCCACCATTGAACAGCTCTTACCGTTAGGAAGTTCTTCCTAATGTTTAACCGAAATCTGCTTTCTTGTCATTTGAGCCCATTATTTTTTGTCTTGCTTTCAAGGTCAAGAGACAACTAGTCTTTGAATCCTCTCTGTGACATCCCTTCAGGTAGTGGAAGATGCTATCATGTCTCCCCTTAGTCTTCTCCAGGCTAAACATACCCAGCTCCTTCAGCCTTTCCTCATAGGACTTGGTTTCCAGACCCCTGACCGTCTTTGTCATTGTCCGCTGAACCTGTTCCAATTAGTCCATGTCCTTCTCAAAGTGCGGTGTCCAGAACTGGACACAGTACTCCAGATGAGATCTGACCAGTGCAGACTTGAGTGGAACTATTACGTCTCATGACTTGGAAACAAGGCTTCTGTTAATGCAGCCTAAAATTGCATTAGCCATTTTTGCAGCTGCATCACAGAGCTGCCTCATGTTCAGTTTGTGATCAACTACAATCCTCGGATCTTTTCCACGTGTATTGCTGTAAAGCCAGGTATCTCCCATCCTGTATTTGTAAATTTGATTTTTCTTACCTAAACACAGAACTTTACATTTATCTCTCTTGAACTTCATTTTGTTCGTTTCAGCCCAGTTTTCCTACCTGTCAAGTCCGTTTTTAAATTGTATTTCTGTCTTCTAAGGTGTTCGCTATCCCTCCCAGTTTGGTGTTATCTGCAAATTTAATAAACATCCCCTCTACTTCCTCATCCAAGTAATTTATAAAGATGTTGAACAGTACCAGGCCCAGGATGGAGCCCTGTGGTACCCTGTTCGACACCTCCCTGCAACACTGATGAGCAACCATTGATGAGCACTGAGTATGGCTCTTTACTTTAACCAGCTGTAAATCCACCTAATGGTAGAACCATCTAGCCCACATTTTACCAGCTTGTCAACAAGAATACCATGGGGGACTCTGTCAAATCAAGATATATTACATCCACGGCGTTCCCATGATCTACTAAACTAGTAACTCGATCAAAAAAGGAGACAAGATTAGTCTGACATGACTTATTATTGACAAATCTATGCTGGCTTCTAGTAATCACGGCATTGTTTTCTAGATGTTACAGATTGACACTCCTTTCCCCCACCGCCCAACACCAGCTACAGACCTAAAGGGGGCTGGGGCAGCGACAGTGGCAGCACAATCAGCTGGGCCAGTTGGGGCCGTATCAGATTGTGAGTTTGCCAGCCCCTGTTTCCATCTCCCCCTTCCACAGTTGGAGAAGGGGGCGGGGCTGGGGCTCCAGCAGGGACTTCCTGCCCAGAGGGGCCAAAGGATTTAAGATGCGAGATAGCGGAGGTGCAGCCGTGGGCACGGCCGTGAGCGTGCACCGAAGGGTCATGCCTAAGGGTGTGACCCTTAAGGGGACCCTTTAGGGGTTTAGGGCAGATGCTGTGGGAGGAAGGGGAAGCAAAATGGGGTATGTATGGGGAGGAAATGGGGGGAGGGAGTACAGGGAGCACTTGCTCTGGGTGAGACACAAGTCAGTGCTCCCAGCAAGGAAAACCGCATGGTGGTAGCATGGGGGGGGGGCGGAATGGGGGGGCCCCAAGTGGTGAGAGCACCAGGCGGAAGTGGGGGTGGGGGGATGGAAGGGAAGGGAGGAGTGGCTATAGGGGTGGTTCTGGGATGGGGATGGTATGGTCCACGGGGGTGTGTGATTCGGGCTCCATGGGGACCTAGGTCCCTGGTGGCGGTCAAAAGAGCCTCCCCCCACACTGGGGGTGAAGGAGGAGCAGGGTCTAGGGTCCACTAGTGGGGGGCTGATGCTGCTAAATGCAAGGTCTGTGGTAAACAAGGCCCCGGTAATCTGGGACGTGGTCCTGGATGGGGCTGTGGACCTTGTATGCATTACGGAAGCCTGGCTGCACGAGGAGGCGGGGTCAATTGTGGCCGACCTCGTTTTAGCTGGGTATGCTGTGCAGCACCAGCCCCGCACTGGGGGTCGGGGAGGTGGTGTAGCTATTATTATTATTATTATTATAATTAACAAACATTTATATAGCGCCAGCAGTGTACCTGGCACTTTACAAAGTAATAAAATAGACATGGTCCCTGCCCCTTGGGGCTTACAATCTGAGAGACAGGAGCTGGGGGAGAGACTTAGGAAGGAGAACAGAGGGAGAGACAAGGGGTCTAACATTTATGAAGATGCGAGGTCTCAAGTGCACATACTTGGCTTGATTACGATGAGAATGACAGCAGGCAGGTCCATGTGGCAAGGATAAGGGTAAACACACAGATCGTAGGTATAGGAAATACTGTCTCAGCAGGATAAAGAGTCAGACAGAGCAGAGCGAAAGAGGTGAGTTTTAAGGAGAGATTTGAAGGTATGAAGGGAGGGGCAAGGTGGATGTGGACAGGGAGGGAGTTCCAGGCATGGGGGGCAGCAAGTGAGAAGGGACGAAGGCGCTTAGGGGAGCAGGGAAGTCGTGGAAGGGTGAGAGAAGGGACAGAGGAGGAGCGAAGTGCACGGGCTGGAGTATGGAGGGCGATAAGTGCAGAGAGGTAGGGGGGAGCAAGGTTGTGAAGAGCTTTATAGGTGAAGACTAGGAGCTTGTGCAGGATTCGTTCAGGAAGGGGAAGCCAGTGAAGCGAAGAGAGGAGGGGCTGCACATGGTCGAAGCGACTGGCGAGGTAGATGACCCTGGCAGCAGAGTTTTGGACAGAGATGAGGGGAGAAAGGTGAGACCGGGGAAGGCCAGTGAGAAGGAGGTTACAGTAATCGAGGCGAGAGATGACCAGAGCATGAACAAGAGTTTTGGCAGACGAGACAGAGAGAAAAGGGCGAATCTTAGCAATGTTATGGAGGGAGAAGCGACAGGATTTAGCAACAGAGTCAATGTAGGGTTTAAAAGAAAGGGCTGAGTCAAAGATGAAGCCTAGGCTACGGGCTTGGGGGACAGGCAGGATGGTGACTCCATCAATAGTTATTGACAGTGAGGAAGGAGAGGAAGGATGAGGGGGGAAGATAAGGAGTTCAGTTTTAGCCATGTTGAGTTTGAGTTGACGTTGAGACATCCAGGTAGAGATGTCAGAGAGACAGTTGATGAGACGAGCTTGAACAGAGGGAGAGAGAGAGGGAGTAGAGAGATAGAGTTGAGTGTCATCAGCATAGAGGTGGTATTGGAAGCCATGGGAGGCAATGAGTTTGCCTAAGGATGAGGTATAGATCAAGAAGAGGAGAGGGCCAAGAACAGAGCCTTTAGGAACACCAACTGAGAGGGGGAAGGAGGAGGAGGTGGAGTTGGAGAGAGACACATTAGAGGAGCAGTCAGAGAGGTAGGAGGAGAACCAATCATGGACAGAGCCACAAAAGCCAAGGGAGCAAAGGGAATCCAGCAAGAGTGAATGGTCAACAGTATCAAAGGAAGCAGAGAGGTAAGGAGGACAAGAATGGAATAGAGACGTTTAGATTTAGCCACCAGACGATCGTTGGTGATCTTAGCGAGAGCAGTTTCAGTAGAATTTTATTTTTTAAAGAGACATGGCCTGTTAGGAGGTATCCAGTCCAGGAGATTCTGGGGATCGAGGCCCTCCATGTGGGGCAATCTCGGGGTGCTGCTGGTGTACCGGGCCCCTTCCTGCCCAGCAGTATCCCTTGCCACTCTAACAGAGCTGGTCTCGGCCGTGGTGTTGAACTCCTCCAGGACCTTGGTCCTGGGGGACTTCAATACCAATACCAATGCCAGCCTTGTAGGAGTGGAGCGAGAGTTGATGGCCGCCATGGTAACCATGGACTTGTCCCAGATTGTTAACTGCCCGACCCATGTGGGGGGACATACCCTTGACCTGGTGTTCTGTTCTGGCCTTGAGGTGGGTGATCTGGTAGTGGGGGGTGTGAGGGTCACACCCTTGTCATGGACGGATCATTGCCTCCTACAGGCTAGTCTCTTAGCGCACCACCTCCAAAAGGGGAATAGACCAGTTAGGTTGGTCCGCCCCCAGAGGCTGATGGAACTTCAACGGTTCCAGGAGGCCCTGGAGGAGTTAACCTTAGATCTCGATGGCTACTCTGTTGAATAACCTGTCTGAGCTTAGAACATCTTGCTCGGGGAGGCCATTGACAGGGTGACTCCAAAACATCTCCTACCTCGGTCTCATCACCACAGGGTCCCTTGGTTCACCGTGGGGCTGAGGTGTATGAATCAGACAGATAGGCGACTGGAGCAATGCTGATGTCGGACTCGTGCTGAATCCGACCGACTTCTCCATAGGGCCCATTTGCGGTCCTATGTTGAGGCTGTGAGGACAGCAAAGAAAGAATTCGTTGCCACCCTCATAGGATCTGCAAAGTCGCGTCCAGCGTAGCTGTTCTGGGTGGTGCAGGGGCTGGTCAGTCCGGCCCCCTCCGTCTGGACGGGGACTTGTCCCAAGCCTGCTGTGAGGAGTTTGCCACCTACTTTGCAGACAAGATCGCTCGGATCCAGAGCAACTTCGACACTGGATATGGGACAGTAGAGGTGGAGCGCGAGGTGATGGAGGCCCCATCTGGTCCATCTTTTGGAACTGAGTTTCAGGAAATGATGCCAGCTGATGCTGTGGATGTCCTGGGGTCTGTTAGGGCCACCAGTTGTGAATTAGATCCATGCCCGTCCTGGTTGGTGAAAGCCTCCAAAGAGACATTGGAGTCGGTGCTGGCGAGGGTAATCAACGCATCCTTTCATCAGGGGAGTGTGCCCCCCAGTCTCAAGGAGGCTGTGGTGCCCCCCCTGCTGAAGAAGCCATCCTTGGATGTGGACGCACTCACCAGCTACTGACCTGTCTCTAACCTTCCCTTTTTAGGGAAGGTTATTGAACGGGCGGTGGCACTGCAGCTCCAGGCTCATCTTGACAGCACTGGTTTCCTTGATCCATTTCAACTGGGGTTCTGCCACGGCTATGGCACAGAGACAGCACTGGTGGCCTTGGTGGATGATCTCCACTGGGAGATGGACGCAGGACGTTCAACACTTCTGACTGTGCTAGATCTCTCGGCCACTTTTGATACAGTGAACCATGGGCTGCTGTTGAGATGATTGCGAGCCCTGGGGGGGTTGGACGGGACTGTCCTTG
>QEPC01014730.1:3990274-4024268 GCA_003113815.1 Sphenodon punctatus | reverse complement strand
GCTCGCCTGGCCCCAAGCCTTTTGACATTTCGGCGGAACTGTAAGACCTGGCTGTTTGCCCAGGCCTTTGGGAGGGAGGGGGGGTGATTTTAATCCCCCGCCCATTTAATTAATTATGACTGTTTTTCTAGCCCTGTTTGTTGTATTTTATATTGATTTTTAATTGAATTTTAATTGTTTTTACCATTGTTGTTAGCCGCCCCGAGCTGCATTGCAGGAGGGGGCGGGATATAAATTTGAAAAAATAAATAAAATAAATAAATAAATAAGCTGCCACTCAAGGACAAAGAAAAAAACAAAAAACTTAGTTGCCTACTAGAAGTCAGTCTTTAATTAAAGGTCAGACTAGAGTGTTTTGAAAGCCACAGGGGTATAATTTAAAGTAGTTTCTGGAGATGAGGGTTTTGCTCTTCAGTGTGGGTTTTGCCATATTAAAGAGTCATAGTTTTTATTTGCCATGAAACAATTTCTGAAATCTAATAGCGGATCTGTACATCCCAACGAGGGAGAAATATAAAATCAAGCACGAGACCGATTTCTTGTGTGAGGTTGTGGGTGAAAGAGGAAATACTAATGGGAAAGGACACATTAGGTGCCCTTTTGAAAAGGAAATCTTCATTTACATGTATCAGTATCATGAAGCCTCCTTTCCTCTCCTCTGAGGACAGTTGTCCAATCCTGCCACTTTGCCCTGTATAATACTGCTAAAAGCCGGCCCTGCCTTACTGTTTCCACTGCAAAAACCCTAGTTCACACTCTAGTCATCTCTTGCCTTGACTACTGTAACTTCCTCCTTAATGGTCTCCCCTGCTCTGATCTCACCCCCCCTCATCTCTATTCAGCGCTCTGTTGCCAAAGTCATCCACCTTGCCCGTTGCTTTGACCACATTCAGCCCCTCCTCTCTGTCCTACACTGGCGCCCTCTACAGGAACGCATTCGGCACAAGCTCCTGGTCTTTACCGTCAAAGCTCTTCATGGCCTTGCTCCCCCATCTCTCTCCGCTCTTGTATTCTGCTACACTCCTGCCTGGGAGCTTCGCTCCTCCTCTACCCCCACCCTCACCTGCTTGTAAGTCCCATGCTCCTATAAACATCTTCGCTCCCTCTCTCTTGCTACCCCCCATGCCTCTCCCTCCCTGGATACATTCGTTCTGCTCCCTCCTTCCCAACTTTCAATTCCCTCCTGAAAACCTACCTCTTCCATCAGGCTTTCCCTGGATCGTCATGAGTGAAATTGCATCTTCCCCCTTCCTCCCTCAGAATCTCTTCCCTGTAACTAAGGGTGTTTTCAGACGTTACGGGGCCGCTTGGCCCCGTACCGAAAACAACCAAATCATTCCCCGCCGGGATGACCCCGTCACGCTGTATCAGACGCGCTGGGGGATCCCGGAATCTGGGAGGGGGCGGGGCCGCGTGGCGCAACATGCAGCCGCACGGCCCTGCCCCCTCCATGCTCCCCGCCGCCCGCCCTCTGGGGAGACGGGCGGGCGGCGGGGCCAATGCGGCCGCAGCATCTGGCCGAATTCGCCACGGCCTGGGATCCCGCCGGGGATCCCGGGCCGTGGCACCCGACCAGATGTGATTTTTTGGGGGGTCCCCGCCGGGGATCACTTTCACCACGTTTCCCGGGACATTCCCATGGCTAGCCCGGGAAGCGTGGTTGAAAATGACCCCGTGTGGGTATTGACCGTGGCGAACATCTGGCGGCCGCCAAACAGACATTCGAGGCACAGTGACCACAGGTGGGTATTCACCGTGGTTCACTGTGATCTCGCAACGTCTGAGAACACCCTAAATTAAGCATGTGCACATGCTTTTTCTCAGACTCATGAATGTATCCTTGGGTACTTTCAGATATGACGCTAACCACCCTTTAACCACCCTTGGTGGTTCTTTATGCATGTTGCAGGGCTGTATTGGTGCCCCATGCAGCCCTGCAACATGCATAAATAACCACCAAGGGTGGTTAAAGGGTGGTTAGTGTCATGTCTGAAAGTACCCCTTGTCTCTCCTAATGTTCACCTCTCCCTCGTCTCCCCCTTCCTTGTCTCTCTCAGATTGTAAGCCCCTTGGGGTAGGGACCTGTCTATAACTATTAATTGTACCGTGCCAGTTACACTGCTGGTGCTAAATAAATAAAATAAATACATTCTGAATTTATTATTAGTTAATCTTTGTCAACGGCCTAGAAAATGCAAAGTCCCAAGTATGAATGTATAGCTGGTCATGTCTGGAAAGCAAAACCCTTATGCAAGAGATCTGAATTAGTCTAGATATTCCGACAACCCAACATAGCTTTGGCATCTCTATTATGTTCAGTGGTCCTGCTTTAATGGGCTGGGGAGAGCTCTGAATGCTCCGATAGCGTTGGTTGTTGTCACATACTACATTTTAGAATTGCCAAAAAGCTTTTAAAAATAGCAAACCCAAAGGAAGGATTTTAATGCATACTAGTACTTTTAAAAACTGTATTCCACAGGATCATCTCTAGCTAAATTCACCATGCTCGTAGTGTAGTAATCTATTATCTACTCATTCTCTTTCAGCTCCCCTGAGGAAACTGGGTAAGACTGAGTAATGTGGTCTATAATAGAATATTACATATTGTAATTAGTGTAACAAAAGTATCTGGATCAAGGTGTTTCATCCCAGAAACCTCACTGTTTTTGTGGAATGATTATTCTCAGAACATGGGGTTGCACTCCTGGCCAAATAATCCCCCTGCCAGCAATTAACATGCTTCTCGGCTCTTCCAACGTGTTCCTACTTCCAATTCTACTCAACGGGAATTTTGCCATAGCCTTCAAGGTCGAGCCAAAAAATAATAATAATTTTTTTAAAATCAGACCCTTATTTCTAAGTGATAAGCAGACTGAACTGGCTGTGTAGGTTGGACATATTATTATTATTAATTATTATTATTATAAGCATTTGTGTAGTGCCAGCTGTGTACCTGGCACTTTACAGAACAATAAGACTGATGCGGTCCCTAGCTACGGCTTAGAATCTAATAGACATGATGGGGGGAGACAAGGAGAGGGGACATAGGGCGAGACAAGGGATTGTAGATGGAGATGGATCCATTTCAGAGTCCTGGATTTGACTTCCCATGAACTTTGAGAAAGGTTTGTACCCTGCGGTCATGCGCATCACACAGGATTCCCAAAGATTTTACAACACAAGTATCCCAATCCTCTCTTCATGTTCACTCGTGTAAAGTAATTGTAAATCAACTGCTGCCACTGTAGCGACGCCAATGTGAAATGGGTGTAGGTAAGAAAAGAACCGGTCAACTCAATTAAACGATGAGCACAACAGGTCCCGATCTCAGTTGGAACCAAGACACACTTCGGCTCTAAAAATAAATCATCATCATAGCAATTAATGCAGCAGCACCACTTGTAGGAAGGTAGTCAAGTGGGCAGCCCTCAATGTACAAAATGGAGGGCGCAGAATGACTGGCGGAGAATCACTACACTCGTTTTAACATGATCACTTGTCCACATTATCTTAAATGTGGCAGGTGAACACAAACTGAAGTGGCGAAAGGTTAAGGCCCAAGGTCACACAAAGCATTGTGAGGCAGAGCAGGAAACAGGGATGTGCCACATCTTGTACTTTAGCCACATACGTCCTTCTCGTTTCAACATGCAGCCACTGAACATTATAGTGGAGTCTGCTCAAATTGAATTTCTGAAGCCAATGGGTGAAAAAAAGTTCTACTTATTGGGAATTCTGCTTAAACAGACCTTAAGGAAATGGACCTGAGAGGTCGGATTAAGTTAGCACCAGGTTTCTCCATCTCCAGTCCCCTTCCCTCCCCTCAGAAGCAGAGAGTCAGCGCAGACAGGTGGACAGAGCTCTTCGTCTGTGTATAATCCTGTCACTTTTGACTCTGTCTCCAGCCAAGTTCTGGCTCCCAGAGAAACCTGAGGGTCACTCTCCTTACAGCCTGCAGAGTCCTCGAGTCAGAACGAACAGGAGTTTACACACATACACATGGCTCTGCCTGGCTGTCAATGCAAGTCTGCATGCTCAGAGAGCTGGTGATGGAGAACCGACGTTCCCTAGCACCCATCTCCAGCCTGTCTGACATGAAGACTCACCCTGACAGGTTGGATAGTCCTACTTTATGTCAAGAAGTCATGAAAATATACTCAAAGGTCCTGATATTTTTAGCTGGATGCGTATGCTCAATACATCTTAAAAATTGAGTTATCGGAGTTCAGCATTCTACTTATCCTGATTAAGCAGCAATACATCCCTCCCCACGGACTCGAGTAAAACAAATGAATTCCATTTCTCCAGAAATTCGAGTTATGCAAGTTCTACTTAGTACTTAAGTGGATTCCACTGCACCAGACTTCATATACTTCAATACTTGTATGTTTTTATATTTTAAATTTTTTGTTTATTTATATTTGATATTTTATTTTTGAGGTTTGTGATATTTAGATGAATGACGATAGTTTTGTACACCGCTCCGATCTGCCGGAGGCAGGAGGGGGCGGGATACAAGTTTTATTATAAATAAACCCACCCAGTTTCCCCATATTTGTCCATCCGGTCATTGCTGGTAGCTAAAAACACTGTTTTAAAGGTTAAACCACAAGAAATTCTAATGTAATCTTCGTTAGTGTGGGGGAGAGGGTGAATGCTGATAATTTCAGAAGCTACCAAGGGCATATCTGTTTGGTCGCATAAATACAAGGCCTTTTATTCTGGCCCCATGCAGTGAGGAAAACAATAAAGTATCTAACATGGTCACAACATTGTCCTATCTCCTGCATGGAAAAATGGAGGAGGCCCACAGGGATTATTAATATTTAAAAAGCAATGGAAACGTTTCTGTTTGTGCTGCCACAAAGAAAGCTTCCCCTTCCCTCCTTCTTAGAGGTCTGTGATGATACAGTAAGAACACTCTTCCTTGAGTATATTATTTAGGATTCAGCCTCAGAAAAGGGAGTTTCCATTCATTTGCAAGGAACAAATAGCCTCATCTGCAAGGTTTGTTTTGCTAAGAACAATGAGGCCCCACGTGACCATCCTTTTTAGCTGTCTAGCCCTCTTTAAGGTCATCTTTCTTAGAAAGCCGTCACTGTTGTTTTCTATTGGGGGGGAGATGCAGAACTAGATGTGAGTGTGTGTATATTTGCTTAGTGTGCTCCTTCCAGGTGGCTTGCTTGCTGTAAAATCTGCGGCATCTCCCTCTCGTAGTCAAGAGGAACAAGGGGACATTGCAAGTGAAATGTTTCATAATCCAACTGAAGCAGGGTCAGAGTCAGATGGAAGGCCAGACGCCCAGAGGCTGTGACATGTGTAACTAGGGCAATTCCAATTTTTAAAAAAACAACAACAACAAAAGAGTGAAAAGAACAGGGGGTACATGGGAAGGGGGGATATTTCACTAGCTGCTGCTGTTCAAGGCACCTTTTTATCATCCTCATTGGTGAATAAATACGTAAAATTGTTCATTTCAAGCTGCTGTCTTGCTACCCATCCACCATCCCTCCCCACCCCCAAATTCCCAAGGTCAAAGTGTAGCATCTGTTTACAGCAACCAAGAAGCATTTTTAAAAATGACGAAAGCCCAGCTCATAAGCTGCTAAAAAAATCCTATTTGCACTGGTTGATGCAGATCTTTGAAACTTGTGACAAGATGACCAAAAATCTCAAGTGTTTCAGTATTAGGGTCATGGACGGACGGCAAAAGCCTGATTACTCAAAGCGTGCAAACAAATAAATTCTCATGCCTAGTTTCTTTGATGCAGTTTGACCTTTAGATAATTCAAAGAACTTCTTTGATTAATAAGACTAAAAGAAATCCGATCATCCTGAGCACTTGAAAAGTACTTTCTCCTGCTGCAACTGCTGGGGACAGATGGACCATCAGCCAGTCTCCCATAGAACTACAAGCACATCCATTTGAGATTAGACAGTAAAACCAAACAAAAACATTTGTAGGCTATTGGCAAATTGAGCAACAGCTCAAAACGTTTCTAACTCTTCTCAAGGAAGAGTTTTCAGCTCACAACTTGGAGAAATAAAAAAAATCCAGGTTTCACCAATGAGATTTAGCTCTTTATCTTTTCTCTATCGGATAAATCCACTTGTCTTTGAGATTGAAAGATTTAAATCTAACTTCAATCGCACAAGAGATCAATGTCATTAAAGGTGTGTTCTTCAGCTCTCCAAGAGCTATTCCCTATCTGGTAGGGCTGGTCTGCAAGAGGAAATTGAAGTTCGGTTATTTTTTATGGGACTGGTTCAGCAATTTCCAGATTTAAGTAAGGATCCGTATTGCGGATCCGTATTTAAATCAATAATAGAATAAAAATAATATTCTGTGCATGCGTGTCCTACTCCAAAGTGCATGCTCTGTTCCAAAATAGTGACAGCAGCATCACCGCCATTTTGGAAAAGGTCAGCCAGTCTGCGCATGCACAAAAAGCCCACTGTGCATATGGAGAGTGGCTGCCCTTTTCCAAAGTTGGTGGCAATGCTGCTGCTGCTGCCACCATTTTACACAAGGGTGAGCATGTGCAGAACCATCCGGTGGCCATTTTGCGCAGTAATTTCAAAATAAAAAAAGCGGGGGGAGAATTATTGTGCGTGGACAAAATGGACACCATGTCGTTCTGCATACGTACACCCTTTTGGAAAAGGGCAGCTGGTCTATACGTGTGCAGAACAGCTGCCCATTGCCATTTTGGGAAGGGGTGTGCACGTGCAGAATGGTCCAACAGCTGTTTTGCACATGCCCAGTTTAAAAAAGTTAAATATTTTATTTTAGAACCAAACCGAAACGGGCTTGTTGTCATGCTATTCCAGTTCAGTACAGATTATTAATCTGTAAAGGCCCATTCTGTGCAGTTACAGATTTAATCCGAATTCCCACCCCTAAAATATTGCCTCACTTGTGAAGGCTTATTTGGATAAAATGAACATGCAAATAATCTTTGTGAATCTCAAACAGTATATCCATTTCAGCCTTGATAAAAACACACACTAGTTACTTCCTTATTAAAAATGTACACCAGATGTTGGGAAATTGTATTTATAACAAAGCAACATTTTTTTCAAATGAACTTCTAGGGGGAAAGAAATACATAAATGCATCAAAGCATGGAGGGCGGGTGTCATGTGATTAAGACATTCAGTTCTAAGCTCTTGACACAGACTCACTGTCCAATAACTTTACACTATTTACTCAAGTGAAAACTGGAAGGAATATTTCTCCTTTTCCAAGCAGTGTCAGTTTGGTCTCTCTCAACTGCAAGTTCAAGCTGCTTGTGGCAAACAATGTCCTTTATTAGGTGCATTATTATATACATAGCACCAGCAACGTATCTGGCATGGAACTATAATAAGAGACAGGTCTCTGTCCCGAGGAGCTTACCATCTAGGAAAGACAAGGGAGAAGAGAACATAGGGAGAGGAAGGGATACATTTATTTATTAAAAACTTATTATCCCGCCCATCTTGCCACTCTGGGCAGCGTACAATTAAAACAGAATAAAACATCAAAGCTAAAAACAACACTTAATAGGGAGGATTAAAATATCCCTCATCACCACCCACCACCCTAACCCACTCCCTACCCAACCCACCCTACCCATCTTCCCCACCAAAGGCCAGGCGGAACAGCCGAGTTTTACAACTGCGTCGAAAGGAGGGGAGATCCGGGGCCAAACGGGCCTCTAACGGCAGGGAGTTCCACAGCCGTGGACCAAGGCAGCCCTCCCCATCGTGACCCCCCAAAAAACTCAGGGGACTTCGAGAAGGGCACCCCCGATGACTACATTCATAAAGCTGAGAAGTCACAGGGGCACATGTTTATGTTAGAGCGCTTTCTCACATGCGTTAATATGGACCTGTTGGTGCCGCGGGGAAGTCCAGGACTCAAAAGACATGCAGCTTCCATCTTGTGAGAATGCAGGCCAAGATCCGCATTTCTACCAAACATGCACATCCGGCAAGGTAGGGAAAATCACTGGCGCTATATAAATGCTAATAAAAATAATACTCGGCTGATTGCGCATGTTTGCAAGCAAAGACCCGCATTTCTGCCGTTCTCACAAGTCTGAAGCTGCACGTCTTTTGAGTCCCGGACTTTACCACCGTGCCAACAGGTCCGTATTAATGGATGCGAAAAAGTGGTCTTAGTTACAGGGAAGAGGACCTAAAGTGTCAGAGGGTGCATTTAAGTTAAACCTTCTAGGCAGGGACATATTAACTAGAGATTTTCTACACGTCTAGTTTGTTCAGAAGTGCCCTTCCAAATTCTTGACAATTTAGTGACAGGGTATTTTATCTGCTTGTTTTTATTTCTATTTAAGGACTCAATTGTTTGAGCTAAGGGACTGTTCTCCATAAAGGCCTGACCCTTGAGGGACAAAGAGACCAAAGGCCTAATACTTCATTGTCCGGCATTTGGTGTAGTCATTTACACCTTACCCAGAAAAAGATAAAATATTTTTAACCAAGGACTCGCACTCACTGCATTTTGCCCCCAATTGCCGCCAATGGGATCCCTGCCTTGAACTTAGAAGAATAAGAATTTCCATGCACTCAGTGATGTAAGGCTATGCAAGGTGCAGGGTCAATGGACAATTTGGAGAAGAGTCTATTTCAGATTTCATTTATGCTGTTGCAATTCAGAAGTCAAATCATTATTAATACAGTGAAGTTGCTCCCATGTAAGAATAGGTGCAAGTAAGTTGGGGTAAATGTCTTAGTAGGCTAAATCCTCAAAAATGACCTCTGTTTGCATGGGTACAAACACGGCAACATGAATTTCCCAACCTGGCACAAATGAGATTCCGTTTCATGCATGCACAAGTAATCCTTTCACATGTGTGGATTCTCTCCTCCATTCCTTCTTGGTGCCGACTGTGAAAACAGAGTGATGGTGCAAATGCATGCCAAACTCATTCGCACACAATGGAAGGGCTTTGGGACCCCTCTGGAAACATGAATCTTTGTTGCTACTACGGAGAGACAGTTAAGTCTCCCTGAGCTCCCTTATTACCCACCTTGACCCTTGGATGCATCTAAGTACACCCATGATCCTGTTAGAGAGATGCTATGTGGTGTCAAGACCTCTTTATCTGCAGCTGAATGAGTGCAAAAAATACACCACAATCATCAATGCTAGGGGAAGGGTAGGGAGGCGGAATTCAAGGCCCTGGTTATTGGTGTTAATGCCACCAAAAGGGCCAATACAAAATATCTCTCTGAATTAATTGTCCGTCTAATGAAGATGAAAATCTGGGGTAAGCCTATGACACCTTCATGACCTACCATACTAGATGTGCCTTGATTAGACAACAGCTACCCTTGGTATATTATCAGAGCTGAAAGTCAAAAGCAAACTGAATATAACCCTGGTGTTTTCTCAGTTTCAAACACTGTAACAATACGAGGGTGCTGAACAGTTGACCTACTGGCTTCAATCTCTCATTTCTGGGCAGCGTTCGCTAACCAGTGACCCACTTCCACTTCAAAAATCTGGATTATGGCTCCAATTGATCCAGTCAGTTTTCCAGCTAGCCAAGCAATGAAAGTGGTTATCACTATTTGCTGCAAGATGAAGCAACTTCATACCTACTGAAGAGGGAGACTAATCTCCAGGGAGGCAGAGGGAAAAAATAATCAACAGGATTTTGGAGATGTTAGAAATAAAACATGGCAAGGAGCCATGGGCCCAGATGCTCAGAAAGTTTCTCCCCCTGTATCCCTCTAGTTGGAATAAGGGGAGGATGGTAGCATTTGTATTTAGATTTGTGTGTGTAGTTATGTGTGGTTTTTTTTTTCTTAAAGTAAAAAAGAAAAGAAAAAAGTGTATTCGAGGAGAGGTTCCTAGAAGTTCATTAACAAAGCACCCTCCCCCAACATATCCAATTTCCATTAAAGGCCAACCTCCATAGCAATGCATACTTCCCAACATTTCAAGCAGCCAAAGAGGGACAAGCCTCGAACAGTAAATCCCACCCTCCATGCGTATGATGGAGCAAATAAGTTGTGCTCCATCATACGCAACCGAAGCTCTCCTGCTTCTCATTCTATCATCTGCTCATTTGCCTCCAGGAAGAGCACTCAAGAGGCAACCAGGAAAGAAACGACAGAGACTTGAAAACCAAAGAGAGACTGTCCTAAAGAGGGGCTGCTAGGAGGTCTAGCAGTGTACGTAACTGGATGTGCCAAGAGGCCCTTTACAAAAGAGTACACTCAGGCAACTTTGGATCAAAGCTTGAAGGTCCCTCACAGAAAACAAGCTACCTCCAGCCCTCCATATTTTAAGTGAAGCGGATCTAATTCCAGCTGTGGCTATGTAGCACAAAAATGGGGGTGGTCTCTTAATGACAAGACTTTAGAGACCAGAACCACTACACCGAATTTAATTTAGATACCAACAGGAAATCTGTGCAATCCAGGAAGCCCTGGTGACTTGGAACACTGCATAATGGGTGTAGTCCCTATGTCCAGCACACTGGAACAATGAAATCTTGAGGTGACCAATTTACAACTGCTGAGTAGTAACAGTACTCCATACATTCACAGTACTCAAATATTCATCCACATGTACACACTTATTATCTCTGTTAGATACAGGATCCCTCAAGCTGCGATGGACCCTTTATAAGCCAGGCTGGCTTGCCTGGGGATGGCCACCCATGGCACGGTGCCGCCAGAGGGGCCAAAAGGCAACGCTATAGGGTGCTCTTCAACAACAACAACAAAGGTGGGGGTAGGAGGGTTGCAAAACTTTATTTCACGTATTAATGTGGATTGTTATTGGGCGGTATTTTGGAGACAGCCATGATCCATTTGTTTGGGGGGGGATGGGACAGGATCCTCCCCCAGATGAGAGAGTAGGTTGGGGATGGGTGGCAGTATTTGTGTTTTAATTGTATTTTATTTCTATGCTGTAAACTGTCCAGAGCCACAGGGATTAGGTAGGATATAAATCTAATGTTGCAGATTTACAGGTGGCGGCATATAAAAATGATCCCAATACAATTCCCTAAAACTCTTTTTTTTTTTTTTTCTGTAATGTGTTTCACTACAGAATGTGTGGTGGTACGGGGGTAGTTTAGCAAGCAATGTATTGGATAACAGTCCAAGCCCCCCATGTTCACCCCCCACCAATCCAAATGCTGCTGCTAATTCTGCACATTTGTCTAGTCCATTTTGTACATCACAGGTTGAAAATTATTGTATTCATTAAAGCTTTGGGTCCCATGACCTTCAGACTAGGGTAATGAATTCTCACCTTTTTCAAACAAAGGTTAAAAAAAAAAAAAAAAGCACTGATCTGACACAAATATGATCACCACAATTGAGTTTCAATCATTGCTCATACATTGGTTTCAGAGACTTTGCCTTTTCAATCTACCACAGACCTTGCCTGCGATTTATTGCACAGCTTGAATGCTTTGCTGACTACTTCAAGAATTGTTTATCATTCTGCACTTTCTATTCTCCCTTGTGTGGTGCTGCCTGACATTTAAATACTTTTGAGCGAAGAGTCCTAAAGACATGCCTGCTGCTGTATAGATCTTTGCAATTTGGATATTGACTGGCTCTCATTATGGGATAGTTGATGAGGGATAAAGCTGGTCATATTTATTTTAAATATGTGTATTTTACAAGCCGATTCAAACCAATAAAAGGCTCTGTGGGAAAATGGTCTTTTAGTTGGACGCCCAGTTTGATCTTTAAAACTTTCCATCAGATGTTTCCAAACGATGGGTCACAACCCCATGTGGAGTTGCCCCATCTGCAGATTGGGGGGGGAGGGGAGGGTCCCAATTCCAGCCGATGTTTAATACACTTTGCATGTTTTTTGCTACTGACTGGAGTAGTGGGACTATATTTAAATCTCAACATGGCACAGCTCTGATAGCACTATTATTTATTTATTTTATACATTTGTATCCCACGTCTCTTACCTCAGGCAGTTCGGGGCAGCTCACAACCACATCATAAAAATACAATAAAAATATAAACAACATCATAAATCAAATAAATAAATCAGTATAAAACATTAAAAAATACAAAAGGTGCAATAGTGTGCAATACGCATCAACCCCCCCCCCCAACCTACCCTTTAACCCTCCCCTCCACCAAACACCTGGCAGAAGAGCGAGCCAGGTCTTCCACTGACGGCAGAACACAAGGCGGCTTGGGCTGAGGCGGACCACTGCTGGGAGAGAGTTCCACTACTCCAGAGCGGCAGCCGAGAACGCCCGCCTGTTGGTTCCCACCCGTCTATAGCAGGGAACCTCCAGGAGAGCAGCCCCCAGTGACCTCAGGAGCTGCCTAGGGGCCCAGGAAGTGAAGCAGTCCCTCAGGTAGGTAAGGTCCAGACCACTTAGGGCTTTAGAGGTCAAAACCAGCACCTTGAATCAGGCCCGGAAGACGATGGGCAGCCATTGCAGAGCCCGGAGCACTGGCATGGTGTGCTCCTGACAACTCATCCCATATGGAGGTGGCCTAAGGTGCAGGACAGGGAGAGGGTGTGGCCCCACACCTGGAGCAACATCTGCGTCCCCAGCAAATTGGACACTCATCGAACCTGGGATGCCTGACTTGCCCTGGTTACATTAAGGCACCAACTGGTACCCAAACATGACCAGACAGGCTAGCCTACTCCCCAGGTCGACTCACCTTACCGTCCGGTTGCTGCTCCTCCAAGTCCAGTCACTACTAGATGCTCCCCCCCCCAACCCCGGCCGCTCACTCAGCTTTATCCAAACGAGGGGGGGGAGAGGGGAGCAAGGAGCCCTCTTCCCACCAGTGTGCACCCCCCAATGTTCCATGGGGAACCCAAAATGGGGGCTTGTGCAGAACCCATGCATATCCCTGATATGGGTCCTGCTGGGAACGGGGACCCATTATGGGGGGTGCACGCAGGTGCGAAGAGGCCTCCTTGCTTCCCCCCCCCTCAGTAAAAGCAGAGCAGTGAAGTCCCCAGCTTAGCTGAGCAGCGCACGGGACAGGGAGGAGCAGAGAGCAGCAGAGAGCAGCAAGCAGCAACCAGAACCGGAAGAGCAGCAGCCTGGCAACAAGGCAAGTGAGTCCAGGTCACCGTGGGTGCTGGGATTGGCATCCCAGAAATATCCATATTTTTTTACACTGGGCACCCAATAGGGGACCGGGTACCCCATTGGGTACCCAAAAATGCATCTATTACTTACCCATGGGTAGCAAACGTGCTACCCATTGCAGCTCTGCAGGTCCTTCCACTGCCTGACCCAGAGCATCAGAAATCACATGCATGGACCTTCCTTCCCTTGCCAACATCCCCATATTTGTCAGGGATGAGGCAGAGAGAGAAGCCAGCCCTAGGCTTTGCCAGTGGTCAGGAGAGTAAAGCCAAGTTCAGCCTTGAACGTTAACAAGCCTCCAAATTCCAGGCCTCACTGCAGTACTGCAAATAAATTCAGCTGAAGCACTTTATAAAAAAAATCACTTTGTGCACCATCCTGAACCAGCTTATTTCAGCATAATTCTGTTAAAGTAAAATAGGGTCACTCAAGAGCAAGTATTCTGTGGGATTGTGGTTTGTGTGCACACACACATGGCTTGCTGGCATAGCTTTCTCAAGGTGGGGGCATTCGTGTCACCATCATTCAGACCAAAGAAGAATATGTTCACTCCTGTTTTTGCCATGAGTGGATTAGCTAAAAAAAAGGCAGAGTCATTTTTATGATAACTAAAGTAACGGGCTGGAATCCGATCCTCGAAGATAGGTTTTTAGTGTGACAGGTGTGTATTCTTACTGTAACCAATAGGAGGAAAGCTGGTTTTCTTTACATTCAAAAATCTAATAGTACTTTAATAGCGACCTACCCTGCCCGTTGTCCACTAGCTTGCCCGCATGAAAGCCACACTTCTGCATTTCCCGTCAGACGGGAGCTACGCTGGATTTGAATAGCACAAGCTCCCGCAGTGCCACATCAGCTTGTGGGAAAAGCAGCCAGTGTTTGAGAATTGTCCTTTGCCACATGGCTGCAAAAATTATATATAAGCCTACACATGCATATACAGAAAGCATTAGTTAGCAAATATAAGACACTTTTGGATTTACTGGATCAAGGGAACATAAAGGGTTATCATTGTACACATACTGCAAAGCATTTAAAACATACACCCACCCTATATGTTGTCTAATGAATGGAATACATGAGTCGGGATTCGGGAACTCAATTGTTAACTAGCTGAAGAAAAATCTTGAACTGCATGAATCTTGGAATAGCAAGACTAGATTTTATTTCACTGTTACAGGGACACTGCAAACACCCACAGATTGGTAAACAACAAATGGGAAGTTACAGATGACCATAGATTGCTCTATTTTATAGGATGCGTACGTGTGTCTTCTGTAATAGTGGTCCTAGGTATTTTTCAGTTCTGGGGCATTCACACCTAGCTGCATAATTCTAGAATCTATTTCTCCCCAATTTGAAAAACGTTTCTCGTTCTTATGGTTATCAAGAAAACCTTGAGAATATAAATGGAATGTAACTATTGTCCAGATGTCTTCCCAAATATTGAGAAAGGAATTGCTGGAGCAATTATTTCAGGCTATGTGAATTACTATTATGAGAACTCCGCCGTTCATCTCAAATGGAGGTTGAGTCTTGAGCCGAAAGTTAACTTCAATAACTACTTCGCCATTGGCCATTTTGGCAGGAAAATCCCAATAAAGCATTTATCCTAAAAAAAAAAAAGATATCCCAAGTGCCAGCAGTTCCAACTCCCCATGATTCAGCTTCGAAACGGCCATCTTTTCCCCTAACCCCACCTATTTTCCTATAACCTATTCTCCTGCAATTTTGTATTGCAACTGCTGTTGCACAATCCTCTCCAATGGACTTTAACGATGAAGGATTGTCCTGAAAATCTCACGTGTAAAAAAAACAAAACAAAACAAAAGGAAAATGTGGAGCCAGTATAAAAACCAAACGCCACAAAAGCTGCTGATTCCATTGTCCTTTTCTTTTTAAAAAATCAAAATTACCCAAAGTGGTCATACAATTCCCAATCTGATTGCCCATAATGCCTTAGTATCCAGGAATTCTGCAAAGGGTTTAGGTCCAGTTCGTCACTTGGTATGAAATCTTAGGTACTAAGCTTATACCTTGGCATGGATCCCTATCTACTGTTTGAGGATCCCACCGTTGCACCTCAAGTCGGTGGGCAACTGGGCTTTTGCTGCCGCACACCCTCAGTGTGGAACTTGCTCCCTCCAGATATTCATATCTGTTTCTCCCTCCTCCCTTCCAAAAAGCACCTGAAAATGTATTTATTTTTAAATTCTCCAGGTGAGAATCAAAAATGGAAATACCTTTCCATTTAAAATCCAGTTTAAAGGGGATTTTAAGTTGTTTTACTGCATTTTATTGTACTAATGTTGCGAAATGCCCTGAGCACCAGATTATTGTTAAAGTGCCTACATCAGCATGAGCATCATTGAAATGCCTGGAGCTTGCACTAGCATAGCTCTTTTAGAACCAGGGTCACAAACTAATGTAGTTCAGCCCTATTTAAACAGGCATCTACAGTCATTTTACCCACACCTGTTCCTGCATTTACTTTTGCCATATGTGTGGGTAGTTTAAATAAATTGTATAAGTGACAAGTCTTAGAAAGTCCTCCTGCTGAAAAAGTACTCACGATATAAAACTCTCTGTGGCTGAAGACTTTTTTTGGTAGATTCCTGATCAATTGCACTGATATATGTTTATGCTAGTGTGGTTCTAAGTAGATACCGTCAATATAAAGTGGGGTGGGGTGGAGTGGGGTGAACTTGGTACTATCATTGGTGAAGTGCAAATTAATCTCAATTTAACCTGCAGTAGCTTCTGGGTCATCTTAACCTTGACTCAAACAGGGAACCCGACATCATGCATATGCAGCAGCATCCCTATAGGCCTGATATACATTCTGATTTTACAGCAGATGACAGGATCAGACAGCATATGAAACATCCCTGTACCTTTTGATCCCTGATCAAATTTTATTTCACTGGGAAAATTTAGCCTAGCACAGAAAGACCGCAGAAGTTGGCCCATATACCACTTGAGACTTTCACTGAGGTCATAGGTGGTGTAAGGCACATTGATCATTTGCAGAGAAGTAAAATTTCACCCTCTCAAAATAAGATATTAGCATTTGGTGCAGTTCAAGCAGTTCATATGACGAAGAACAATAAGACAAAAGACCTGACGAGTGAATGAAAGAAAAAGTGCATTCATTAGCTACTTGATTACCTGAAATATGAATCCCTAAATAGAGAAAATAAAAGAGTAATTTAACCTTTTATTTAAAGCCGTCTTTAAAAAGCCAACACTCTTTTCTAACTATAAGCCAATGTTAATGAAAAGCTAATGGAGTCAATAAAATGTAAACTGAGGCCTAATTCATTTTTACAATATGATTTACTATGAGGAGGTTTCAATTCAGATGAGTGGCTGGTGTTCCACATTGAAATGAATTTTTATTTTAAAAAAATATATACCCAATTACAAATGCTAAGACTATTTCAGATCTTTAAGTGAATGACGACAGCTTTAATTGGGCTCACCAATATAACCTTTCCAAGACATGGGGCACTAGGGGAGGGAATTTTGGTTTTGGATAGAACTGGAACGGCCCCAAAATGGCCATTTCTATTTTAAAACCGTAAACCGATATTATTAATTATTATTATTATTGTGGTTCATTTTCGGTTCTGGTGTTTCGGGGTTTTTTGCACTGGATTTTACACCAGTTTGTTCTCATTTATTGAAGTCAATGAGGAAAAAGACGGGGGTGGGAGTGCCGGGGATCAATGCAATAAAACCAAAACAAGATCCGAAAATCATGAAGAACCAAAACTGAAAAAAAAACAAAACACCAAAATTCCACCCGAGTCCCATCCCTATAGGGCACTCCTGGAGAGGTTTGTAAAGCCTGTACCCATTGCACATCGGTAGAAATGAAAAACTCAAACCTGCTGTATTTTTTTGGAAAGGCACAATTTTTATTTCAGCAACCTGTCTCTTTTACACTGACTTTCCACCCCTCCAACGTGCATTAGAGCACAGCCAGCTTTTTCATTCAGGCATACTCCATAGTCTGCCATCCTGGAGTCCCTCCATATACAAGCCGACGTCGTCTATGTAAAAGGTAGTGACAGATCTAAGTTGGGGCCATATGCAAAATGGCGGGATGGACCCCATTCTGACTTGGAAATGTTAGCTGGACACACACAGACTCACCTACTAGAAAAAGAAAAATGTTACTGTAATTCATTTTTGATGTTCACTTAAACATTTATTGCAGGTCCATGTGTTATGCATATATGGTAATTTTTGGTTTACTCACGGATGGCACATATTGGGGGCTCCATCCTGAATCATGGCATGTACCCATAGGCCAGAACTCCCATGACAGAAGCACTAGCATAAAATATGGGTCAACGGAGCTGCTCACACTCATGGTGGTGTTATTTTAAGCTCACTCAGACCCCATGTATTGGGAGCCTACATGTGCCCCCCTCCAACACATGAGACCCCTATGCAATTGAGTAGTCTGCATTTACCAGAATCTGACCCTGGTAAAAGGTTGATGGACCAGGATTTTTCCATAAGACAAAGGGAACCCAAGTTTGTCTCTTTAACAGGTCCGTGCTCAGTTCATCTGATGAATATATAGGAGTTAACAAGTGCCAGACTGGGTCAGACCAATGGTCCATCGAGCCCAGCACCTGTCTCTGACAGTGGTCATTCTTGGTTGCTTCCTTCCCTCCAACTAACTGTGGGGGCCAGAGCCAGAATAACTCCTGCTGATGCCAATAGACAGACTGGAGATGTGTGATCTTAGGCACATTTGGGGTGCGTGGGGGGAGAAAATCCATCTGTGCTTAATTAATTATGACTTGCTGTGTTTAATGCACTAAGTGAATCAGGAGCTCAAGGCTAGAGCCCCACACCCAACCAGAGGTCTCCAAACACAACAGTTTGCTGAGCATAAGGCAAACTCCTTAATGAGTAACTCATTAAGAGCCACAGCTACAGAGGAGCCAGTCATGGGGGTGCTGCAGCTGTAAAGCAACTTCACAGTTTCTGCACAAACAAATAACTCCCACGTCTTGGCAGTTGCGCAACTGCTTATCACAGAAGAGAGACCCAAATATGGTAAAAGCCTTGGGGCTCAAACTCTGCAAGACTATGGTATTGACACATTCAGGCTGGAAAGGGAAGCTAAGTGGTGTGATGTGTCTAATTTTATCCATGCCCTGACAGAGTCTCAAGACATGGCCCATAGTGAACTGTGACAACCATGGCATCTCCTGGACCACATGCTCAGTAGAAGCAGTTGTTGAGCAGACATTAATAAGGCTAGTTTGTCAGAACTCTGCATACTGCCCATTAACCTTTATTTGTGGGGACTAGGCATCCGCCACCAACTTCCTGTGAAATTGAGGTTCTCAATTCACTTTTGAAAAATGAGACTTGGGTAACCAAAGTGCAAGTCCTTCTTTTTTAGCAGAGGAGACCCTCTGTGAACTATGGCTGCAAAGTGTCGGTGAGACTTCTCTGGAGGATCATGACCTATGTCCTTCATGTCTACGTAGTCCAATATTTGGTTATTAAACTGTACTCTATGGAATTCCATTCAGCCATGGAAATCCTGAATGGTCGATGGCCACAGGTGCATTTACAGGAGGGGTGCCGACCAACCATGCCCCAGGGTAGCGGAATCATCAGCCGTGCGCCTGTCACAATGCAGTTGTCTTCCCCAGGCTCCCTTCACTGCTGCTTCTGCCAGCCAACACTAGGCAGGAGTACTTGGCCAGTACTAATGGCCGGAACCCATCCATCCTAATCTGCCAGCCTTTTACCAGGGTCATATTCAGGTAAATGCAAACTAGGCAACTGCGGGGTTCCATGTATTGGAGGGATCGATGAAGAAGCTTAAAATGACACTGTGAGAATCCCCGCCACCGATTAGTACTAAGCACTCCTGCTTAGCGCTAGCTGGCAGAAGCAGCAGTGAAGTGAGTCTGGGGCAGGCAGCTGTGGCACAATAGACACACAACTGATGATTCCGCTGCCCTGGGGCACGGTTGGTTGGCACCCCTCACATAAATGCACCCATAGCCACCACCACATTGGTCATACACTAGGGCCCTTTTCACACAGACACTCTCAACACCAATAAAACAGGTGCTACATTTTATTATACATGTTGCAGGGCACCCACAGAGCACACCTGCAGCCCCACAACGTGTATAATAAAATGTAACACCCATTTTATCGGTGTTAAGAGGGTCTGTGTGAAAAGGGCCTAGTTCTGGCTCTTTGCAAAAGTTGAGCAAGTGGGATTTGTTGTTCCTGGAAATACTGGATGCCTGTATAAAGGCTACTCTGGCAACATCTTCACTGAGAACAAGAGGCAGCTACCCATTACTGCCGAAGCTGGCTAGAGCAGGTGCACATGTTTACGCACACAGTAGTCTTGGGTCAGTGGGTTATTCCCAGACACCAAAGCAGTCATGTCTGTTGGTCTTGGACTTTATAGGCAGTTCTTTAAAAATAAGTGGAAATGAGAAGGGGGGGGGAGGGGGGAGCCCATGCAACAGAGACCTGCTTAAAAAATTAGAAATTCTAAGCGTGGTATACTCCTATCATCTTCTTGGCAATGCAAGTAATAGGAAATGTGTACTGTTCATTGCCTGTCCACCAGCACAGCCCCAGAGACAGTGTTCAGTTACAGAACACTCAGAAAATGGGGAGAATAATTGGACAAAATAATAATCATTACGATTAAATCCTTCATTTCTGTGCTCTTAAGTCATTGCTTAGCAGCCTTGTCTCTGACTGGAAGACAGAGAGAAGTCACCTCTACAACTACTGCCAATTAGCAAAGGACAGCTGCTTGCACTGAAGGAGAACAAATGCTTGACCCAACAGTACACTGCAGGAGTCAGAAGATTGCACAGAAGAGACATTTTAATGGGGGAGAAAGGAGCCCTCGTGAACCTTTGATTTATTGGCTTTACATCGAAGGAAGGTCCCGAACCGGGGAATTTGAAACGTTCATAGCTACCATTTAAGGTCAAAGAGACTTTTGAATGCAGAAGAGCGGCAAGAACAAATCCTGGAAAATTAATAGGAGTAAAACGTTACGCAGCTTTCGAGATAAAGCTTGTCGTTTCTGGACCAAGCTCTACACATGATTTTCAACCCCTGCTCCTAACATGCCTGCAGTCTTAGGCTGCTTTTAGATGAGCAGCCAGGGAAGCACATTCTTCAACGCGCCGCTAGGCAAAGCCGTGCGGGGTGCGTTTACGTGCACCGGAAGTGGCCACCCGCCATAGTAATCGGCGGCACACACAGCCGCCCCGCGGCCTCTGAAGTTTCCAGATATCGAGGTTTCCAGAACAAGGCTTTAAAAAAACACCGCATGCACTTCCGATTCCTATGGCAGGAGGCCACTTCCGGTGCATGTAAGCGCACCCCACGGCTTTTCCTAGCAGCACGCTGAAGAACGTGCTTCCCAGGCTGCTCATCTAAAAGCAGGCTTTGAGAAACAGGAGAAATGTTGAGCAGGTGAGACTCTAAATATCTTTATACCTGCCACAGAATATTACCAACTGAAAATACTGTTCAGCATCTGTCCATTTCAATAGAACAGTTCTTTGCTCACACCAGGAACTTCTTAAATTTCAGTGCGGACACGAAGGAGGAAAGCAAAACATCCGTAACTGGAAAAGTCAACAGATTTCCAGAAACAAAGTATCATATGTTTTAAAATCATGGAGGTCAGGCAAAGGAATCTTCTCTGCAGGGACATAAGGCCTAGTTGGGGGCCAAGAACAAAGGACAAAGTTGGTNTGCGGCCAACGCTGTGGCTCTCCCAAGCCATGGCAGCGGCTCCAACAGGGGCCGGCCCACCCAGTTTCCCTGCAACCATCTGTCCGGCTCCCCACACTGGCCGCAGTCGGGTGGTGGTAATTGCCTGCCACAGGGTTGCACAGGGATCCGGTCACTGCCCCTCGTGTGGCCTCACCCAGCATTTGCTTTCTCTTGCAAAAAGGCTGCCAAATTGCACTGCATTTTTCCGATGTGCAGAAGTGGCTGTGCTGCAGTTAAGCAGAGCTCACCAAAGTCATTGCATGAGGGGATGAATCCCCATCTGGACCCACTTCTCCAGAAAAGCAGGTGCCTACAACAAGGCAGGAAGCAGCAGGCTGGATTTCCCCAGGTAGACCCTAGACCTTTCATTCCTCAGTCTTCCCCTCAGGAAATAAGACAAAAGGCATAAGTAGATCAAACAAACCTTAGGTTTATTTACAGCCTCAAATGGGGTTCCCCGTTCTCCCACAGCCCTCCAAGCCAGGGCTTCAGGGCCTTTCCTCAGGCATGTAACAAAATCAGAACTCATTCAGTATTTGGGCTTGCCTCTCTCAGGTTTGGTATATGCCTGAGAAAGGGCTCTGCGTGACCCAAAAGCTTGCATAATTTCACCACCTACAATTACTCCAATAAAAGAGATCCCCTGGACTACTTTGTCACCCATCTCTTACAGATGGGTCCAATGCAGCAATTGTCCTCTTTCTGGTAGTAGAGATCTGCTGTAGCATGGGCAAGAAGCATAGTATCCTGGCTTTCGATACCAATTCCATCACACACCACCCAAGCCAGCAGGACAGTGAGACACTGCCAGGACCCTTCAATGGAACTGTAGACTCATTATAAACACTTGGCTGTAAGTACATCAAGATACAGGCAGTGCATGGATCAGAGCCCTGCATCACTTAGACTGCCTCCCTCCATCCTGTGTCTGTGTTGGTTTAAACAGGATATTTTTGTTTTATTTGCTCACTGGCTGTTTCTCCGCTACTCAAAATCTCTTCTGCTCAAAGGAACCGAGCAGCAGTCAGCGAAACATCAAGGCTGACAGAAGAGATTTCCAGCCCATCACCTGACTTGGAACTTTTAAGCCCTCAGGTGCATAACCATCACTGAAAAGCTGGATCCCTGAACAGCATGGAAAATGGATAATGAAATCTAGAATTATTTCCAATCTCTTTCTACCTTGGCATAAGGAGATTTGCTAGTTCTTCCAAGGCTGGAATAGGTTTTACAGCTCCACCAGCGATTTGGGGATGCTGGTGGGCTTCTAGGTGTCTCTAATAGGCATCTCTAATTTCACAATTCCATCCAACACAGAATCACTTGTCTTAGCATCAAAATATGCTCCTGAAATGCCTTTCTGAAGCACATCCATCCATCACTTAGCTTTAAAATATTCACCCTCCTTTTACAGTGCTTTAAAATCACTGGAGAGAATTTGAAAGCATAAGTTATGCAGTACAAAAAAAAGGCAGAGCTTAATCCTGAAAGGTGCTACGTACTGGGCACCTTCTTTTTCCAGTGCTTACTGTGGGTGCTCAGCAACTGATTAGACTAGGTTCATGGTGCTTACCTCCGTACTTTACAATCCTCCAAAGAGGTTCTCTTTGTTAGCTTCCAAATCAGTAGGAGAACTTCTTCAGAGTTGAGCCTTCAGGATGCAAATTGGGGTGTTCATCCATTGTAGGGCTGAAACAAAATTTCAGCCAAACAAAAATTCCCAATGAAATCCCAGTTCATTAGACCATCTTAGTCAAATTGAGAACCTTTCAGTACTCAAGAATGTGTCAATCGACACTTTGTTCCCAATTTATTGACTTTGAGCTTACCGGGATCCCATTTACCACTTTGCCATCCATTTCAAATCCCGAGAGGTAATACAGACGCAATACCACATTTCTTGTACTCCATTTTCCCTTGTACTTCCTTGTGACTCATTGGCTGGCACAGATTTTTTTACTAATCTGCAATCCAGCTGCAGATTGGTCAAAGCAAAGGGAACAACATAGAACAACCATTTTGACTGGAGGCACTGAAGTGGAGGTTAAGGGATACTGGGGGAGGGAGGCTGAGGGTGCTTTTAGACGAGACACTTTTAATGTGGTTTTGTAAATGCGCATTTAAATAATGCGCATTTTTACAACTGGTTTTGGCATCCCCCGATCATCAAAGGGGCTCAAAACCGGTTTGGAATCAGTCAAAACCACATTCAAAATGGTTTTGACTTTTATATGATCATGGCAAATGCGCATTTAAAACGGTTTAGGTGTTTAAACGAGCATTAAAACACGCACTTTTCACCAATCATGCGCAAAATTAGTCTCGTCTAAAAGTGGCCTAAGGGGTGATCTATTTGCTCAGGGATTGGCTCTGATGTGTGGAAACAACAAACCCAGAAGTAAAATGGTACCCTCGGTAATGCAGTAAGTGGTAAATGAACAGCGCATGGTATGCAGTAAGCAGAAAGTCTGCAACTCAGGATAGTATCTCTTGTGGCATTGCAAAAATAGAGAAATCACATCAGTGGTCAGGAAATCAATCCTGGTTCCCAAGATGACAAAATTTCTCACAAGCAGCAATCTAGTTGCTTATTTTACCCCTAATACACAGCAGAACTTCAAAAACATGACGTCCTTTCCCTCCTGACAGAAATAGGATCCTTTCTGCCTAGAGGAAACCAACTCATTGAAAATGTATCTCATAGTCCTGTAACGTACAGAACATCTTTATCTCCCTTTGATTTCAATAGCAGCTACATCATTCAGCACTAGATATCACCAACTCCCAACAGTTGACTATTAAGAAAGTCAGAGGTTGGCAAAGGTCCCACCCCCAAAAGTCTTATTGCAAAATCTGCATAGTCTGGGAGCCACAAGACACATGTGCATGGCCCTTTGAAGCATCTCCCAGGCAGTGAGCCACTCCTGCTTTGTGACTGGCTGGCGGAGCCAGTGCTCTGCAGTCCTGACTGCCGAGATTGAGGGGTAGCTGCAATTCAGCTGCCGAAAATCAAGTGCAATGAACAAAGACGAAGGACCAATAAGGCAGCACAGGGCTTGGGACTGCCATGGTCAAGAACCACCCCTGGACTTCCTGAGAGCTGCATGTGGTGGCTTCCAAGCTAATTTGCCCACCCCCGTTTTATTACAGCTACAAAGCTTTCACTAGTCCTGCCAGTGACAATTCTATTTTCATGTGAGCCCAACCTCCCCACCCTTAAACTGCAACACAGTTTCCTAAATATTCTTCTGTTCGGCATCCAGTTAGTTCTACTTCAGTAGTAGCAAACCTAACAGCTCTACTTGTCCCTAAATCTTCCATGAATCCTTCTACAGATATCAAATTTCAATGAGGTCTTAGTTCAATGAGAGAGACTTCTGGGGGTTATTCAACTCCCAATATCTTCAGATAACTAGCACTGCCTCCAACTCTATTTAGCCTGAGGAGCCTACAGAAATATTTCTTAAGGCATGGAGCCTCCATTTCAAATCAAGAATTCTTGATACAAATTGGGGCCTATTCCGAGTCGTACCATGAAGAGGTACTGTACTTCCCAAGTACAAGAACAGTTGGGTAACGAATCAAGTTGCCCAAAGACGTTGTACAATCTCCTTCATTGGAGATTCTTTTTTAAAGATACATGCCAGGAATCGATGGTTTATGTCTAATGAATCCTGCCTTTCTGCACAGGGCTGGAATGAATTATCCTTGAGATCCCTTCAAACCCTACAAGCCTAAGAGCACCCGAATGTGGGAAACCCCTCCTGCTTTACAAATTTTCAAAAGATCTGGGGGCCATCATAAAAAGGGGAGTGATTCCCACGTGCTTTTGTTTGCTGTAAGCCTACCAAGTCGACCACTTTTATAATGGTAGACACTTCCAGTTTGGGGGCATCTCGACCACCCTACCAGACAGTAAGCTAGGCTGACTGCCCAGTGCAGTCCTTTGGCAGACTCATGAGCCAGGGCAGCTTATACATCGGTGGCAAGGGTCCCGTGCAGGTGCAGCCTGAGCACAGGTGGTGGGAGTGAACTACACATGGACAGGAGCGGTGGCCCACACATGCGCTGAGAGCCACCCTGGAAGTTCAGGTTTGCAAAGGGGTTCGGGTTCCTCACCTACCGCCTTCAGTCTCTGGGATGTTGGTCGGCATGAGACTGTGAAGCACCACTGGGCAGAACCACTTAATGCAGCTATATTTGAAAACAGGAGATCAGAGTATCCACTAGGGAAGTGCCGACTGACATCTACAAAGATGAGCAGCACGTTTCTTGGTGGTGGGTGTGTTACTGGGGCTGAAAAAGGGAGCAGAGGGTTGCTAGGAGAGGAACAGTCCTTCAGAGCATGTTTTGGGGAAACACGAGAGGAGAGGTGAGAATCTAAAGGTCTGTAGTGAGAGGAGAGGTGAGAATCTGAAGGTTCGTAGTGTTTTGATGAAATGTACAAACTCATGTATGCTTCACAGAGCTGACAATCTGCCTCCATTAACTCAGATGCTAAATTTGTTTCTTTCCAGTCCACTGGCACCTCTGCTTGATGCCCCTTTGATAGATCCATTTTCATCCCCCCCCCATCTACAATCCTTTTTCTTTTGTTGTATCTTGTGGTAACCCCTAATGGTGCAAGGCATGTTTTATCGATGCCCCTTCTAGCCTAGTATTTTCCCAGTCATTTATATATTTGTTATTTCCCTTTCAGTACTAAACTCAGATTGGAATCTCCAAATAGATTCCTTCACTGCTATATGATGGCATGAATTTAGATAGATGGGACCAAGTCCCTTTAGAGAGATTTACTCAAGACATTTATCATTTTTGGAGATTAGTCAGCTGTTATGCATTGCTGTTACCTGCAGTAAAAAAAAAAAAAAAGGAGATCTAGCTGTAGTAGGATTAGAACAAAAGAATTCTCAACTAATTAATTGACTTCAAGCATTTGTTTAGGTGAATGAATATGCACATTTGTAGCCCTTGAGGACCTCAGGAAACCGTGTTTGACTTGGTGTGATCAATTTGCATTTGATTTGGTTAGAACAGCATTTCACGCAGGTTTGCCAGGTCTGTAAAGTAAGTGAATCAGAATGAGAAAAAACTGGACACCTTGTTTCAGCTAGATACTAAAACAAATTTCTAGATAGCAGATTTCTATATAAAGAATTTCCAGCTAAGGAAATCAACCCAAAAAGTTCCAAATTTGCTTGTGAAGTTTGCAAAGATCATGGCTAGCCATGCAAATAGGCAAAGTTAGATGAATTCAAAAGTTTTGTAACCAATATCCATTGCTGCTCAAGCATTAATATCACTAATAAATTAGTTGTAGTTGCTAAACAACACTTTTCCAGCATTTGTGCCTTGCACCATTATAAAAGGAAAGCAATGTTATTGTCATTGTGACTTCACTGAAAAAGTCTGCATGAATGTCTGCAGGTTAAACTCACCAGGTGATTAGGGAAGTGCAAACCAGAGATTTCCCTTGTTATAGTAACTTCTCATAAATATTAAGGTTATCCATTGTAACAGTGATGGTCAAAAACTTTCCCTTTCCCGCTAAATCAGCACTTAGGAATAAGTGAAGCAAGTATCACACAACTGTCTTGAATTGCCAGTGAGTTACTCTTTTGCACCCAATGTAAAACTATGGTCTTCAGTAGACTTAACACTTCAATCAGACAAAAATTCTCTTGAGCTAAGGAATGGCTTCGCTCAATTTTAACAGTATATTACTTGAAATTTTAACTGTATATTATTGGTATTACATTGTTCGATATACTATTGAGTTTTTGAGCAGAGATTATGTTTCAATGATCTAGTATTTCTTCAGCAGCATTAAGCCTCCAGAAAACTAGTGTAACGGGGCGCTTTTAGATGAGCAGCACGTGCTCACGGGATGTCATCACGTGACTCTTCAAATTAGTGCGGGTGGCTTTTAGACTAGACTTCTTGCATGTCATTGCCGCTTGTACATTCGCAGTATTAAAAGAATGTGCGAGTGGCAATGATGCATGAGAAGTCTCGTCTAAAAGCCGCCCATGGTAATTTCAAAAGTCATGCAATGACATCCTCCAAGAGCAAGCCACTCGTCTAAAAATGGCCAGAGTGGTAAATCAGGGTTATAGTCTCATGGGGTCAGTATGTCAAATATTTCAGTTTACTGAAATATACACATTTCAGCAGATCCCAGTAATTTCTGTGTGTGCGCATGCATTGCTCTTCTATGAAGAGAGGTTTGATAGGTTAGGGTTCTTCATCTTGGAGAAGAGATAACAGAGGGGATATGACAGAAGTTTATAAAATCATGAGTGGTGTGGAATGAGTAAATGGGGAACAGCTAGACTGCAGTCACACCTTCTGCTCCCTGCCAATCTGTGCAGATTTTGGTTTGGGGAGATAATCTGGAAGCCAAAATATGCCCGGGGTTTGGCCGGTGCGAAAGCCCCATGGCACGGCTTTGCTGGTGATCACCCAGAAGAGTGCAAAGCAGGGAAATCCAGCTCTGAAGTAAGTAAAAGAGTTTATTTGTAAGCCACATGGCCAAACAACTTCAGTTCTGAAGTTTTCCAGGTAATTGCCAGCAAAGCTTGGGCGGGGGGGGGGAGGGGGGGGCTTTTGCACCGGCCAAACCCCACACATATTTTGGCTTCCGGATTATCTCCCGGAGCCAAAAACTGCACAGACCTGTCCAGAGCAGAAGGAGTGAATGTGGTCTTATTTACCATCTCAAATGGTACTAGAACTAGGGAATACTCCTTGAAACTAACTGGTGGTAGATTTAAAACAAATGAGAGAGTAATTTTTTACTCAAAACACAATTAACTTGTTGCCAGAGGATGTGGTCCAGGTCAGTAATGTAGCTGGGTTTAAAAAAGGACTGGATAAATTCTTGGAGAGTACATCCATTAACCGCCATTAGCCAAGTAAATTTAGGGGACATAACTTCTTACTATTGGGAGCTGGGAATGGACAACAGGGAATGGATTGCTGAGTGTGGCTTGATTGGATACTTCTTCCAAGCAACCAAGATGGCCCACTGTCGGTAACAGGATGCTGTGCTCAACAGGCCATTGGTCTGACCCGGTATGTTCTTATGATGCTTTTTTAAAAAGCAAGGTCATGAATTTATAATGAAGCATCTAGATATCTGGGAAGAGAAATTATATACTACTACATTGACAGTTGTTTTAAAAAAATCTACATTTATACATTTGTTTGTGTTATAAAAATCTGCATAGAACAACAAAAAACTGCTCCCTTGGCCTTTTGGGAAGCATTTTTTTGGTGGTTGGGGGGAATTAGTGTTGCCTCCCAGATTCAGTTTAGATGTTCTGCTTATACTAATATGGTACTTCTTGTGATTTTTATAGTATGGGCTCCTTGTTCAAGCTAATATTATTATAGAATGACAGGTCTAGAAGTCATCTAGTCCACCCCCAAGCACTGACAGAGGCTTCCTGTCAGTGCTTGTTTTAAGCACATGGAGGCTTCGGTACCGTGCACCTTACCTACACAATCATTTCAACATAGATGACTTTCTTGTGGCTAGGCTTTCTCAGACGGAGAGTCTTTGGCACAGGATTGGCAATTAGGAGATCCAGTCCAGTCTCTGCCATGAACTTGTATAGGCATCATGGGCAATACTCCATGCCTTAAAATTACTCGTGTCTACATTTTCAGAAGTATCCACTAAGTGTGTTTGTACTGAGCATCAGAAGTACAGCAGATTTTCATGGAAGCAGCAAAAGCTGAACTGACATATCCGACAGCCAGGCCCTTTTAAGTCACAAATCATTGGACACTTATTTAAAATGCTGGTTGCTGTGGCATTTTTGAGTTTCGTTTTCTCCCTTGTAAGATGGGCCAAGAGGAGGCGGCGGGAGTTGGGAAGCAATAATTCCTACTGCAGTAAGATGATTAAATGGAAGATGCTACACAAGTGCAAAGATTTTTATTTTATTTTTTTACCCCTTTGCTACTGTTAGCAGTTCATTCTCCCTGCTCAAATCTCTCCTTTGAAACAGTTATAGTTTATCTTCCAACAAAAGCTAATCTGCCTCTTATCCCTGAATTTTGTTTCCACTTTCCTTTCTACCTCCCCCGCCCCCCTCTGCGTGAGTGCAAAGCAACTTTAATCTTCATTTCAGGTGTACTTCTCTTGAAGGTTACAGATGTATTCTCCTTAGTGGACAGTTTTAGTCCTCTACTTCTCCTAAAAAGGACACTGCCTGACCTTACAATTGCTTGCAGTGCCTCTAGTTTTAAACCGATCGTTTCCATTTAAATATACCATTAAGCGATCACATTACTGTATCCTTTATTACCGGAGAACCAGCTATCTGAAAAGCTATTGCTTTGGTGATTTTGTCTCTCCTCCCCACCCCCTACAAATGCAGCATTTTTCCAGGGAAAGATATATTATGGTGATTCAGATACTGACAACTGTGTAAATCACACCAAGGCAAGAGTTATTGATGACCTCATTCAAGACTGCCCAGGGTATTTTGATCATCTCAGAACCCTGAAATTGAAAGTCGCAAGCTCGGTTTTGCTTGGAAATATAACAAAAAGCATTATCTGTGACAAAGGCCACTTAGAGCATTTCTCTTAAATTATCCCATTTCACACTAACAGTAACAAATACTTATTGTCCTTTATTAATAGACTTTCCCTGCCTGAAACCTTTTCCATTCTTTCTAATTTTGAGTGTAAATGCTTTCGGATTATTGATTCATTGGGCTAAAAATTCCTTTATTCTAGTATTATAAACTCATGTACAGCATCTAATTTTAATGATATGAATAGCACATCTGATAGAGTCATCTCTTAAGCAGACTTACCACCTGGAAGCCAATAAGATTAAATAAGCTCCCATGCAACACCAATCCTGTTCTTCAGGACAATCACCAACCATATTGCCCATTTCCTTAAACTGGTATCCTCGGTCCTTTCATTAATGATATAATTAACTAGTCTCTCATTCAAGAGCTGGTAGTTTGTAAATGGTCCCCAGTAAGAAAAGGCTTTAATCGTACACTTGAGTTTTAATAAACTATTACCTGCATTTGATTTTTCCTGTTTTGCATGATAAAACAAAGTGTTCACCTAGAGACCTGCATGCAAGTTCTTGAAATGCAGCACAGAAGCTATTCTTACTGGGGGTAATGAATGTCAGTGCTGAAACCAATAGACGAGTTGCATAATTGCTCATTACAGTTACAATATAGGTTACACAAAGTTACCAGCTGTCCTTTTTCCTGGACAGACCTATTTTGCAGTGGGCTGTCCCTGTAGGAGAGTAGTTTTTGTCCTAGTAGCTGAGGAGCCCATTACAGGAGGAATTGGGATGTGAATTCACCAACTCACTGAGGTATTGCTAGGAAGGGCCCCACCAGTAACAGGTACATGGTATTAAACCACAGATATTTCCAAGTTACGACATGTTCTGGATTTAGGCTTTGGAGAGTTGGTAGCTTTAGCATTACAACCACTAATTGACCACACTACAGTGTTTAAAAGCATTTGTAACTAGACCGTAACATAGTTGACCTAGTACTAAACATGCTCTGTATCATCATACATACCTCATTGTTACTCCTCTGCTGACAACCAATTTTTGGCAATACCAGAGTCCTTGTCTGGTCTGTGGTTGTCCTTGGACAACCATGCACAGAATGGCCCCAGTGGCCATTTGAGAATGCGTGCTGTGGAGCAGGGACCTCCACAGTGCACCACAGCAAGGGAAGCTACCGGGAGGGCTCCTCTACACAGAAGGAGCCATGCCCCCCGCCCCCCAGACCTTAAATCAAGCAGCAGCCCACTAGACCTTCAATCAATCCCACCCTGAGGCTGGTACCAGGGCTCCAGGGGGTGATGGGTGGGAAACCCAGGTCCATAACAGCAGATCCATAATTTTGTGGGCCACTGTTATGGATTACTCCATAACATCCCATTACGGGCAGTTCTGGATTAATCTGTACTAGGGATGTACCAAATAGTACTTCAGGGTTGGGCTGAATTCCGAAGTTCCAGGTACTCAGTCCGGGTATTCTGCGGTACTTCAGAACTTTTTCCAAGGACCCAAAATTCAGAACTCACAATTCCAGACCTCAGAAATACTCAGAACATCTGAACTTTGGAACTCAGAATCGTGGAAACTAGGAACTACTCAGCGTCCCCTTCAAAAAGTCTCCATTGTGTGTGTCCACCCAATCTATGTAAGGCAAGCCCCCTCCCCACACACCATATTAACCAGAAAAACTAGAAAGTATTCACCTAGTGCCCCGGCTGGTCACATCTTGGCAAAGTTCTTGAACTCAAAGCCAAAGCACTAGCTAGATAAGCAGACTAATAAGATGGAACAATCACTCAAGACGACAACCCCACAAAAGTGCAACTGCATGCAGAAATAAATTTTTAAAAAGCCAACAGTAACTTGAACCACCCAGGCAAGGGAAGCCATCCAGAGAGACCCCTCTGGCCCTCATGGTGCCAAGCAATGCAAACACCAGTGGCACATGCTTATTATTTTTGTAAAAGTCATGGCATTGGTGTGGTGTGGTGTGGTGCTGGTAACTTGAACAGCCCAGACAAAGGGAAGTGGAGCCAGGCAGAGAGATCCCTCCACCTCATGATGCCAACCAAGCAGCAGGCAGCAGCAATGTGGCACCCAATCATTTTCTTTTTTAAAAAACCATGACATGGTGAAAAATGTAACCCTCATCCCTCAGCACCGCCCCTGTGGACAGGACAGGCCAAACCATGCCACCCCTCCCTCTCCAGCCAATTCAATCAGATCAGCAATGTAGCACACAGCCAGATTCACAAAAGACAATGGAAAATGGCTGTGCAGTCACTTTTATTTTCCCCTGCCAGTCAATCAAAACTTGGCATTTGGCTTACCATCACTCAACTGTCCCCTCCTACCAAATGTGGCACTAAGTTTCATTTTCAGAAGCTCAAGTCTGGACAATTGCGCAGTGGTGCCAGTATTCGATGGACGCTTCAAAAGTTTTCCCGAGGACCAGCCTTGGTCCTCAGAACTCAGAAATTCTGAATCGAAGACGGGAATACACTGAGGCTTCCAACGTTTTCTGAAGACCGAGTTTCAGCACTAATCCGTACCTATAGCCGCCATCCCTACGCAACATTTCTTGATGTGCAAGCACAGAGCTGCCCGCTGATAGCTGGAATTTCACTTGCTCAGGTGGGGTTAGTGGTTCTGCAGCATGAGTGAGTATACTTCAAAGAGGAAGTTGTGATGTACTGTCCCTTTTTAAAAGTTTGGTCGCCCTGCATTCATCCTAGCCCTATTCCCCATTTTCCTCAGAACAGGAAAGTGACCTTCCCAAGATGGCTGTGACCAGCTCCTTGGTTCTAGTTTCTTCCCCTCCCAAAACATAACAGAAGACTGTGTGTCTTCAGGGGGGTGGGTTTGTGGGTGTGGCTTCTGTTGTAACATATGCAAATTAATTGGGTGGAGAAGACTGTATGGTGTCTGTCTGTCTGCAGGGGAGATAGGTTTGTGTGTGTACAAATCTACCCCATATGACACATACTGGCTTCTGTTGTCACATAAAATGAAAATTGATTGGGGTCCATTCATCCCCATAGTAATATTACCCAGGGTACAAATCTACCCCATATGACAATTTTGATTGTGTTTGGGTTGCACACACACCCCAGAGTCTTTTTGTTCACAAGAAAGAAACAGTTAATGGTAACTGGTGGGCATTTGGGTATGTGGTGCCCCTGGGAGCAGGTGACAAATGTCCTAAAAGCAACAAGCCGGAGAGACACTAACTTGCAAGTTATTTCAGTAGATCTGCATCTGGGGTGCAAAATTACCCCAAACATTTGAATAAGGGTTCCAGTTCCCAACCCCTCAGAGGTGTCCGCACATAACCCTCCCATCTTCTTATCAAAACTCAATAGCCCCCTCACAGAGGGTCCAGACACACTCCATCCTCTCGCAGTTCCTTCCCACCCCTTAAATGCATGATCACATAGTCTACAGTGCAGCTGAAGTGTTCCAAGATGGCAGAACCATGCCTCAATCACCACCAAACGGCCATCCATATAGTAGCAGAAATTTGGTTTTGCACAGAATACAAAGGTATGCTGCCCATAAATTTATTCTAATTGCAGTAGCTTCCAGTATGTGTTGAGCATAGTTAAAGATCCACAGGACATTTTATTGCTAACCTGCTAAGCTATTTGCTGCTATTCTGCTACCGGAAGGCAAACCGATTGTAAAATTGAGTGCTCGCTTCCTATTAGATTTGCCTGATCAAAGTTTCAGAAGATGAGGTACTAGAGCTGAGAGATACAGAAATACGGGATTATGGGTCCATGGTGCTGTGCAGTTAAGAAAAAGGAATGTCCCGTTATGTAAGTAAAGGATGCCCATTATATTCTACAGAACTGTAGGGCTGTAAACTTAAACTAAGGGATGCTCCCTTAAAATAAGGGACAACTAGCAATCCTACTTCCTATATGCTTGATAAGTTGTATTTTTCCTGGACATTCCATTTCTATAACTTTTTGTTTTTAAAGAGTTTGCAAAGTGTCTTGAAACTTAGTCACTGGGTAGAGGTAAAAAGTTGACCCAACAATGAAGATACAAGGAGATTTCAAACTGTCAACCTATTCACTCATCTTTGGGTCAGCTGACAGTCCAGTCTGAAATAGCCAGAGCTCAGTCAGGCTCTGTTTGCATTCAAGACCTTCCTTCCTCTCTCAAGGTACAGACACCTCACTAAGTCACCTCGAGGGGAACTTCCGACCAAAGCTGGTCCATTATATTTGCTTGAGCAAATTCATAAGTTACAAAATACAGAAAAGTAAAGTTCAGAATGAAAATGATCAGGCTAACATGTGCCAAGTCATGTAAAGAAAAATGGTCTGAGGTAGCATGTGCTATCGCCCCGCAATCGCCCTGGTCAGCAGTAGAGTGGAAAACTAGGGATGGGCGAATGCGGTTCGGAAGTTCGGAGTTCGGACCGAACTCGAATAGTTCGGTCGACCGAACCAAACGTTCGAACCGAACTCGAATTTGGAAGTTCGGAGTTCGAACTGAACTCGAACAGTTC
>QEPC01014730.1:3971286-3988523 GCA_003113815.1 Sphenodon punctatus | reverse complement strand
GTTTCATGAACATTGGATGCAAGATAAAGAAGTTGTAGTCATGAATGTGTATAGAGCTTTTCTTAAAATCACAACATTCAATTGCTTCTGAAATCGGTTTCCTTTATCTAATTGTTCCGAATCTTGGTACACTTGGTGCCCTCCATTGGGGGTACAATCTCCCTAAATTTCATCAAAAGGTAATAAGAAACAAAAATGTTATTGCCAGAAATATGTTTTTTAGTTTTTTCCTTTTATTTCAAAAACTAAATGTCATTTTCAGTTCCCGATTGCACCAAACTAAAGACCGAATGATCCTGACTGAACTGAATACTGAATCCAAACTCAATGTTCAACCCGAACCACCAAACGGCCGAACATTCAAACCGACAAACCGAACTGAACGGGCAAACCGAACAGATGAAACGAACGCAGCCGAACCGAACGGCCGAACCCGAACCACGATCTGTTCGCCCATCCCTATGGAAAACACACGTACTGTTTTGTTGTGGTTTTTAATTTGCACTATTATTCACATTTTCAGGAATCTCTTTGAGCCCCTGACTATCCATGGCAAAAAAAGGTACTTGTATATCCATTTTCAGGTATTCCATATTTGGTATGGAGGGGGGTCAGATATTCAGGCATTTTGGAATTTCCGTTAAGCTATTTTTGTGTACATATGCAACAGTACTAACATTTATTTATTTATACAGGGATTTCTAACCCGCCCCCTCCTGCCTCTGAAAGCTCGGGGCGGCTTACAATAAAACCACTAAAACACTACAATAAAAAATATCAATAATTAAAATACATCTAAAAGGCTTAAAAAAAATAATAATCAGAAAACAATACCCACCCCAACCCCTCTCCCATTACCCATCTCAACCGCCAAAAGTCTGGCGAAAAAGCTGTGGTGCCTGAAGGAAGGAAGATCCAGGGACAGATGGATACTTACCGGTAGGAAGTTCCACAGACACGGTACAACCACTGAGAACGCCCTCTCCAATGTTGCCCACCGCTAAAAGCGAGGAATGTCAAGAAAGGCGCCCCTGGCGGACCACAGGGGCCATTCCAGAACCTGGGGGTTGAGGCGGTCCCGCAGATAGATGGGGCCCAGGCCGTTTATTTATTTTTATATTATTTATTTATTTTAAATGTATATCCCGCCCCTCCTGCCCACAGGGCAGCCTGGGGCGGCGAACAACACTCAATAAAACAATATAAAAAATTTAAAACAATTTAAAAATACAATATGTGGGGAAAACCCTCCCACCCCACCCCTACCTGACGGAACAGCCAGGTCTTACATACACGTCAAAACAGCAGGAGAGTGGGAGCCAACCGAGCCTCCTCCGGGAGCGAATTCCACAGCACAGGGGTGGCCACTGAAAAAGATCTAACATCGGTGGTCACCTGCCTCGCCCGGGGAACCTCCAAAAAGGCTCCCACGGATGATCTCAAGGGTCGGACCAGCACATGGGGCTTTATAGGTAAGGACCAACACTTTGAATTGGGCCCGGAAGACTATAGCCAGCCAGATGCACAGGTGTTATATTCTCCCGGTGCCCCATCCCTATAAGGAGATGGGCTGCCGCGTTCTGCACCAGCTGCAGTCTGCGAACCATCACCAAGGGTAGCCCCACATAGAGCGCATTACAATAGTCCAGTTTTGAGTTGATGAAGGCAAGGACGATGGTGGCCAGATCAGAGTCCAAAATATACGGCTGATGCTACCGTACCAGATGTAACTGACAAAAAGTGCTCCTCACCACAGCTGCCACCTGGGCATTCAGGCAGAGCTGCAAAGCGAGGAGCACCCCCAAACTATGAACCTGCAGGACCAGGGAAGGGAGAACTCCATCAATGACAGGGATCTCCACCCCTTTGGTCCTCCCCACCAACATCAACTCCATCTTGTCGGGATTCAGCTTCAGATGGCTCATTCTCATCCAATCCCCCACAGCCACCGAACACCAGGTAAGCAATGAGACTGCCGGGCCTGGGTCAGCTGAAAACAAGGGAGGTAGAACTGGGTGTCATCAGCATATTGATGACACCGAACACCAAACCCTCTCAGACCTCACCCAATGGCTGCATATACATGTTGAACAGGAGAGGGGACAAAATAGATCCTTGCAGGACACCATACGTCTGATCCTGGGGGGGATGAAGAACAAGTAGCACACGCCCAAGTCCTTCCAGCCAGGAAGGAATGGAACCATTCAAGAATGCTTTCACCCACCCCAGCATGGTCCCGCAAGCAGGCCAACAACAACTCATGGTCAATGGTATCAAAAGCAGCAGACCGATCTAACAGAACCAAAAGGGTTGAATAACCCTGGTCTAACTCACGGGAGAGGTTGTCAACCAAGGCCACAAGCGCAGTCTCAGTGCCATATCCCAGACAAAAGCCCGACTGCGAGGGGTCCAGAAAACCAATCTGATCCATATGCACCTGGAGCTGCCGAGCCCGTTCAGTCACTTTCCCTAAGAAGGGAAGATTAGAGACCAGCCAATAGCTGGCCAGAGTATAATTTATTTACTTATTAGACTTCTAGGCTGCCCCCTTCTGCTATTGTAGCTCAGGGTGGCTTACAGCATCATAAAAATATCAATAAAAGACATGATATAAATACAAAACATTACAAAATAAATTACAGTCAAATATATCATGGCAGAGTTTAAACCCTGCCCTACCCAACGCCCCACCAAAAGCCTGGTGGAACAGTCACTTACATGGTCTGCAAAAAGAGAGGAGGTAGGCTAGGCAGACCTCCGTCGGAAGTTCTACAGCCTCAGTGCGGCCACCGAGAATGCCCTCCTCATCGTCATCACAACCCTGAGCAGGGCACCCCCGGTCGACTGTAGGGGTCAGTCCAGGACCCAGGGGGTGAGGCGATGCTGCAGATAAGCAGGGCTCAAGCCATATAGGGTTTTATAGGCCAAATCCAACACCTGGAATTGGGCCCAGAAGACTATAGACACTGGCAGCCAGTGCAGAGACCAGAGAACTGGTGTAATGTGCCTGTGGTGACCCATCCCCGTAAGGAGGCGGGCTGCTGTGTTCTGCACCAGCTTCAGCTTCTGGACCATCACTAAGGGTAGCCCCACATAGAGCATGTTGTAGTAGTCCGGTCTTGAGGTGATGAAAGCATAGATGGTGGTGGCTAGGTCAGAGTCAGAGACATACTGCCGAAGCCGTCACTCCAGATGTAACTGACAAAATGCCCCCTTATCCAAAGCCGCCACTTAGGCATCCAAGCGGAGCTGTGGGTCAAGGAGCACCACCAGACTCTGGAACTGGGGGACCAACGGGGAGCATCAATGATGAGTGCCAACACTTCCTCAGCCCTACCCACCAGCATGACCTCCGTCTTGTCAGGATTCACCTTCAGATGGCTCACCCTCATCCAATCCCCTACAGCCACCAGACACTGGGTAAGCACTGAGACTGCCGGGCCTGGATCAGCTGAAAAAGAGAGGTGAAGTAGTGCATCATCCGCATACTGATGACACAGCACACCAAGCCCTCTGATGACCACACCCAAACGCTTCATATACACGTTGAACAGGAGAGGGGACAAAATAGAACCTTGCGAGACTCCACATGCGAGGTCCCAGAGAGATGATGAACAGTCATCCAGTACCACACATTGAGTTCTCCTGGCCAGGAAAGAGCGGAACTATTCAAGAACAGTCCCGCCCACCCCAGCTCGGTCCTGCAAGCAGTCTACCAACATCTCATGGTCAACCGTATCAAATGCAGCTGAGAGATCTAACAGGATCCATGGGGTTGACCAACCCTGATCCAACTCATGGTAGAGGTCATCAACCATGGCCACAAGCGCCGTCTCAGTGCCAAAAGATGGACTGCAAGGGATTCAGGAAAGGGACATGGTTCAGGTGACCCTGAAGTTGCTAGGCCACTACCTGTCCAATAACCTTCCCTAAAAAGGGAAGGTTATTGGAGACCTGCCGATAGCTGGCCAGGGAGTCAGCATCCAAAGATGGCTTCTTGAGCAGAGGCTGCACCACCGCCCCCTTGAGGCAGCCCGGCATTCTCCCCTCCCTAAGGGAGGCATTGACTACTCCGGCCAACAACAGCCCCAACATCTCCCGGCTGGTCTTAACCAGCCAGAATGGGCATGGGTCAAGTTCACAACAGGTGGCTCTAACAGCCCCAAGGACATCCTCCGCATCAACAGGTGACACTCACTGGAACTGATCCCATAAAACAGGACAAGATGGGGCTTCCATTACCTCGGGTTCTCCTACTGTCATAAGCACAGCGTCGAAATCATAGTGAATCAGAGCGATTTTATCCACAAAAAGGTCGACAAACATGTCCCAGTGAGTACTTGAAAACTCCAGTTCCAGACGGCGGTCGGTCAGACTGACCCTCACCACCCCGGAAAAGCTTGGCTTGGGGAGGGGGGGGGGGGGAGTGAACATTTATTTCCCAAACTTCCATTTTCAGTGCAGCTAGGGTATATTTGATACATTTTACACATTTTTCTGATACCCATTTCAACTCTAGTCAGCAGAATGTGAAGTCCACAAACCTTTGGTAGATACTCCCTGACCTTACTTCAGGATGCAATCCATAGGGAACAGGAGCCCTATGGGGCCCAGTCTTCTGGTGCTGAACCAGAGGGTCTGCGGACTCCTCAGTTCTTCCCCCAGAAAGCCATGGCTATCCAGGGTCTCCACTCTGGGTGAACTCACACATAACATGAAATCCGATTTTAACTACTTGAGCTGGATTTAGATGTTACTTGCGAGCATGGCTGTACTTTTTGTCCCTGGTTTATCCCCAGGTTTGGCTTTCGCTTTCAATCCAATCCTCCAAAGTGGGGCGGATATAACATCCAATTTTATGTTACGCTTGCACATGATCTGTGTTTTCTTAGTCCTCACAGTATCATAAAAAAATTAAAAAATAAAATCAAGCACATCAAAACGGCATCAAACAAGTTGAGGGGAAATGACACACAGAAAGTGTGTGGATGGAGGAGTGTCGAATCACGCTTTACATGGATGGGATAGCTTCTGGGCAAGTGTCCCAACCCTGGATGGTGCAAGTTATTACCAAACCGTAATTACCATGTGTGCGCGCACATATGGTAATTGGGGCAAAAGTGGGGATATGAAACTGGATTTTAAGAACACACGAACTCTGATTTTATGTTATGCGTGAGTTCACCCATAGTCTAATGGGAAGGCCATCCCCGATTACCACTCTCCAGAAGGACAGCACAAATAACAAAACTTTTACAAAAACATTTTATTTTTTGAAGAAGGGGCTAAAGAAGCTAGATTACTTTATTGAATTTTGCAAGTGTTTTTGGCATATCACTACATAAATGTATTCAAGATCAATTAATCATGCTATTGATTGGGAAATCTTAAAACAAAGAAAAAATTGACTTAACAATGGACTTGTCGGTACAGGAAAGTGAATTAATTTAAACCATATTAACTGGGAGTGTGAATGGTATTAAAACTAATCAATATAAAGTAATCCCTCACTTTGAGACACTAAATTCACGGTTAGTACCTTTTCTGAGTTAAGGTTGAGGACACAATCCTGCACTGTTAATGCCAATGGAAACTGAACCACTGACTTCAATTACAGAGGACTGCACCATTTATTTAATTTTTTTACACTATTCAGCAAGCTCACCATTTAAGAGAAGGTTAAATGTAAACGTGCAAGCATGATTTTGCAAATTCAGCATGTACAAGTGTCTACCTGGGAGTTTTAATTTCAGTTAACTAAACCCTAGCTCATAGACGTCCCTAAATATGAATCAAGTCCATCATGTCACAAACTTCATGACGACATGCCCTAAAGCAGGGGTGGGGATCCTCAGGCCAGGGGGACCAAATGCAGCCCACAGAGAGTTTTTAATGTGGGTCCTTTCCAGTGCCTGGATTAGCCCTTTGGATCCAGTTCTTACCTCCAGCTACTGAAAACCTGGGCTTCAGGGTAAGGAAGCAGAGATGAGGGCATGCACGCAAGGACAGGGGACGGATCAATGGCACAGATTCAGGACGTGGGACCTCCTTTTCTTGAGTGCATCCTTCAGGCCCCCTTGCCCTACACTTCTGTGCAGCCCTCGGAGCTTGGACTCCTAAGTGGTCCCAGTGGGGAAAAGGTTCCCGCACCCCCCTACCCTAAAGTGAAGGTGCAGTAATAGAAAGACTGCTAAAGAGATGGTTATTATGAAGCTATAATAAACCATGTCTATCAATGGGAAACGATCAAACAGCTGAGGGCTGGGGCTAGCTCAGGAGTGGTTTTAATGCAGGATGCATGCTTACGTTTTTATGAGCGTGGGTGAGTAAGGAGGGATACGAGTGCAGGGGAGGGCGGGTCATTTATGCAATTTATTGTTTTTAAAATTGAGCCTTTGGGGTGGGAGAGGTAGAAATTAAAAATGAACAAACAAAATTGTCCACCATTAATAATCATCATCTTGTCTTGAGGTATTTTCCTACCCTTGTTGCACATCTCTTGCAAAAAACTTGCAAGTTAGGCCCGTATGACTTGAGACGCCCCTCCCCCCTCTGCATGCCTCCATGTGGAAATGGGGGGGGGGCTTCCATGTGACTGCTGTGGCAGGTGGGTGGGGGTGCGTGCGCGCTCCCATGCTCCACCCATCGCCCACACATGGAGTCATCGGCAAAAATGGCGATTGCTGCGTGGGCTGCCATTTCATGGATGCACACCCATCTCCACCAACGGAGCTTGCACCCAATCCTCCCTCCCACCCCGCACTGCGACCCATCTGAAAAGGGCCTTAGTGACTCTCCAACTTTGCCTTTTTAGGACACTGCAATGTGCACACAGGTACACAAAATCCCCAAAGGAAAGTTGGTTACCATTAACTGGGGGTTTTTTTTGTTTTTTTTTTTGTCTAGTTGGGTTTTTTTGTGGACAAAAAAGCTCTGGGGTAGAAATCTACCCCAATGCATTTTACGATGGAGTAGATTTATGCTCCCCAGCCTGGGGCAGAAATCTACCCCATCACATTTCAGGAATTTTCAGATGCGACAGTAGTGCGGGTAGCCACGCTTTGACCCGCATGATCACCGGCGGTGCCGTCATGGCTGATCTGGCCCACCAGATGTTTCCCCTGGCCGGATCAGGGGTTTCCACGAGCTGTAGCAGTTTTTATCCTAGGCTGTGACTCAGGCCCCATTGCCAAGTCACAACCCAGGATAAGCGCTCCTGCGGCCCAGGAAAGCCATCTCTGGACTGGAGCAGAGCAGGCTGTCACGTGTGACGGCCTGCTCTACCCGACTCTGGTCCGGGGCCAGGGCTGTTCCGAGTGCACCTAGCAGGGGGGAGGGCAGACCGTGCTCAGCAGCACAGGGGGCGTGGCCATGCGGACATCGTCCAGCCCAGGTCCTGACATATCTGTTCAGTGGCCGGACCAGATCCTTCTGTTAGGGCCCTCACCCGAGGCAGGATTAAAGCATGACAGTGTTTGAAAATGCCCTTCACGTTAGTTTGCACATTCAAGGAATGCAAGTACCAATCTACCCCAAGACCCATGTAAGGTCGGTTTTTTCCCCAAACACAGAAGATGAGGTTTGTGGGAGCTGAATCACTGGACTTTAAAATGAATTGAGCATTGCATCCTCAGTCTCACATAGGGCCGTTCCTTAACCCTCAGAAATAATAATACATTTGATGCACATCCTAACACTCCACTTCTGAACCAGTTGAGCTTACACAATAGAGGTGGTATTTCAGCCAATAGGAAACTTGGTCCTGTTCCCACCGAAATTAATTGCAAAGAAACAGAAGCAGGTCTCTGAAGCCCAGCATTTTTGTGCTAAATAAAAACAAACCACTGCATACCCTAAATAAAAGCAAAGCATTTTGCATATAAAGGAAACAAGAAGCGTTGCGTAGAAAGGTAACAATAAAAAAAGAACTCCAAGCCACCAGAAGATTTGACAGAATAAAAACATTTTTGTCCACCCTTGGCAAAGATGAGAAACGATGTTACTAAAATGAACTAAGCAATCTGATTTTCATCGTTCATGCTGATAACGCAGCTGGTCCCAGCTAGCTTCAACTCTGCGGCAAGAGTTTTCCCAGCCACGTAAAGCCTGTCTTCACCCAAGAAGAATTTTGTTGAAAGAACAGAAAGAGAAAATGAATGTGTGATGCAAATTGCAGCTTTTGTTTCGTGCTCTGCTATTATATTGTTCAGAACGCCGCAGCTCCTGAACAAGCTGTGCAACTCATTGTGGTTACAAAATAAATAAATATAGATTCTCACATTTGGCACATAATAGCCAAAGTCATCTGAGCGATGGCAGCAATAATTTTCGAGAACATGAGGTGTAACATTTCAGATATTCCTATTAACAAAGGCAAGTTGAGGGTAAGGAGGGGAAGTCAGCTGACTGATCTTACAAACAAAAGCCTTTTATTATGTTCCACCACTGATACGTTAGCAGCAACAGAGTGGAAGAGGAAATCGGAGCACAACACTGCCAACACGCAGGGGAATAGAACTCACTGGACTCTCTCTGTGGCCAGTTAGCAAGGTGCCAGTAATGAGTACCTACCATCAGTTCCTACAGAAGCCGACAGCTATCTGCATTTTTCAGAACCAGATCACAAGAAGGTATTGAGGGCTTAATCAGACAATGCATTTTAAAGGATTCCATCGTTTGGTATTCAAAAGAGGCAAAAAAAGTTGGCATGATTGCCAGCAGGAAGGCTACTCCATTCACATAGCTGTGTTGCCAGCTGTCCATTTGAAGGGCTCTCCCTTATTTTAAAAGTACATCTCTTATTTCAGAGTCTTACAGCTCTATAGAACAGGAGTTGGAAATGTTTTCCCTCCAGGGGGCCACTTTAAAAACTAGCACAAACTCCAAGGGCTGCATAGAAGTTGGGGGCAGGTATGTACTCAGGAAGAAGAGGGTCCAGATCATGCATCTCTGCCATGGATCTGTCCCTATCTTTCTGTGCATGTCCTCATCTCCGCTTCCTTACTCGAAGTTCAGTCTTTCAATATGAGGTATGAGCTAGACCCAGGGGTCAGATCCAGAAACTTAAAGGGACCACATGAAAACTAGCCACAGGCCACATTTGGACTCCAGGCTCAAGATTCCCCATCCCTCCTAGAGACCATAATTGACATCCTTTATTCTGAACACTGCAGCTCCATGGAGACAGGATACTGGGCTAGATGGACCATTGGTCTGACCCAGTATGGCACTTATGTTCTCAACGTGATGGACGCCCTTCATTATACTATCCCTCAGCTCTGCAATTTCCTTTATTTTGAAATTTGGATCAGCAAACCTACATTTATACTACACTCTTGTACAGGGAACCTTGAATGAACTCAGAAGAATGGGACAAGACAACAGTAGAACATAAGTTTGGGCAAATACATCGACAAAGAGCGTTGTGTTAATGCAGTCAAGTATGGTTTCTAGTACAATATTTTCAGTACGAAAAAAGATCACCAGAGATCAGAATCACCCAGTCGGAAGATTCGGATTGCTACCACAAACTTCCTCTTTCAAGGGCTTTGCTTGATTTCCACTCTTCATTTTGGAGTTAAAATCCACTAATCCAGAAATGAAGCCATCTGGAGGGCTCATTCTCTCCCTATTTCTGGGGTTTGTGTGTGAAATGTATGCAGCACAATCCATGCAACAGCAGGGGGTGTTCTCCTGTGAACATTCTGTAAAAGAATAACCCCGAGATAAATCTTTCACCAAGCTCCAGCTACATGAGCTTCCCTCTCAGCTTCCAGTGTCATGTGAACAATCCAGCTCCAAGTTTCTCAGGCTTCAAGGGATGGTTACCAACCCATAAATGACCTTGAGTGTCATCACACATTATGCCGGGTACATGTTCAAGATTGCCAACATGTGCCAGACTGGAAATATGCCTGGTTGACAAGATGTACCAGTTTGTGGTTAGTGGCTTGAACATGTAGCGGCTACCCATGCACTGGTACAGGAGGTTGCAGGGATTAACAGGAGCACCAGCATATCCCAGGGAGCAATGATGGCGGCAGGTCCCAGGGAGCAGCTAATGGCATCAGGTGACAGGGCATTAGTGGTGGGTCTTTGACACTCCACCAAGGTTATGGATCAATATCCTTGATTATAATAATTGTTTATATCCAGGGATGGATCCCAGCCTCTCCCTTCCAATTCTGTCTTGAAGCACAGTCCAAAACATGGAGAAATGGTCAGTTCCAGTTAGCCAGGAAAGGGTTATAGATTTTTTCTTCATAAACAAAGAACCCCCTCCAGTTGCCATTTTAGTATGGCAATCTAATACACCACCTCTGCATCATTTGATTTCGGCACTGCTAAACCAATCATAAAATCTATTTCTTCACACTGCCCCTGCTAATCAGTACATTCCCAGGCAATGTAGTGACAACTGCAGCTAGTGGGAGTGGGATCATGTACCTACACGCTGAAGGTATATAATGCAGATTGTTTGGATTCTGATAAGATCCATCCAGCTCTTGAACTTTATCTTTACTAAAGTTGGTTTTTTCTTTTAACTAGTCAGCACAGCTTTCAAGCTGAGCTAATGGGTTGATTTAAATAATGAAATTTTAAAACTTCAAGTTGAATTGTCAGCCCCAACTTTCTACTGCACAACTCTTTCCCTTCCCAAAGGAGGTCACCCATTTTCAGGGGCAGTTAGAAGGATTTTTTTATATATATATATATTTTTTTAATGAAGGGTAGTCTACCTGTAAAACTCACTGCCACAGGGAGGTAGCTGCAACAATTTGCAAATCCTCAAAATAAAATTTCTGTAAACAATAGAATAAACCTTTGCAGCTAAACTGGTGTGGCTAAGATTGCATGGGTTATCATTTTGCTTCAAGGCATTCACAGATCACCAGTGAAGGTCAGTAGGAAAGTACTGCACAGTTTGGTGTTCCAAGGATTTTAACGTCTCCCCGGAGTATCTGCTGTTGGACATTTTCAGAGAAAGGAAACTGCACTAGCTGATCTGTTAGGTACAGCAATTCCCATGTTTCTGAATTCCATTGTTTAAATGCATTGGACTGAAGTACCTACTCTGCTTTACCAGTGTGAATTTCAGATTTTTTTTATAAAATCATTTGAACAATTGCTTAAAAACAATATCCCCAAAGACTTGATTTTCCTCTCTGATGTAACACAGAAAGAACAGGTGGATTAGATCAGGAGCAATCCAATGATTGCAATCTGTTTGCTAAACCCAACCTCAGTTGAAAAATTCTAAAATCAACACGAGGTCTTGCCGACACCACCCTGTTTTCAGCTGGTTTGGGGCAAAGACTAGATTTTTCAGATGTAGTCACACAAATTATGAGACCCTCCTGTATTTGCGTTTCCTCCCAAAACCTGTATGCATCAGTGGCGGAGACTGAAATGTAGAAAGAACCCTGAAACTAAACTATGCTACATGCCTGAGGAAGGGTCCTGTATGGCCTGAAAGCTTGCATATTCTCACCAACAGACGTTACTAAAATAAGAGATCATTTATTATTATTATTTATATAGCACAAACAGTGTACCTGGCACAGTATAGTCAACAGTTCTAGACAGGTCTCTACCCCAAGGGGCTTACAATCTAAGAGAGACAAGCAAGGGGTGAACATCTGGAGAGACAAGGATTACAATCATGGGGGGTGGAGGAGGAGCAAATCTCCCAGGCAGGAGTGTGGCAGCGTATAAGAGCGGAGAGATATGGGGGAGCAAGTCCATGAAGAGTCTTGAAGGTGAAGACCAGGAGCTTGTGCCAAATGTGTTCACGTAGAGTGAGCCAGTTAGGGCAGAGAGGAGGGGCTAAATGTGGTCAAAGCGACGCTCAAGGCGGATGACTTTGGCAGCAGAGCATTGAACCGAGATGGGGGGGGGGGTGATATCAGAGCAGGGGAGACCAGCAAGAAGGAAGTTACAGTAGCTAAGATGATGAGAGATCACTAGAGCATGGACTAGCGTTTTTGCAGTGGAAACCGTAAGGCAGGGCTGGATTTTAGCAATACTGTACAGAGCAAAGCGACAGGATTTGGCAACAGCCTAGATGTGAGGTGTAAAGGAGATGGAGGAGTCAGATGAATCCCAGTCTACGCACCTGTGGGACAGGCTGGATGGTGACACCATTAATGGAAATTGAGAGGGATATAGGAGGGGAATGTTTGGGGGGGGGGGATGACGAGTTTGGTCTTGGCCATATTAAGTTTGAGTTGGCGGTGAGACATTCAAGAAGAGATGTCAGAGAGACAGTCAGTGATATGAGACTGGAAGGAGGAGGAGAGCACAGGAGTGGAGAGACAGTATCTTCAGCATACAGGTGATACTAGAATCTGTGAGTTTACCCAGAGAAAAAGTGTAAAGAGAGAAGAGGGCCCAGGACAGAGCCTTGGGGAACTCCCACAGAGAGGGAAGCGACGTAGAGGAGTTACCAGCAAGAGAAACATTGAAGAAGCAGTTCAAGAGATACGAAGAGAACCAGTCGAGAACAGAGTCCCAAAACCAAGGGAGCATAACGAATCCAGGAGGCGGCCATGGTCGACCGTGTCAAAGGCAGCAGAGAGATCGAGGAGGACAAGAATGGGGTAGAGGCCCTTAGACTTAGTGAAGAGAAGGTCACTGGTGATTTTAGCGAGGGCAGTATCAGTCAAGTGGAGAGGGTAGAAGCCTGGATTGAAGGGGGTCAAGGGAGGAATTTGAAGAGAGGAAATCAAAACAGAGCATGCAGACAGCCCACTCCAGGAGCTTGGAAGCAAAGGGTAGGAAATAGAATGAGGCAATAGTTGGAAGGGTCGGAGGGGGTCAAAAGTGGCCTTCTTAAAATGGGAAGACAGTGGTGTGTTTGAAGGCCAATGAAAATGAGCCAGTAGAGAGGGAGAGGTTGATGGTGTGCAGCAGAGAAGGCACAGAGATGGGGGCAATCACAGTTAGGAGGGAAGAGGGAAAGAGTCCAAGAGTGCAGGTGGAGGGGATGGATGAAGAGAGGAGAGAGGTGACTATCAAGGGAAGCTAGGGAGAAGGAGACAAGAAGAGAGGCAGGAGTAGGAATAGCAGGGAAGGAAAGGGTTGAGAAGCAAGGCAGAGATTATCAATCTTCTTGTTGAAAAAGTAGAGAAGATCCTGCGTAGAGAGAGGAAGGTGGGGAGGACAGGGAGGCTTCAGAAGCAGCAGACGTTGAGAAGAGACAGTGGGGGTTGCGGGAGTGAGATTCGATGAATGTGGAGTAATAGGAGTTTAGCATCGCTAAATGTAGAAAGAGCAAACGTAAAGTGGAGGAAGTCAGCAAACTCATGCAATTTCCACCAGAGTTGTCCAGTGGCTCGAGGGCAGGATTGGAGATGGTGGATGGTAGGGGATGAGCTAAGGACGGGGGTTTATGCAACAGATAGGCTGGCATGAGACAGGAGCAAGGGAGTCACGGGTGAAGGAAAGGGATGAGTTGAGGGTAGAAATGGCAGAGTCTGGGAAGATGGTAGAGGAAGCCGAGGAAAGCGAAAGGGAGAGAGGGAGGAATTAAAGACCAGAGGCAAGACATGAAATTTCAGATCAAAATCCGGGAGCAAATAAATAAATAAATAAATAAGTCGCCAGGCTTTATCCTGATAATTTTTTTAATAAAACTGGATCAAGGAAATGGCCATCACGATGCATCGGGCAGTCAATCCACAGGCAAAGGGCAAAAGAAGAGGTCAGTGAGAGAAAGCGGGAGCAGCAGGGCCAGAGGGGGCGTCCACATGGATATTGAAGTCCCCAAGAATGAGGATGGGAATATTGTTGTCGGAAAGGCAGAAAGTAAGCCATGTGTCAAAGTCAGAGAGAAAAGAGGAAAGGGAGCCTGGGGGACAGTAGATGACAGCAGCATGGAGGTGGAAGGAGGAGTCGAGGCAAATGCAATGCACCGCAAAGGAAGAGAAAGAGTAAGAGGGAGGAGTGCTGAGGGGTTGGATAAGAGGTACATGGAAGCAGCTCAGATATTTACTGCAGGTGGGCAGGATTGATGGATGGGATTTGGACTACTTTGTTTCCATCTCTTACCTTTGGGACCAACACAGCAATCACACTCTCTAGACTAAGACTAAATGGTCATCTTGACCCAGATGAAAACCAGTCTTTATTGTATTGACAAAGGGATCTCTTGGCTCACAGATAACAAACACTACACAAATGTGTACACAATGACTATAGCCTTTCGCCCACAATGACCTTCTTGATGCTCTGACAGGCTGATCCCACACCCCACAGCCCCCATTCCAGAAAAGGGCCACAGATCTATCCTTATGCATTGAATAACGTAATTAAGTGAAGCACATGTGCCTGCAACTTCTCAACCGCATGAATGTACTCTTGTCTCTCCCCATGTTCGCCTCTCCCTTGTCTCCCCCTCCCTAGTTTCTTAGATTTTAAGCCCCTTGGAGGTAGGGACCTGTCCTTAACTATTGATTGTACAGTGCCAGGTACACTGCTGGTGCTATATAACAAAATAAAATAATAATAATAATAATTAATGCCTACGGCTGGACTAGTTATGTTAGCTTTATCCATATTTTTGTGACATTTAGGTGGTGGTTGTTTTTTAAGTAGAAAACATCATGGGTTTTTTAATTCATGTCTCCCCAAGAGAGACCATCGGCTTTTTGCTAAAGTTCTATCGTTCTATACTTCCATACCCTTAATGATGGCCATTTAACACTTTTCTAAAAGGGAAGGAAACTAAAAAAATACTGTTGTGCCACGACTTTCTGAAAACCATGCCATTGCCAGCCTGGAAAATGATATGGAGTTGGCGTTTATAAATTCCAATGTCTACTATGGTGATATTATAGAGCAGCTGCAGCCACTCTATAGTTAAGGCCTGACCAACATCCCATAATAATCAAGAATATTCTGATGCTTATAAAACTGGATTCTATTGGTTGTTAGTTCACATTAGCTTTTAATAGGACCTACCCATCCGTGTTTGTGGTATGTCAGAGCACAACTTTCCTCAATGAGGGAAGCAACACAGGACACAGCCTATGCGGATCTTCCCCATTGGGGGGAGTTGTGCAAAGAGGGTTGCTGGTGCAAGAACGTTTCTGCCAATCCACCCTGCAGCACAGGTTTTCTTGTGACACGTGCTTTCACACAATAGCACCCCCTCCTGGCCTCACCATGGGCTGTGTTCCATACCAGCTTCCCTCACAGGGGCATGGTTTGAGAAAGCCCCCTCAGTGCTTTGCTCTGTTTTGGTGGAGTCATTCAGTGCTATAATTCGGCATGAAACTCTTTGGGGGGTCTTTAAAAAACTTAACGAGCAGGTGGCAAGTGCCCCCAGCATGCATTTGTCCATTGCGTGTAAGCAGCGTAACCATTTGAACATCTTTTCAACCACGTGTTGGGTTTAGCCATCTTTTTGGCCATGGTGAACCCAGGATGTGAACACAACTAAATTGCTATCTCAATTCACAGGTTCTTCACGAACACGTCAGGAGTGTTACATTTAAAGATATCTGGTGGTGTGTTTGCATCAACGTCCAGTTATCAGATCAATAGAGTACCGTTTTCTCTAGAGGGGACTCCTGTCTGCTCTGGCCGGCTCCTTCCTGCCCATCTCTATCCTCATTATTTGAAGCACAAACATTATTCTCCTCAAAGCGAACAACATAAATAAAGGTGCCAGTTATTAATTAATTATTATTATTATTATAAGCATTTATATAGCACCAGCGATGTCTACTCCACAAGACAAAGCACAGAAGAAAGTGCTTTCACAGCTGCTTAGAAATCCCATCTGGCGGAGGCTGCACCTGCATTCTGAGGAAAGGTAGGGATGGGAACACTGGTTGCCTTCGCAATTGGGTGCATGTCTAAACATGGGGCACATTGAATACAGGGCACAACCAGTGTCATGTCAATATCCCAACAATGTTTGAGACATGCGTTAAAGTTATGTTTAAAGACGCCCTTTGAAAAAGTCTCCTCCATATATAGGATAGCAACGTTTTAGGAAGCTGGTCCCTTTTTGTCCAATACGTCTGTCTGAACTGGTTATCAAAGGTGGATCTAGAGTGGATTCCGCTTAGGAGAGCTGATGTGGCAGATCCAAGGCCTTCACCACTTAAGAATGGCTGATGATCAAAATCAGCTTCTGGCAAAAAAGCCACAGCAAGCTGAAAGACTTTAAATAGCAAGATGTACATCAACTAAGTTATGGGAATGTGGATGCCCCAAGGACTGGGAATGGACTATCTAGCCTTTGGCTCCTAGTCGCTAGTTCCAATCCAGGACTGGTTTCTAGTGAATGGAAGTCACTGCTCTGGAAGGGGCACTATGGAAGAGTGCACTATCCTCACTGGTACCCTTCAGCCAAGTGCCCAAATCCAAAGAACCATCCCCACCAGTGCACACCCAAAAAGACCCAAGACGACTTGCCTGGGATTTTCCAAGCAATCTCCATGGAGTGTGTGTATATTGAATGTGTTCAAAAATGGGGTCCAAATCTCTTCAGACTGTTGACTACAGGGGTTAACTATTTTTTCTTTGGTTGCCAACTCAGATAAGTCCAAACATCATTGTTCTATTCTGGGCATAATCCTACTCTTCAATTTTTTAAAATCATGAGTTTTGTTATTATCACTACCCTTCAGAACCAAAGGGTTTGAGGGGGATCCTAGCTCAGTTTGGCCGTGGGAGATTGTTTTTAGCACAGGTCTGACTGCAGAGTCTGCAAGCCTTCAACATGGTGTGCAGCAGGGAGCTCCTGGATTAAGCAACTTTCAAGCCTCTTGCGCAACTTCTGTTACCCACTCCCTTCCTCAAAAATGCAAGTTGAGAAAGGATTAGGGTGTTGTTGGAGAACAGCAACGTCTGAGGCCCTGCTTCACTTCTTGCGTTGGCCTTGTCTGCCATGTTATTTCTGCTTTGTAACCAGAACGTGTGCGGCTTTTTCATAACAAAAGGTTTGTGATGCCTCGGATCCAGTGGCGGCTCTCCCTTCCCCCCCAGGAAGTTTGGGGCACTGCCCACCTACGCCGTGGGGGACCCCCGCCACGCCGCCATTGAAGGTAAGAAAAAAAAACGCGCCGCCACTTCTGACAGCAGCAGCAGCCTCTGACCTGCTTCAGAGGCTGCTGCTGCTGTCAGACTCTATCTCCCTTCCGGGACCCACTCTCAGAGCCACTCTGAGAGTGGGTCCCGGAAGGGACAAAAAGGCTGAGCTGTTCAGCCGCCCAAACCGCGTTTTC
>QEPC01014730.1:3915114-3959750 GCA_003113815.1 Sphenodon punctatus | reverse complement strand
AGGAGTTCAGTTTTCACCATGTTCAGTTTGAGTTGGCGTTGAGACATCCAGGTGGAGATATCAGAGAGACAGTTGGTGAGACGAGCTTGAACAGAGGGGGAGAGGGAAGGAGTGGAGAGATAGAGTTGAGTGTTGTCAGCATATAGGTGGTATTGGAAGCCATGGGAGGCAATGAGTTTGCCTAGGGATTGGTTGTAGATAGAGAAGAAGAGCGGGCCAAGGACAGAGCCTTGGGGAACCCCGACCGAGAGGGGTAGGGAGGAGGAGAGGGAGGAGTTAGGAAGAGATACATTGAAGGAGCGGTCAGAGAGGTAGGAGGAGAACCAGTCAAGGTCAAAGTCCCAGAATCCAAGGGAGTGGAGCAAATCAAGCAGGAGCAAGTGGTCAACAATGTCAAAGACAGCAGAGAGATCAAGGAGGACCAGAATAGAGTGAAGGCGGTTGGATTTAGCGACAAGAAGATCGTTGGTGATCTTAGCCAGAGCTGTTTCAGTGGAGTGAAGGGGGTGGAAGTCAGATTGGAGGGGGTCAAGGGAGGAGTTGGCAGAGAGGAGGTCGAGGCAACGGAAGTAGAAAACCCATTCAAGGAGCTTGGAAGCAAAAGGGAGGAGCGAGACAGGACAGTAATTAGAGGGTTCAGAGTGATCCAGAGTGGACTTTTTGAGGATGGGGGAGACAGTGGCATGTTTAAAGGCAGAGGGGATGGAGCCGTTAGTCTCCTTCAAGAATGCATTAGAATAAGACAGATAATCTTGACTGAGCAACAGATCATCCTAAAAAAGACACCTGTCTAAAAGACCTGAATTAAATGGGTTGTAGCCAAGTGGGATGCTTCGTTTGCCCTAGCCAAGTTTCAGAAAGGAAAAGTCAAATGACATACAATTGCATGGCAGGCAGCCAACTGCCGAATGCTGAAGAGTATCTTCTACCCACTCAGCACTGGAGTTTGGCAAAACCTTGCAGCACAAAAGATTCTAAAAGGTGTTCTGCCCAACCATATTCTATTTAGGTTGAAGGAAGTGCAGAATTCTTAAATTCGTACACACAACATCATCTTACGCTTTACTATAGGAGATTTCCCACACAATTCTACTATGCACCCCACGAGGACGAAGCAGACATCTGAGTTTCTAGCTATTACATTTTCCAGGAAACCTTCACAGGGTGAAAAATGGGCTTTCCTCTAACCAGTCTCCCCTCTGCTGGGCTTTGTCCCACTGCTGCCTTGTCCTGCCATCTGAATCCAATTTAAAAACCCTCCTCAAGGCTGTGGGAAGGGGGTGGGGGATGATGGTATGACGAGGACTGCATTACAACCAGGGATCCATATTCACTGAGTTATCCCCATTGGCAAATACGGGCACTCCGGAAGATCCCAGAGCACATTTCACCGAGGACACTGGCCAAACCCAGGACAACAGGCAAACATGGAACCCTTGTCCATTTAAATGGGCCCACGAGCCCCAGCCAAACACTGTCCCACCTGGTTCATAGATTTATTTTTATTTATTTATTTATTTTGTAGATTTTTATACCGCCCCATCCTGCAAAGCAGCTCGGGGCGGTTAACAACAATAAAAATAATTTTAAAACATTTAAAATACAAATATAAAAAATATCAATAAAACAGGGCTATGTGCAGTCATAAATAAATATAAGTGGGGGATTAAAAATCACCCCCCCCTCCCAAAGGCCTGGGCAAACAGCCAGGTCTTACAGTTCCGCCGAAATGTCAAAAGGCTTGGGGCCAGGCGAGCTTCCTCCGGAAGGGAGTTCCACAGCCGCGGCCCTACCACTGAGAATGCCCGCTCCATCGTGGCCCCCCGCTTAACACGGGGGACCTCCAGGAGGGCACCCCCGGCAGACCGCAGGAGTCGTTCCGGGGCGCGAAGGGCGAGGCGGTCCCTAAGGTAAGAGGGGCCAAGGCCGTATAGGGCTTTATAGATCATTACTAGGACCTTGAACTTGGCCCGGCACACTATCGGCAGCCAGTGCAGCGCTCGGAGCACCGGTGTAATGTGCTCCCGGCGACCCGTCCCCGTAAGAAGACGGGCCGCCGCATTCTGCACCAGCTGCAGCCTCCGGGCCAAGAACAAGGGAAGCCCCACGTAGAGCGCGTTACAGTAGTCGAGCCGCGAGGTGACGAAGGCATGGATGAGGGAGGCCAGGTCCGGGCCAGAGACATACGGACGCAGCCTACGTACCAGATAAAGCTGGCGGAAGGCAGCCTTAGCGACTGCCTCCACCTGCCGCTCCAGCCGCAGGTCTGCGTCCAATATGACCCCCAGACTCCGGACCTGCTGAGCTACAGGGGGGCAAACCCCCCCAATCAGGGGGGCCACCACCCCCTTCGCCCTCCCCACCACCATCACCTCCGTCTTATCTGGGTTGAGCTTCAGTCTGCTCCGCCGCATCCAATCCGCCACGGCCTCCAAACATTGGGATAGCACCGAGACAGCAGGGTCTGGGTCGGTAGAAAACGAGAGGTACAGCTGAGTATCATCAGCATACTGGTGACATCGCACCCCGAACCCTCTCACGACCTCCCCCAAGGGCTGCATATAGATGTTAAATAATAATGGAGACAAGATCGATCCCTGCGGAACGCCACACGGTAAGGCGCGGGGGCTCGATGTTTCCTCCCCCAACACCACCCGCTGGCTCCTCCCCGAGAGGAATGAACGGAACCATTCAAGAACAGTCCCGTCCAAACCCCCCCGGTCACGCAGTCGTCTCAACAGCAGCCCATGGTCCACGGTGTCGAAAGCGGCCGAGAGATCGAGCAGGATGAGGTAGATGCTGGTAGATCAAATAGCCAGAGCATCTGCTGCCGCCACATCCCATTGTCATAGCTACCAGAACAGGGGTGGGTCAGCTGTCCAAGTGTTTCCGAGCTGGCGGTTTCCTAGGGCAGGCATGTTTACTGTCTGCGTGCTCGGGTCACCTGCGTGCCGGACTGTCTGTCTGAATGCAGCCAAATCCATAGGCGAGTGCCATTGAGTGAGCCTGAACTCAAGGGCTCTGGACCGGTCCCTGTCAGTGTAAAAACACCTATTGTCACAAGGCTGGACCCATCCCTTTGTCAGCAAACTAACAACCCCAATTAACCTGGCAAAAGAGTAATCTACATGCAAGGATTCCAGTTGCGCAGGATGAAGGGACAAGTCAAACCCTACAAAAATACAGGATGTTGTTTGGAAAATGTCTTGGTGGGGGTTTTTTGTACAAATTTTTTTAAAAACACCCACTCTTAAATGTCAGAGTAAATCTAAACTTTGTTTCCTTTTGCATAGGAACTGGGGTAAATGGACATGGCATAAAAAGTTATTAAGCTCCTTTATGGGTATTTAAGGAAAAGCGGACTGTTGCAGTCCTTAAAAATATGCAAATTTAGCATGGATAGGATCAATGAGATTTGACCCTATAGGGCACAATCCTAGCGGCAGCACACACTGCCCATAGGTGCAATGCCCAGCCAGGCATGGCTCCTACTCCTTCCCTCCCCACCCCCCAGCTGCAGGGTGTGTGGGCTCTGGGGGAGGGGGGGGGGTCACAGGCAGGGGCGCACTGTTGCGCTAAGCAGCTTCCTGTGTGCGCAGGACACACGCGGTCAAGTTCGCCAGCAAACTTAAACTGCGCCTACATGAGGCTCAGTGTAATAGGGCCTCCAGGATTGCACCCTCTGTCTAACTTTAGCATGGTTTAACTCTATAATTGCAGTGTAACTACTACTTGTGTGATTAGTTGGGAAATGCTATATCACCAAGTCAAATCGGCTGTCTGGGCTGCTTTTAGACAAGCGGCGCGCGACTGCGCATCACGATTGCTCACAATCGAGATATTTAGTTCGCAGACATTAAAAATGCGCCACCGCCATAATATGCGCATAATACTCCACTTCCGTCTCGTCTAATTACAACAGGCGGATGTTTCAAATTATGCACAATCGCGATGCGCAATTGTGCACAGTTCGTCTAAAAGCGGCCTAAATGAGAAGGCTGCAAGTTGCATTGTTCTTGGACTTACTTGGCAACAGATAGATGGGGGAAGAAGCAGAAGTTATTTTGGGGATAACGTAGACATTTCAGAATGATACGGATGGTTGACTCCCGGCGTAAACCCCGTATGCATTAAACAGCACACTTGGTCAAATCTGTATTTGGGAGGAGAATCCAAAGCTGGATGACGGAAACCTCTGTGCCATAACAAAGAGGCAAAAGGGGGCTAATGGCATGTAGGGTGGGGGGATGGGGTTTTATATTGGTTTTTTTCATTGTAATTATTATTGTTTATTTTAATGTTTTAAAATGTTTTTTAAATGTTGTGAGCCACCCCGAGATGCCTGAGACAGGAGGGGGCGGCCTATAACATTTTAAGATAAGTTAAGATAAATAAATGATAGCGAGGTGTTTCTAGGGAACAAGCGTGTGAGCACTTCTCAAGGTTAAATCATTTCTCCTACTTGCCACAAACAAGAAACAAGTTGTTGCCATATAGCACTGCCAGCTACAATGAATACACTTGCTACCCTCAACTCCTTCATAGGCAGCGGGTCACAGGAGGGCAAACATTCTTTAGACTATTTGTCTAAATAGTCTAATGTCCTCCATGTCTATTAGAGTGCAAGTCGTAGGCAGGGACCACGTCTATCTTATTGTCCTGTAAAGCGCCAGGTACACAGCTGGCACTACACAAATGCTTATAATAATAATAAATATATCGAACATTTCAAAGGTGTTTCAATCTTAGCTGTTGTTTAGTGGCTGAACGTAGAACCTTCCGTTGGACAATAAGTCAGTGGCTCAATAATTTTAAGACCATTTTAATAATTATTTAAAAAGACAAGTACAATTAAGAGCCAGAGAATGAAAAACAGCATATTTTATTTTTTTAAAAAGAAGGCAGACTTGGGTCAGCCAGTGCTTTTTGTTGACTTATTTGAAAAATCTGTCGTCCCTGGAGAAAAAGTCCCACCATGCTACTCTCGGTGACTTATTCCTACTCTATCCCCCCTCTCTCCCAACAAGGTTTTACAAAGGGTTCCTGAGCTCCCTTCCCTCCCTCCCCCCCACCCCCCGGCAAGGGCAGCCCCTTGGGAAGCCGGCTTTGTAAAGGGCTACTTGGCTCTAGCCAGAGCGACCCTTTGCACAGCCGCAAGCAGCTGCCTGGTCAATTTCACCCCAAAACTGCTCAGGCAGTTGCTTGTGGGCTTTGCAAGAGGCTGCATCGGTCAGGAGAGCTGGGGGCCAGGGTACCCCCTTGCAAAGCCGGGTCAGTGCACTCCACTCCCCCTCACCTATAGATGTTGGGGGCAGGGAGGGGAGTCAAGCTTGAAATCTCATGAGAATTCAACCCAGGTGTTGAGATCCCAGCGAGATCCTTAGCTTGGTTCTCATTCTCACAAAAATTGTTTTAATTCTTGTTTCAACCCTAAGCGTGACAGGGAATTCAATATTCATAGCTCGGCACTAAAACGTTAGTATTAAACTGCCTTGTTATATTACAGCCATCCTGGCATGGCATTGGGGAGAGTTCTGAGGATTGGCATTTCTTACAGGAGCAACAATACAGTTAGAGCCGTGTTTTTACACACACCTTTCTCCTGAATGTTTGCTGTTACATCCTGAAGTTTGTGTGTCTAAATCACTCACCCAGATCTTAAACATCCAGCTCTTAGAGCTTCTGCGTAAACTTCTCCCAAAACTTTTGTGTATAAAAAGTTCTCCTGGTAAACTGCTTTGCTCCAGGCAGCTGTGGTCACTTGGTTTCCATGGCAGCCTGTCACGTCTACAGCTGCGGTTACCTTAGGCTGCTTCAGGGCAGTGTGTGTGTGTGAAGAATGCATCCAGGAACTGCCTCAGGGCAGTGTGTGTGAGAGAAAAATGCATCCGGAACTTACTTGTGGACTTGTAAACCCAGAAGATTGAAAAATCCAGAACTTTAAGGTGTGTGTAAAAATGCTCAATAAAAGAAATCTTTTCCAACATACCATTTGTGTGTGTGTGTGTGTGTGTGTATTGGGGAGGGGATGATCATGATTCTGGGTAAAGCAACTAAAACCATATCGAAACACTGCAGATAAATATTAGCAATTGCCCCACCAGCCTTGCTCAAGGCTGCCGCATGCTAATTTGGCACATGGCACTTTCTGGTCTGAAACACTTTTCTGACATGTCTTTCCCTGTCTGTATCGTATGACTCTGCCACACTAGGACAGAAATAATAGTCGCCAAAGAATTTTAATAAACATTATTACTAAGTTACTCTCCTTGGTGACTTCAGCTGACGCAGTAGCATCAATGAATCATCTCCAGCCATCAAAAATATTGACCAGCTAGGAGGGCTTCATTCAGAGGGAACCTGTAATGTGATTAGCAGTCTAAGGCCTTGTATACATTATAACTTTGACTAGTCTTTTAAGCCAGACTCTCTCTGACCTAACCAAGAAACCAATTTTTGTGCATTCAAACCCTGCAGTTGGATTGCTCCCCAAGAGGTTGCATATCAGCTGTGTACTGCCCCAGCCTATATGCAGAGCAGCGGTGGGGAGCAGGCGCCACTTTGAAAATTAGTACAAGCTCTGAGGGCTACATAGAAGTTGAGAAGGGGGGCAGGGGTGGGGCTAAAGGGGTACGTTTCTCAGGAAGAGGAAGGTCCAGATCATGGATCTGTCCTCTGTCTTTTTGTGCATGCCCTCACCTCTGCTCCCTTCTTCTGAGCTCAGCCTTTCAGTGCTTGGGGGCAGGAACTGGATCCAGGGGCTAGATCCAAGAATGGGAAAGAAGCCACATAAAAAACTAGCCACATCTGGCCTCTGGGCCTGAAGTTCCCCAGTCCGCATGCAGGAGATTGTCGGTTTCTCCATATTAAAATCAGAGCAGCTTTCTTAAACCCATCAGCATCCAAGCATATATTAGGCTGCTCTAAACTGGATTCTGGTCTGGTTGTAAAACCAAGGTAGTTGTTTTGTTCCAAGAGGAAATTAAACCTGTAGAGTTCTGTTTTTTTCATTGTCATTCTGGAAGTTTATATATATTTATTAGGGATGGGAATATTGGAATCTGTTCAATAGGATTTGGCTGAATTTGAGGGCAAATCCTATTGAACTGATGGATCCGATCCAGAAGGATCAGTTCCCCTGGCAGGGTCTATCAAAGCTCCTTGGAGTGGCGCAGGTTCTGCCTCCCCTGGACCTCTACCCAGTGGCTGGGCCAAGCAGGAGTCTGGGGGAGGCAGAGCTGGGGGCAGAAATGGGATTTAGGCTGAACTGGTCAAAATCTGAACCAATTCCAATCAATACTATTTTAATCGTATTGAAAGTCGGGTTGATACAATTCTGAACCAATCCCAATTTTCAATAAGATTTCCCCATCCCTAATATTTATCCCCTCGTTCCTCTACAGTGGCAGCATTTTATGCAAATGTTATCTTTTTTTAAGCAGTATAGAGAAACTATTTTTTAATTTGTAGTGTAGAGTCTATAGTTCACTTTATTTTATTTTATTTTATGTATGTTATGTTGGTTGTGTTATGCGATATGTTTTCTGTTTTGCTATGGCCTAAGGCTAACAATAAAATATTTTACCTTACCTACCCTAATATTTATATATAATATACTAGAAAAATAAAGTTAAAAAGCCAAACCAGCAAGCGATATTTGAATAAAACTGGATTTTAAGTTCATGGGCCAGACGAAACCTTACTGTGGGTCAGATCTGGCCCAAAGGCTGCCATTTGGATAGCTCTGCCCTAGATTAGATTTGGCTGAAAAATCGGTTCTTGTTTCCCAGAACAAGCCGAGAAACAAATTTCTTGCCGAGAAACTCAAACACCAAGATCAAGCTTCAGGCCTAGTCACTCTGCACCAGCAGTCTTGAGGCCTCTATCATGGGGGAAGAGTGATCCTTAGTTCACTCTGTTCACTCCTGGGGGTATGAATTTAAAGCAAGGAGCTTTAAAAATGGCCATGGTTGCAATCTCTTCTTTGAGGAGGTTGGTTCGCTCAAGAAGTGGGATGCACAGACCCCAGGGAGTTGCATGAGAGCATCAAACTCCAATGCACACCATATTCAAAGAAAAAATAGGACCCAGAAATATGTAAATGACAGCCTGCTGCTTAGACTCCCCTTCTGTGGCTTCGTTATATTTGCATTTCCTCCCACTGGAAGGTTGTTTCCTACCACCACCTCCCTAAATGTTTGTCCTGGCATAGTTCTCAAACTGCATTTATTTATTGTCAATTCTTTTTTATAAAAACCCACAAAAAAAACCCACCAGTATGCATGTTTTTTATCCTCATTGTCTTTAAATGTCTGAAAGCTCTGGGGTTTCCCCCTCCCACGCTTCCAACCAGTCCCTCTCAAGCCAGCCAGTGTGGTGTAATGGCTAAGTGCGCACTACTTGGACCAGGAGGTGGGGGGAGAAACCCCGGTTCAAGTTTCACCTTAGCCAGAAACGCACTGGGTGTAACCCTGGGCAAGTCACAATATTCTCTCAGCCTAACCTACCTCACGGGGTTGTTGTGAGGAGTAAAAAAGTTGTGTTATGTGTAAAGCACTCCAAGTGCCACGACAGGGGGTGCTATATAAAAAGAAATATACATACACACCTGTTTTGCATTTGCTCCGTGTGAACCTATTGTAGACAAACTCTGCCTTGGAGCCACATAAGGCACTTGGGCAGTTCAAATGGATCTCTTGGCCAGGGCAGGTTCTTCAAGACCTTGTTCTGCCTGACTGGTCCTGTGTCTTGACTTCACTGCACTTGAATCTCAGCAGCTGAATCATAGCTGCTTCTCAGAATCTCAGCACTCAGGGTTGTAGAGCACTGGATCCACCAACCAACCACAACACAGGAGAGACTCCATGTGGGAGATTCTTCAGAGGGCACACGTGTGTCTTATGGTTCTCAGCCAGACAAATATTTTGGTACTGGAAACTCTTGTTACTGGTACTCTTGAGATTGGGAATTTTGCCCACCCCTGGAAAAATGTTGCCCAGTCTTTAGTTCTAACGGAGGAAGGGCCCTGTACAGCCCAAGAGCTTGCACACACTCATCAAGAGAGTGCGGCCCAATAAGAGATCATCCGAAATACTTTGTCTCTAGCAAATGAGACATTACAGACAATGTCCTTTCCACAAATCAAAGGGAGAAGGGAGGAATCAGAACAGGACACTATCATGCACGATGTGTGGAGCTCTTCAAAGACAGGAAAATAAAAGGGATATGATTTCTTAGCCAGAGATGGATTCTCTAGGCAGTGTGCAGTACGTGAGAAAAAGGAGCACATGGGACAGGCCTGTTCCAAAACTCTTTGCCTTCCTTTGTAAGAAGGAAACAGTCAAAGTTTACTGTTACATGCAGGTGCCACAGTGAAAGATTGGTCAAACTTTGCTCCAAGCTAAGTACAGGGGATGACCACAGGAAGATTAAATAAACTCCGAGGACAAGACCTATAACCTCTGGCTTTCTGGAGGGCAGGGGGTGAACACCAGGGGTTGGATCCTTCCATGTCTGCCCTCATCTTGTACTTCTCTTTAGTATCGGGTGTACTGACCAGTGTCTGAGACTGGATACTGGGCTAGATTGGTCTAACCCAGTATGGTAGTTCGTCTGTTCTTATGATGCAGCTAATAATTCCTTAATTGCTCGGAGCAACTTTTCAAACCGCACTTCAAACATTTGGGCTAAGTGGAAATGTGCGCGCTCACCGCATTCACACTAACCTGGAAGTGCGGGGTTCTTTAAATCGCACGATGCCGCCGAGGCGTGTGCAATTTAAACACACGTCTGAATCCGCCCTTTGTCTCTATTGCCTATATTTGGGAGCAAGAGGGCAACCCCTACATACTTGACACTCGAAGGCCGCATTCACATCTGCGGCAGCAGCATCAGAGAGCAGTGAGGGAAGTCGCGGCAGCAGGGAGGAGTCGGATGACAGGAAAAGATCCGGTGCGACACGGAAATCTGCTGCGGCTTCTCTTGCGCATGTCAGGGCAGGATTTTGCGCCCAAACATGTGCGAGAGAAGCCGCGACAGATCCCTGCTCGCACTGTCTCTTTTCCCGTCATCCGGCTCCTCCCTCGCCGCTCCCTCTGCCACCACCACCGCAGCCGATGTGAATGTGGCCTTCGCTATGAACTCGCTGGGTGACCGTAGGCAAGTTTTTTACCAGACGCTTCTGTTTGGGCCTATGGGAGTGTTATGTTAAAACACACCGCAGGTCCGCTCAGCCTCCATTATTATTCCCATATTATAAAATGGGAATGGGAATAATAACAATCTGCTTTACAGGTTTATTATGAGGGTGAACTTTACAAGGATTGTAAAGTACTTTGAACACTGAAATGTTTTGTTAGAGCCTCGGGGTTGTAAATGTCTCTGGCTATAGCAACAGATTACCTTTTAACAACATAATCCCGAGAAGCAATTTAAAAATAGAGTTATTTGGTGATCAAAAGTGTCCTTGCAAATAGGGTTTCCGTAGCCTTATTATCAGCTATTAAATTCACTTTTCTGAGGCACCACAGACCAGCGGCACGGACTCGTGTGAGAATCCAAAATGAGAATCTCCCTCCTGCATAAAATTAGATTTTACTTTTACTTCATTCAACAACCTTACTTAAGTACCACAAAGCACTTTCCACAGCCAGGGAAGCTAAATCTCATTTTTTGAGGGGAAGTCTATGCTCCTGTGCAGCTAGTTGACTTTTTAAATCAACTTTACCAAAGGTTCCACAGCATCAGGAAGAGAGCTCTAATTGCTACCTGCAAAAGTTCAGCTCCATTTCAACTATAGCACTGAAACTGCTAACACTTTGTTTTGCATCTGGAATACGTAGATAGGTCCAATTATATTGGGAGTCACAAAAATATAAACCTGAAGCAATGCTAGCGAATTCTGTTCTATCTGATCCTAGGAGTTGAGTCACTGCAAAGTAGGTGGATTTCAGCAGAACAGCTCTACACTGTAGTTTAAATGCACACACCAGGATTGGTTCTGTTTTTTCTTCAGCTACTGGAAGACTATATTTTAAAGAGAGCACAAGTGGTCAAAATGGCTAGGGAGCACTTATAATCGGTCTCTTTCCTGGTATGTGGGAGCTGATCACACACTGAATGTGAACGTTCAGGGATTGTCATTGATCACGAACCAAACATGAATCAGCAAAATGTGATGGGTCTGCAAAAAAGGCTAACGCAAGAAAGGCTAACCGAGGGGGTGGTGACTCCCATCCTGGATGGGGTCTGCCCCCCTTTGGCCGCCCAGGTTCGGGGTCTGGGAGTGCTCCTTGACCCACAGCTTTGCCTGAATTGTCAGGTGGAGGCAGTGGCGAAGGGAGCATTTTGCCAATTGGCTTTGGCCGTATGTCTCGGACTTGCCCACCATCATCCATGCTTTCGTTACCTCTAGATTGGACTGCTGCAACACACTCTAAGTGGAGCTGCCCCGGACGACAGTCCGGAGGTTGCAGCTGGTGCAGAATGCAGCGGCCCGTCTCGTAATGGAGATGAGCCCCCGTGAGCACATTACACTGGTGCTCCATACTCTGCAATGGCTGCCTACTGTCTTCCAGGCCCAATTAAAGGTGCTGGTTATGACCTACAAAGCCCTAAATGGTTGGGTCCTGGTTACCTGCAAGACTGCCTCAGACCTTGAGTTATTTCGCGGCCCCTACAGTCGGCTGGGGGCGCCCAGCTTGAAGTCCCCTGGGTACCCTGGATGGCAACGGTGGAGGGGACGTTCTCGGCGGCCACACCTCAGCTGTGGAACTCCCTCCCGTTGGAGGCCCATTTGTCCCCAGGCCTCCCCTCTTTCCGTAGATGTTGTAAGACTTGGCTGTTCCGCCGGGCCTTCGGGGAGGGGGGGGTTTACTCTTGAAGTGGTTATGTCCATTTTATATTTTGTAATATTTTTAAATGTTTTTATTATTGTTGTTGTCAAATTGTGTACACGCTGCCCCGAGCTGCCGTTGTGCAGGAGGGAGCGGGTTACAAGTGCACGTTATATAAATAAATAAAATAAATTCTAGGCTGCATTAACAGGAGGACTGTCTTCATATTAGCAGATGTAATCATTCTACTCCATTCAGCACTGGTCGGACCTCACCAAGAGTATTGCATCCAGTTTGTCATTGTAAGGACATTGGTGCCGATCCCAAGCTCTGTGCAGCACACACATGGTACATGCAATGCGTGCATCTACATGCGCGAATGCAAGTGCCTTGCTGTGGGGATTATGGCATGCGTGTGTCCACACACATGCCCACGTATAAGCCATATATGCATGTATGTAAGCCGTATATTTGTCAATTGTGCCCACTGACAAACTGGAGCACATTCAGAGCAGGGCAACAAAGATGATGAAGAGTCTGGAAAGAAATTCTGGTGAGGAAAGGTTGAAGGATCCAGGCATATTTAGCCCAGCAAAATGAAGACGAAGGGCAGATAGGATCGTCTTCAAATATCTAAAAAGGGCTGTCGCCAAGAAGATGGCAAAGAACTGGTATGTGTTACAGAGCAGGCAAGATGAGAAACTATGGGATCCAGTTACAGGAAAGCAGATTTCAGTTAAATATCAGGAAAAACTTCCTAAGAGTAGGAGCTGTGAGCAATGGAAGAAGCTGCCTAGGGAGGCTGTGGGCTCTCCAGCACCAGAGGCTTTCAAACAAAGGCGGAGTTTTGTAACTCAGGAGTTCAGACCAATATCGACTGGGCACCTTGAATTTTGCTTTTATATTTGACTGACTATGAACTCAGTTAAACCCACATAGTCCGGATTTGTACGCAAGCATTTCTCAAACACGAGTGTACTTAAGCCTTGGGTTTTTAGTTTGGATAATATCGCTTTGATTTCACCACATTCGTCTTGGATGAAACCACATGCCCATTCTTGCATCGTTTCGATTATGTCAAATTACTCTAGTTAGTAAGGACAGCTACTTCAAGAACAACTGGGAAAAAGAGTCATCTATTCGAATTATCAGCATCTGGATAAACGAAGTCTAGGCAGTGGGTTTCAGTAAATAACTGGACTTTTTTCTTTCTTTTTTTAAAAAAGAAGAACCACACCAAGATTTCTACAGAAAACACATACACCAGACCTGTATAAAGAAGAGAGTCAACTCTGGGCAATCTGTTTCCCCTACAGCTTTTTCACAGAAATGTTATGCTTTCCAAGGGATGTAACGGTCACATATTTTCCACCAACTGTTGTTACAAATATGCAGTTTTAAAATTAGGTCACACTCTGCAGTTATTTTACCAGCCAGTTTGGACATCAGTTTAATGCTTAGACTCTGAGAGTTTTCAAAACTAACCCCAAAATTACACACACAAACTCTGAAAACAGCCTTCTCATTTTAAAACAAAGATAGCAACTGTCTTTCACCAGAATATAACCTTGGTAAAGTTTTTATTTATGCCAGTTTAGAAATCCACACATCTTAAATGCCAGAAGTTTCGGTTCATCCTCAGTTCACTTAAGTTCTTCTCTCATCGTTATTGAAGGGATTAGCCTACAGCAATGGGAGGATGTGGAAACCAGAATCCAGAACAAATATTTCCTGACAGAGAGCTTTTCTGCACAGTTTTCCTTCCCTTCCCCTCCCCTCCCCTCTTTATTGGGGGAGCTTTCCAATCCTAGGGCACAGTAGTAAGAGCCATTATTTCAGTGTACTTGTCTGGGAGTGTATGAAAAATTGTTGTTTGCACAATTAAGAGTGGTTTTTTGAGTGCAGATTCACCTGTTCAATTACATAATTTGCATGCACATACAAATAGAAGTTTTGTGCAACTACACACAATGCTTGTGTGAATACACATCGCAGGCCTTTTGAAATTTTGGAGCCAAGGGTCTTTTAGCACAGGCAGGACAGTATAATTGCATGTAGAATTCGCAACGGTCACCTGTGACTTATAAACCTCATGTTAACACCATGCATTAAGTACCTATGAACTCAAGCTACTAAGAAAAAGAAACCAATAAATCAAGTATAGGCCTGAATTCTGGAACCAAAGGGTTAGCCAGATTCATACTTGCAAGTTAAAAAAAATAAAAATTCAAAGTTTGAATTCTGGATATTCCAATGTAGTGCTTTGGTTTGGACCAATTTCTGTGAAAAACAATTTTAAAGACAAAAGTTACCAAATTCTGGAAGTTGCTTCCCTGAAGCGGGCTTTTCCTAAATAGAGGGTGTTTTCAAGCCAGATGCTACCCTGCATGGCCTCCCAGGAGCTATTCATCTGAAGGTAGAATGGAGGAAAGGACGCTCCTGTGAGCCAATTGGCATCCACTCATGGCCCCTCACAGGGCACGGCCAAAACGCCTAGCGTGCCCTGTGCGGGGCAAGCCAACGAAGTGTGCGGCAACAGGCACACGGGCATCCCCTGCCCGTATGAACCGGAGTGGCCACCCACGCCAGTCGACCAATTCTCCTCTCATAGCCACTGAAGGCGGCAGACACGGCCTTTCCAAGTCACAGGAACTGGCCACAAGAGCTGGGGAGCTCAGGTTCCCTGGTGCTCATGGCCGGGCCACGTCAATTTCAAAGGCCAGCCCAGCACACTTCCCTCCCCCGTGGTCCGTGGCAGGGAGAGTGCGAGGCGGCTGCCCCAGTAACCACGCTGGGAGCAGCCCATTAAAATTCCTCTCCATACACTCCACCTGAGTGGCTGCTCCACAGCTGTGTCACTCAGTGGCCATGAACCCCACCCCCCAGCCTTGCTCGTTTTAAAAAATACTCAGAGACTGGAAGCATGGGCCGTACTGCAGGATGCAGCTGCATCCACTAGGGACTGCACCAAACACGACTCCCAACTTTATTTGTAAACGTGGCTTTTCAGAAGTGTCGGGGTACCCCATAAACCAGTCTAGGTCTTCCCTTCCTTCAGAAATAGATTCCGACTCTCATTTTGACTAGAAGCAATCAAAACAGGTTTCCAAGAAGAACTGCGGAACTGAAAGCTAGTACACAATGTTCTACATGACTGCAACAGAGTTCTCTTGGATGGACACTAGAGCAGCAACTCAAAACAGGCTAGAACTTCTAGTTCCCGTGTCGTCTGAAATAGATATCATCTAATCACTGAATTATTATTTTTTTAACATGTAAACTCACGCACAGGGAAGTTGTAAAGATTCAGAAGGTTTACCTTATAGACTTGACCATACGTTCCATTGCCAACAAGCTCCACCAGTTCAAAGATACCTGCAGGGTCCTAAGAGGAAGCACACAAAATAGAGAAGGTTAGTAATAAAACTTGTTCCAGAGAAACCCAATGTTCCGTTAGAAGCAGCGAAGTCGCTATTTCATTAATGGCTTAAGACTGCTGTTACTGCCCCAGGCATTGCTAGAACCATTATACTGTTATTTAATTTGGGCCTTTTGAGGCATTCCTGCCTCAGAAAGCATTGCCTTCTGCAGCCTTGGTGATCCAATCCCTTAGGAAGTGATCCAGTGAATACTCATTCTGCCAGGTAATCATCACTTAACATGGCACAGAATTACCTCATGGCACTAAGCACTATACTGTGAAGTAAAGGTTTACAAAATTAGCTTTTACAGAGATCACTGTCAAGAAGATGGTGGACAAATACCAGCATCGACCGCTTATTGCAGGCTCTACACATCCGCGGTGGGGAACTTTCCCCATCCCAACGGCTACTTTGATGCTAGTGCAAGTTTCAAGGGCCATATAGAAGATGGGGCAGGAGACCGGATCATGAATCAATCCCTTATTCTTTGGTGTACACCGTCTTATCTCCTCCTTTACCTTGAGCTCAGTTTTTAGGAACTGGATCCAGGGGGCAGAGCCAGGAAGGGGCCAACAGAAGCCAGCATTTGGTCCCTGGGCCGAAGTTACATTTAGGAACTCATCTGTGCTTAGAAGCTGGCATTCTCAGTGTCTGCGTTGCAAATAAAGGACATGACCACTCATTTGGTCTTCAGTTATACAAGGAGCCCATCCCTCCACAGCTATGTTAAGCATGCCAGTTTCCAGGCATACCTTTTGTTTTAAATTCCCTTCCAGCACTACCCATGTTTTTGCTAGATTTTCTCCTGCAAAAATGTGATCTTGTCCCCTTGCTGGAGGAAAGATATTGCCACCACCAGTTGGAGATCAAAGATTTGATGCCAGAGTGTATGAAGTGTAGGGGCATACAATTTAAAGTTTGCATCAGAGGACATCTATATACTGCACTTGTTAGCTAAAATACATCAAATGTGATCCAGACAGATAGTACCTGTGAGAGCAGGAAGGCAAAGAGGAAAAGAATTCAGAGTGTCAAGGCTAGCTTGCCAATGCATATTGGAGCTGGTAACTCACTAGGCCTGCTCATCCAACTCTCACAGTACATCTGTTAGTTCTTTCTAAGGAACTTACATTTTCCTTTCATCCCTTCCAACCTCTCCAGCATCCCTCTACCAGCCTGCACGCCGTGGCTGCGATCCCAAACTGCCTGCATGCAGCTTGCACAATGCCTTGTAATGGGGGTGCGTGTGGTTTGCGCACATGTGCAAGTACCACGCAACACACACAAGGCACAAGATCAGCCCCACTGACAGCAATCCTAAACACACTTACTCTTTTAGTAAACCACATTGACAAACCAATGGAATTTACAAGCGTGCTTAGGACTGCAAGACAGATCTGTAGCTAAACCACCAGCACAGGAGGGGGCAGAAAGAGCGGGGGGGGGGAGGGGGTGGACATTCTTCAAACTAAGTCCACATGTCCAAAAATCAACGATTTTATTAAAGCCAAACCAAATATTCAGCAATAAGTAACTGTGCCAAAGTTACATTTAGGAACTCATCTATGCTCAGATTTATAGGGTGGCCATGCCTCCCCTTTAAACGAGAATGCTTATGAAATATACATGTTGCAGGGCTGCATTGGATCCAGCGCAGCCCTGCACCATGTTTTTTTCATAAGCATCCTCTTTTAAAGGGGAGGTATGGCCACCCTAGCTCAGAAGCTTCGATAGTCAGCAAATTCGCTTTGATATTGGTCACACAGCACTATACTCCTAAACTGGCTTAGTACCACCACAATCTTCCCCCGGTGACCATGTCATGAAGGGCAGATGAGGATCTTCATACCTTGCATGCAAAGCATTCTGGGACAAATTCATCTATGGACAAACTGAAGAAACTGAAGGAGAAAACCTGGACCACATCTTAATTCTATAGGGGTGGGGACAAATTTATATGGGGCAGTGCTCTCTCTCGTCCTCCCCAGTTATGGGCCTAACACCACACACTATTATTCTACATACAGCAATTCTTTTAGGCTGTTAACACATCCTGCTGCTAGTTGTGGCTTAACCAGGAGAAGGCAGACATTCGATAAGCCAGCTTAAAATTCCGTCGCTTCTCAATGGGTGTGTTTACACACCCATTTCTCCTGCATGTTTGCTGTTACATCCTGAACTTCCTGTGTGTCTAAATCACTCACCCAGATCTTAAACATCCGGCTCTTTGAACTTCTGCATAGAACCTCTTCCAGAAATTTTGTAAGTTCTTCTGGTAAACTGCTTTGCTAGAGGCAAAGCCGTGGTCACTTGGTTTCCATGACAACCCCTCACATCTACAGCTGCAGCTACTTTAGGCTGCCTCAGGGCAGCCTCTGTGTCTGTGTGTGTGTGTGTGTGTGTGTGTGTGTGTGTGTGTGTGTGTAGAATGCATCTGGAACTTACTTGTGAACCCAGAAGACTGAAAGATTGAAAGACCAGTACTTTGAGGTGTGTGTAAAAATGCCCATTTTTGCATCTACTGTACATGTCGCATACAGGAATAGGTTTTGCAGGTTTGCTGTATCACAGGCATTTTACATGATTTGCAGAATGCTAAGCTAAGCATGCATGCCTACTGAAAAAAACCCATGCTAGTCAAGAGATACAAAAGCCAGTTTTAACCCCTCCTCCAACACAGAGGAAAGTAACCCATAGGCTGCACACAGCCCCCACGATCTTGCTGAAGCCACCTTCATTCTAGAAGGATCCGCAGGTGTCGGATCTGGTTTTATTTGAGCTCAGTTCAGACTGGGATGCAAGCCTGCCCTGAGTGACAGTGAGCAACCTTTGAGGAATGCTGTAATGTTCTGGTGCTCTTCAAGGGGCAGGTCTACATCAAAAGGGGTGGAAGTGCTGGGATGATGTCATTGCTGATCTCCTTTGCAAAGTACCGCGATTAGAGTTTTTACACCAGTGAAAATTAATATGATTATTTCTTCAATTTTTATCCCACCCTTCCCTCGAAGGCTCCAAAATATATAAAATACATAATATAAAAACCCCAGTACCGAACCCTCTCCCTAACCCTTCCACCCACCATCCCACCTAACCCTATCCCAGACCACCAAACGCATGACCCCCAAAAAAGGTCTTACACCTATTCTGAAACTTAAGCAGGCTTGGGCTTATGTGGGCTAACCTGAAGAATCAAGGCTTCCGGGGTGGGGTGCACATCAAAAAAGGGGGCAGGTCATAGGGATTTCCCCACCCCATTTTGATATGCCCCCACTCTTTGGCGCACTCTGATGTCACGAAGCTCCGCGAGTGCATTGGCTCCATCAAAAAAGGGGGCGCAAAGCAGCTTCTTTTGCCCTACCCTCTTTCTAACATGGCTCTACCCCCTGCACGCTCCATGATGTCACAAAACCCTAATGGGCAAGGGGATGATAGAAAGAGCATGTGACATCTTTGTCCCACCCCCTTTCTGACATGGCTGCATCCTGTCATGATGCTCTTCAACGACCAGGGTTACATGCTAAACGGGCCTGCTCCTTTTCCTCCCGCCTCCCTCGGACATGGTCCCGCCTCTTCTGGTTTCCCACTTGGAGGGAAGGGGCAGCCCTACCTGTGACATCGCAGCATTCCGCAAGGCTGGTACTACCTTCCAGTTAAATCAGGCTTTAAAGAGAGCCTTTGGAGTCCAGACCTGCAGCCTTATGGTTAGCTCAGCTTGGCCACTACTGCTAAGAGTACTCCAGACTCCAATCGGAGTTCTTGGGGTTGTGCCTGGGTTGGAAGAAGTAGACATGAAAAGGACGTAGGGTGGAGTGATGATACGGGACAAGGAGAATGGAAGCCAGCTGAGCCAAAACACAGTTAGTGTTACAGCGCAAAGGCCGCCACACGCAGCCCACACTTGCCCAAACCAGCCTGACTATAAATTTATTTTTTTTAATAAAGCTAAAAGGCATTTCGTGCCATTAGAACAGCAGGCTCTTAAGAGAAAGGAAGGAAGAGAAGAAAGTAAGCACTGGCAGCAGCTGTTGTATCGTCAAACCTTGGCTTCATCGTAGCAGTTTTGCTCGGTGCAGTTTATGCACTAAATTTTTGACACATTTCTCCAACTGCTCCCAAGTAGATCTATTTTCAAGCCTTTGTTACAAAATGGAAAGGGTGAAAAATAAGGGATATTTACGCTGGTGAGTCACATGTAAACTAGAGATAAAGGAAAGAATTGGACTTGGAGCTGGTGCAGCGTCTAGTGGCTAGGGCACAGGACTTGGTGCTGAAAGGTCTCGAGTTCCAAGTCGTGCCTTCTTTGGACTCAATAGCGGACCATAGGCGCTACCACAGCTGAAATGTTGGGTCAGGGAGTGAATGATCATGGGTTTTAGAAACTTTAGCATTTGGAGCCAGCAGTAGACTTTTAAGGGGATGCAATGGGCTGCTGATAAAGTTGAGAGGGACACGTCCCTACTCATCACCATCCCTCGGAGCTGCACTCGATGGATGACCTTGGGCAAATCCGTATTTCTCGGCCTCAGCTTCCCCATTTGCAATTAATAAGAATATTGACCTACCTACTTCACTGGGATGGTGCAAAGACTAAGAAAATGAACATAAAATGTTTTGCAAGCTTAAAAGTGTCCTCTAAAAAAACGGCAATATTAAATGGAAAAGTCCCTTTAAACACAAATAGCCAGTCCCTTTCTCATCCCCAAAGACACACAAGTGTTGCCAAATAGAGAGCCGAATGAGCAACTTGACAGGGTTGGAGTTCACTCTAATCTGTGCAGCTCCATATGCAACGTTTGGAGCAAATCATGTGACCGTGCCTGAATACAGCATCGTCTTCGGCCTACGGTCAGTACCATCCCATGAGCAAGTGGCAGTAGGGCAGGCTACACAAAACTTGGCAGAAGCAGCAGCGGAGGGATTGGGGGTGGGGGAAGACACTTGTAGGAAAGTGGGTACTAAGTTGGCATGAGTAGGTGGGTGGGGATTGGGTTGGTTGCAAAACAAAAAGGGGTAATTAGAAAACATTAGCAGCTTTTGGAGCCAATTTGAAGTTTGGGTAAGAGAGCGAGGAGGACGTTCGAGACTGGGCAGAGAGTACATTGTGGGAGCCTGGAATTAATACTGGGTTCCTCTTTCTTCTGCCCTTAACATGTCTGGTTACCTCCTTCCCTGCAGAGGTCCATCAAGAGCAGTAAAAAGGGGGAATTAGTGTCGGTGCCCAATAGAGACCTGCCTACCAGACTGGTGGGACCCAAAGGGCCCACTGGGCTCAGAAGAGCTTCTAACCCAAGCCTCAGATTAGAACCAGGAGGGGTCCCTATGGGGTGGAAATAGGTCAGGAAAAAGGCAGAGTTAAGGTGTTCCCCTGCTCTAAGGTCCCCCCTTCACCTCAGTTCTTTCTCATGTGTCTATACCTCCTTTCTGAGTCTCAGGATGCTTGAAAGAGGCAGGGCCAGGTGAGTGCTACTGCACCTCCTTGCACCTCCTTCCCGGTGCCCATGGATTGCAGCCCTCCCCCCGCAGCATACCGTGACATCACAGTGCTTGGGGGGGGGTACCCCCACCTCATTTTGTCAGGCCGCAAAGAGCCCAGTTGCACCAGGATTGGCTATCGAGTGGCCATACCTCCCCTTTAAGACGACCACTTATGAAAAATAAAGGGTGTAGGACCAATGCAACCCTGCACCAATGCATTTTTCATAAGCACCATCTTTTCAATGGGAGGTATGACCACCCTACTTGGCGAGGCCTGAGCAGGCTCAAAAGCAAAATGGCTACTTGCTTGCAGCGCTCACAGCTCCTTCAAGTCAATGCACTGGGTTAAACTGCCAGCAGGTATCACACTTCCCTGTCAAATGCTTACGTTTTTTTACAACACCTGGGCAGCCCAGATCAATAGGCATGCTGCATCCTGGGATGCACAGCCTGTGGGTCACACTTATGTATTAAATAAAGACAGACTTTAATCACAAAATAAATTCCCATCATCCACATAGGTTTGGCCAATAAGTCTCTGTGGCCAGCGGCCACCACAGCTCCTGCCTGGCCACCCACGGATTAGGATGAATCCTATCTGACGCCTTTTGTATTTTATTTTCAGCTGCCTTTTACACTCACTTTCCATAACCTCTCCATCAAGGTAACCTAGCAGCCCTCGTCAACTAATTGAGTGACATTTCTCTCTTGACTTGCTAGCACAGACAGACAGTTACAATTTCAGTATAGCCATGGCAACACAAGTGGAATGTTAGTTATTCACAAATAAAAAAAGACTTGTCTCCTATTCAGGCTAGCGTGCGTTTGCCTCAATTCTGCTTTTCCTTAATGCAGCCTGCAGCGGAAAGGAAGAATGATGCTTCCGAGTCCTCTCTGAAGAGACTTTGGACATTATTTGCATGTGCAAAAGTATTGTTTTGTCAGGCTGCCTTTCAATGAAATGTAATAGCACAGGAAGGGGAAAGGAGAAATCTTCTCCTTTTCACACGCCCCTTTAAAAATCACCTCTGAGGTGAGAAGTGTTTGTGTCTCGTATTAGTCGTTGTGGGGGTATTGCTGGCTCTCCCGACATCAGATAAGACACAGTTAAGCTTCTTTCTGAGAGACACAAAGCAAATTGCTCCTCATTGAAAAAACCTTAAGCGATATGGTAGAGATACTGCAGGCATGTAGCAGGAAGAGTGACAGCAGCTGAGGAAAGTGGAACCGACGTTAAGGAATGGAAATATGGAAGCATAAAATGGATCCCTTTAAATTATTCAGAAAAACCTGACTGCAGACCAATCCAGGATAAGCGGTGCATAATCTTAGACCAAATATAGGCTGTTCTACCGATAATGGAATTTGTACTTTCTGCTGCTTTACAACGATGTACTGTATTCCATTTGGCAAATATATATATATATATATTTGCCTCAAAGCTCATTAGACAAGTGCTTCAAGGCTCACTGTTACCCTCGCTCTCTCCTTAATATCTATTTCCCCCCCCAAACACCAAAGGCCTTGGAGACTGAAATAATAACGGTAATGGCAGAAGTTAGACAATCAACAGCTTAAATCTGCTGAGCCTTTACAGTTCTTCCTATCGTTGCTTTCACTAACAGGAAACAGCACAGTTACGGGTGCTACCCGGCGATTACCACAGTCTCCTGGTTTGTTTCTGTTTTTTTAAACTCTTCACCCTAGCCCCAATCTCCAAAAATCTTGTTTGCAGCGAGTCTTTGTAAGGGAGATCAGAAAGCAACGGTGTCAGCTGAGCAGGGGGGAGAAAGGCCTTTCCCCCTCATGTTTTTCATTTATTATTAATTGCTAATAGCAGAGCACCAGGATATTAATTTTGCTATAAAATGCAGAGAGGGCAAGAGAAAGGGTGTTTTTAAACAAGCCCCTCCCCACCTACTCATCATGCACGTTGCAGGGCCACATTGGTGCCCTAGTCAGCCCTGCAACATGCATGATGGGTGGAGAGGCACTTGTCTAAAAACACCCTAAGTGGGAGTGCGAGATCCTCCACCTACTTTGTGCCAAAGCCAGCTTTCAGTGCCGACATGAGTTATGTCCCCTTCAACAGAACGCACGTCCATGCAAAGAGACCGCACCAGTGCCCCATGGCTGCAGGATTGCAGAGTTTCCACCTCACCGAGATTGCAGTCTAAATATACCAGACAGTAGAGTACGTGTGGGAAGGGGAACAGAAAGAAGTGGAAGGGTTTCTGCCAGGTCGCATATAACAAGTGAGTGACAGTTCACTAGTCTGCAGTCAGAGGAGCACCTAGCACCTCCCCAAAACCCAACTGCCATGTTGCTTTTCCCCTCATGCTATTTTTCAAATAGGATTCATGGTTGCCCCAACCACCCTTGGGCCTAGTGCTCTGACTCTCTGCAGTTATACTCTCCTCTATTCTCTGCTTCTGTAGCAGAAGAGTAATTTTACCCACATAAGGCCTTCACCGACTTCTGTTGGAGTACACCTATATAAATCCTTGCAGAATTAGATCCTCAAACAGTATACCACTGTACAATTAAGACAATGGAGTCATTCTGTATTTAGTGAGCAAGGTAACAGGATTTAGTTGAGAGCTTTCTAATAAAAAAATGTCACTAAAAGCCCTGTAAAAACACACCACCACGGTATGATTGTTAAAAAGAAATAAAAAGCAGTACACTATATATGGTAGTATACATATGCTTGTGCTATTGTCTTTTGGAGACAAGAGGGTGATTTCAGACGTTACGCGTCTGACATTCACCCCGGCTGAACCACAGTCAAACATGGGCCGCGTTTGACTGTGATGAACGTCTGTTGGCTCACCGCCAGATGTGCACCACAGTCAAACGCGGCCCGTTTTTGCATTCACCACATTTCTGGACCTCCGGATGCGAGGAGGTCGAGAAGTGTGGTGAAAGGCCACCACGGCCGTGGTGAACGGAAAGTAACGTCTGGTTACTTACCGTTCACCGCTGTCAATGGGACTCACCCCTGCGCATGGTTGCAGCAGCGGCTGGATTGGCCGCTGCCCGTCGGGAGGGGGGAGAGGGCCGCCGGGGAATGCAAGCATGCTGCGCACATGGCTCCGCCCCCTCGGGGGGGGGGGAGTGCTTTAGACATGATGGGCGTCCACTTTCACCACGGGCCGTGGGGTGGTTTGGATGTCACATTTGAAATCACCCAGAGTCCACATCTTTTGGAGACAAAGTACACATCTCCCTCCGAGCCCCTGTTTGAGCACTCCGCTCCTCTCCCATCCCCTCTTTCACCCTCCCACGCCTCCCCTGCTCCCCCAACCACCTTCATCCCTTCTCCCTTGCTGTCCCACACACCTGGAACTCCCTCCCTGCCCACATCTGCCTCGCCCCGCTCCTTCTGTACCTTCAAGTCCCTCCTCAAAACCCACCTCTTCCGCTCTGCCCCTCCAAACTCCTGCTAATCATCCCCACCCAGGATTATCCCCCACCTGTAACCAAGCCAAGAACGTGTACCTGAGTTCTCGCATCCTCATGAATGTTGTATCCCTTGTCTCTCCCTCTGTTCCCCCTTCCCTGCCTCCCCTCCCCCTGTCTTCTTTAGATGGTAAGCTCTCGGGCAGAGACTGCGTCTATCTTGTTCTCTGTAAAGTGCCAGGTACATCGCTGGTGCTATATAAATGCTTATAATAATAATCATAATAATAATCCTTAATAATGTTGCTTCCTACATGTCTTTCTTACCAAGAGTTGCCAGATCATAGTTTTAAGACACTACGAAGCAGTGGAGGTGGTCCACCAGAGGAAATTCAGGTTCATTTCTCTCTCCCCCCCCACCCCTCCCGGTGGGAATCCAGATTTAATTCTGGATTAAGGTTTTTCCCATTGACGTCCATGAGAAACTGAAGTGTAAACCTACCGCCATTTCAGGGGAACAGTGGGTCCGACCTCCCAATTCTCTGGTGTCCCAACGTGGTACTTACCTTTCTGGCCTTGACTGAAGCAATGCCACCATTGTGGGAGCTCTGGCAGACTCCCTTGCCAGGGTATGCTCCTTGCTCCAGATGTGCAAGATGGCCTTCAGGACTGTCTTGCACATACACAAAATGGTCACTGCCATTAACCAAAATAGTAATGTCATTTTATTTATTTATAATAAAATTGGTATGCCGCCCCCTCCTGCTAAAAGCATCTTGGGGTGGCTAACTATAACTACATATTAAAAACAGAACAAAATATCAAATAAAATTTAAAATCCAATAAAAAAACAAATTTTGGTTAAGCATAAAATGCTTCCGGTGGCCATTTTACACATGCACCATCTGGAACAGGTAGCACACCACATCGAGAGAGCTCTCTCCCCACTCCCCCAGCAGCGGTGGTGCTTCAAGTCAAGCCCTCCGAAGCTGGAAAGTACACTCCAAGGCCCCAGGGGATGGGGAGAAATATGGAACCGTAGCAGCGGATCAGTAAACGGCAAGCTTATTTACAGCCTGCTTCAGATTAACCTGCAACGACCCGTTATGGCAGTAATCCAAATCCAAAATTCCCATCCCTAAAAATAAGGAACATCCAGGTAAGCCATGCTCATTATGTTCTATAGAGTCTGTAGGGCTCAAACACAACATATCTAGGGTTGATTTGTGGGGGGGACTGGGCCCCAGGAAATATTCCCAGTAGGTGTGCACCCAAAAATGTGAGAGACCTGGAAAAAGGCCAGTGTTGGCCGTTTCAGCATTGGAAGCAAAGGCCAGAAAAAACCTGGCTGGTTTCATTCGTTTTCATGAAGGACTTTCCTGCCCCACTCTCTGGCACTGGTGGTCATTCAGATTAAAATGAAAAGACCTACTGTTTTATATTCAAGTAGAGAGGTAGGGCTGTGGTTGCGTTGCTGTCAGTTCCCTGATTCGACAAGTTGTGTGCTGGGAGCGGGGCGGGCAAGGGGATTCTGGGGCTTAGGTCATGGCAACTCATTTAAAAATCAAGCACTGGGGACATCCCATGAAATAATGAACACCTGACAACTCTATTCTTGACACCTAGAGCTATCAGTCATTAAAACAGGACAGTATAGCAAGGAGTGGGCCAAAAAAAAGCGCTTTGTCCTAGGGCAAAGGCCGCCTTATCTGGAAGAAAGTCGAAGAATTCATAGTATTGCTTTCAAACACCAGGGCTTGATGTTGTGGTCCAAGCTCTCAAGATTCCAACTCCCACTGGAACAAACAGAGGTAGGTGAAGGTATTTTTTACAGCAGCAGTACGGCTAAAATAAACATGCAGCACGTCTGTGCGCTAAAGATAAAGCCAAATGTATCCAAACTTTGGTGTGAAAAACAAAACAGCAGTTTTCTTCCTTTGAAGAATTTATCAGTAAAAGCCAACCAGCCATAGAATCCACAGCAGGAGGAGCTTTTCAGTTCAAATGACTTAGTTCTATGTAATACAGAGCCCAGCCAAACTAAAGCAAAGACACCTAGGTCTGTGCGTCAGGATTTCAATAACTAAAAGGAGATGGAAGCCACCAGCTGTTAACTAATTTGTTATTTAAATGACAACTTGAGGGTGGTCTACAAGGTAATGGCCCTATCAGGGCTAAATAAGCTTGGCACCAAAGGCTCCAGGCAAGTTATGAAATTTCAAATCAAACTCAGGGAGCCAAAAATAATAATAATAATTCAGTCACCAGACTTTACACCCCTGAATCAGCTTCAGTTTCCTAGGCACCAATGGCTCCTAGGTGCCTGCAAATTCTGTACCCTGGCTCCAGGTATTTATTGGCACTGGGTGTAGTGATGATTGAATTAAGAGGTGACGGGGAGATATCCTGAAGTCATCGCTGTACTAGAATGTGCTTTGCATCTTATTAATTATTATTATTATTATTATAAACATTTATATAGCGCCAGTAGTGTGACCTGGTGCTGTACAGAACATAGAAGTAGACACGGTCCCTGCCTGTGGCTTACAATCTAAAAGACAAGGAGGGGGAGACAGGGAGAGGGGACAGTGGGAGAGACAGGGGAGAAGACAGACAAACATTCAGGCGGATGTGAAGTCTCAGGTGCGTGTGCTTGCCTTGGTTACAATCAGGTTGGTTGCAGCAGTCTGCAGAGGAGGGCAGACAGTAGGTGTATGGGAACGACTAGCAGGCATTGGGAAAGGCGGCGAGGAAAAAGTGGGTCTTGAGGAGGGATTTGAAGGAGCGGAGGGAGGGGGCAAGGCGGATGTCAGTAGGGAGGGAGTTCCAGGCATAGGGGCCAGCGAGGGAGAAGGGTCGAAGGCAGCTAGGTGAGCAGGAGAAACGAGGGAGAGTGAGGGAGGAGACAGAGGAGGAGCAGAGAGCGCGTGCAGGAGTGCATAGGGAGATTAGGTCCGAGAGGTAAGGGGGAGCTTGGTCGTGGAGTGTTTTCAACGTGAGTACCAGGAGTTTAAACAGGATACGTTCAGGAAGGGGGAGCCAGTGAAGAGAGAAGAGGAGAGGCTGCACATGGTCGAAGCGATGGGCAGAGTGAATGACCTTGGCAGCGAAAGTTTTAGACTACCATGCTCCGATTAGCTACAGCCCTCAATACTTCCTACATGTATATCTACAAACAGAAAATGTTTTTTCTGCTGACGCCAGTCCCTCCCCACAAGCGAGAATGGACTCCAATTCTGGCCCCTTCTCCATTCTCTCTGCCCTCCTCTCCCCCGCCCTCCTCCCCTATAAAATACCTTACTTTTTCCCTGTTCACACTCCCTGGGTGTGTTCACCAGAGTCTCTTCCTCTGCAGGTTGTAACTATTGAGCCTTATGGTTCTCCAACACATTGCTTCGTCCCTCACTGTAAATTGTGTCCCAGATACTGCTTCAGCCTATGCTCAAAATCCTCTAATGCTGTATGGCTGGTTTTTTGTGTGATGCATTAGGGGGCTCCTTTACACATGAGGTGGACTCCAGCAGGAAACATCCCTTCCCATACTTGGAAAAAATGCACAGGAAGGAATTAACCCTAGTAAACCTTGGTTTGTTCCCCAACGCTTGTGAGTGATTTACAAGTCAGAAGTGAAGCTTCCTGTGAAATACCCTAGTTGCACAGAATTTAATGTTTGTTTTTTTAAAAAGAGGGGTGGCAGGTTCTGCTGCTTCCGACCATCTCATAAGAACGCACCCCAAAAAAGAATCCTTTAAAACTGTAGTTAATATCTAGAGTCAGCAGGGTAAGAGTGGAGACTGCCGTGATTGCTGCAGGTGGATAGGTGGGAAAGTAACAAATCAGAATGGAGGAATTTGCATAATCACAGCACAGTTATTAACATTATGCACATCCCTCCACCATGAATGGCTAATCACAGCCTCCAGCCAAAGCATGGAGATAACCAGAGTCATTATGCAAAATGTTTAACCCTACAACCAACGAGAGCAAAGGGAACTGCATAACTGAGAAATAAATCATGGGTCAGTAACTATTAAAACAGCATCCCTGGGTTCTAACTGGCAGAGTCAATTCAACTGCAGTGGAGCCTCTCCTTTTATCTCCTGTGCTTCCAGACACCATGACTTATTGGCTGTCTGCTTTACAGTGCTGTGCAACAGCATATAACACAGTATACTACATACATATACAGTTTAATATGGTCTCCCTTTAAGGGGAGAAATTTTACATATTTTTTTTCCTATATCAAATTTGCCCTCCGCTGGTTTGCGCAAAATCTAGCACCTAGATCTGGTTGTCTTGGTCTGTTAACAAAGGTCCCTTGTTAGAAAACTCATCAACAGGGCTACAGTTATGAGATGGCGCTTGAGTGACACCCAGACAAAAGGGTTATTATAGACTCAATTGCTACTTGTAAATGAATGGGGATAGGACGTAATGCAGCCAGTTCATATGCAACGGAGAGTCGTAACTAGTAAGCATGACAAGGTTTAGCATGAAGCAGCAATAGCGGTTCTTGCCAAAGAAGCTTTTCTTAACTGTACTAAATGTAACCCACTCCTTGAGAGGAGGGGGGGGGGTCTGGCATCTTAAACGTCAACCAAGAGAGCTTTGCCCCCCCCCCCCGCCCCCTCCCCCAAGGAATGAGAGCCTGTTACCAAGAATAAGTCATCTTTATATCACCAGCTCCAAGTGTTCCTGTAGGAGGCCTCAAAAAAAATAAAAAAAATAAAAATTGATGAGAGTTTAAATTACAACAAATTGCTTTCTTTAGTTTATCTTCTGGGTTTTTCATAGGGCACATTTCTTGCAAGCATGTCTCAGCCATAACCATGCAGACTAGAAGCTTTAAACAAAAATCAGAAAGAAGTGATTTAAAGAAAAACCTGAAAATCTCATGACGCCTTGGTTTGGGGAATGAAGGCTTTAAGTAGCACTTGCGTACCTCCAACCTTTTAAGTGACCAAGAGAGAAATAAGTCCAACCCCTCATGCACACGCTAGCACTCACACTCTCATTGTCCAGTGGCTCCCCTATCTGTTCCAGTAAGAGCGGCCCAGCTGCCTGGTACCATGGGGACCCCGCCACCCTGGCAACAATTATGCCGAGGTGCTCAATGCTCATGGGTCGACAGCCAAACAGCAGCTGCATGCGGTCGTCTCAGCATTCTGGTGGCATTAGGGTCCCAGTGGTAGCCAAGCCATGCACTGGCATCCTAAGGCTTTGGCAGCAGCCACCTCCAGAAGCTGGCATTGCCCACCTTAGGTGGCCCCACAAAAGCAGGGTGGGCCCCCGCCCCTATGGCAGGACTATTGGTGTCTTCATACCATATTCATGTCACTGTGCAGCAGTATGGCATAACTAGTTGACATCAAGGAGAGATGTCCTTTCCAATGCCCATAATTTAAAAAATTCAACACTTTAAAAAAACCACAATTGCCTTCTTCCACACACAGATACCATCTGCGCACACTATCTTAATATAAACAGAGGGCACAATGTAAGCCAAGGCCACAATCTTCCACCCAGTGGAGTCAATGGCCGCAATCCCATGGTCTGTGGATCACCATGCACAAGCTGCGTACATGCACATGCACATGGTTTGCATTTGGCACGGTGTGCCACCAATGTGGATGCATGTGGGTCCTGTGCAGCTGCTTGTGCACACGACTCCACATGGGATCAGGGCCAATGGCGGAAGTACAGACATCAATTCATTTAATTCCCATCTGCTGTTGGATTTTTTTCTTCCAAACAGTCCGTTTACTAATATATTTCCCACTCAGTTTTAAGCGCCCCAAAAAATGGACTTATAGGGGTGTGCAGAAGGCACCTCTACCATTTTCATTTTAGTTTCCATTTACAAAAAGTCTTTAATCTTTGAGGGGTTTTCATAAATGACCACAAAAGTGGGGCTTTATTGGCAAACTTTCGGTTTCTCTCTGTATCGGCTCCCTCCGATACGTTCTCCTGTTGGTATCTGTTTTCTTGGTATCGTTTCCCCCCCGCCCCCCATTGAGAAAAAGATCCATCCGATATAGGGAGCACAGACCGAAAGAAGCCGCCTGGGGGGCCATCCCACCCACACCACACCACTCCCGGCCTCGGGTGGTGGTGATGAGGATCCATTACCCCACCCCCACAGGGCCCCTGTACTTGTAACACTTACCATTGATGGTCCGGGTCTGGAGGGTGGGGGTCACGGCCACCAGCTAGGCTGCTGGCTCCACTACTGGTGGCCGGAGCTGCTCCTCTGCTGGCGGGAACCAGCTCTGCTGCCAGGTCACCATGCCTTCTCCACTGCGGGGTGACGGAGAAGGCCTGGCCACCTGGCAGCAGAGCCAGCTTCCGCCAGCAGCTGAGGAGGCCTAGCCACTGGCAGCAGAGCCAGCTTCTCTGCCGGGCAGCCAGGACATCTCTTCTTTCTTCAGGTCCAGTCGAGAGCTTGAAGAAAACGCTGCCGGCGGCATTTTGGATTAGGGCTGCACATGCGCAGAATGGCCTCGGTGGCCTTTTGCACATGTGCGCTGCACTGCTGCTGATCCGGCAGCATTTTCTTAAAGCTCCAGACCGGACCTGAAGAGAAGGAATGGCAGAGGAGCTCGCTCCGGTGGCTAGGCCTCCTCTGCTGCTTGTCTCCACAATCAGGCAGCCAGGCCTTCTCTGCCATCCTGCAGCAAAGAAGGCCCAGTGGCCTAGCAGCAGAGCTGGCTCCCGCCACCAGCCGAGGAGGCCCGGCCACCAGTAGCGGAGCTAACGGCCCAGCCAGCAGCCATGAACCCCCACCCTCCGGACCCAGGCCAGTAATGGTGTTACAAGTACAGGGTCCCCGGTATGTGTGTGCGTGCGCGCTGGGGTAATGAATCCTCACCCTCAGAGGCCGGGAGTGGGGTGGGGGCAGTGGAGTGAAGGAGGTTTCTCTCCAGCTCTTCCCATTGAAGTCAATAGGAGGATTGTCCATTGGACTCCAATGCAAAGTTCCAATCCAAAAATTGGGAACAGAAACGGGCCCAATTTTTGGATCATTCAGTTTTAACCGAAAGTGGCCATTATTGGCCACTTTCGGTTAAAACTGAAACCCCCATCTCTACTATTTATTCACTAATACTGTAGCCAAACAGATCTTGCTCTCTGCATCCTTGACAAGCCCTCATGAAGCCAAACTAGCTGCTCTCTCTTATGAAGCTGGATGTTGTTGTTTTTTGCAGTGAAGCTGCAGTCTGTTTCACCTTAATTATTGTGTATTAGAATTCCCCAGCCTCTCTCCATACTAATCAATTTTAATACCTTTTTCTATTATGCTTTCATCACTAAAGGCCATTGATTCCAGTGTTCGTTGGGACTATTTATCCAACAGTTTCAGGGTTCAGCCTTAGGATTTCTTAGCTTCACCAAACTTAGTTTTCCCAACCCCCAGCACCCATGTCGTGCTGAATCAGATGAAAACATTTCACACTAGAGTGAGATTCAAGTAGCTTGTAGTCAATGGTACCAAGCACTTAGTACCTCCCAGGCATCTTGTGGGCAACAACACTTCCACCATCCTCATATTCCAAGAAGCCATCTCCTCTTACCGTCACTTTTGCATTCACCCAGCTGCACAAGCACCAATGAGAACGTAAGGAATGCATGCATGTTGGCAGAGCAAACAACAAAACTTCTCTGTAAATCTGCTCATAACAGGACAAAGTTTTTAAGGTGAAAATTTAGGCTTTTTGATTTCTTGTAGAAGGTGATCTCTGAGCCAGCTGGCTGCCTCCACCCTATTCCTGGTGAGCATCCCTTGGAGTAATTGTCAGGCTAATATGGGAAATGGTGTTGGACAAGCCAAGAGAGGTCCAGTAATAAGTCAGGCTGCCAACCAATGTTTTAAGGATAACAACGTGATCCTCCAGGTCAATAGTGCTAACGCTAGCCCTTAGCATGAGCCCAAAGGGCTCTTCAGTGGGACTTGTAACAGTGCTAAAGCGCCTGCACTCTCCATCTAGAAGATGACCCCTAAAATCTTACACAGAAACCCTTTAAAAAATTTTTAGTGGAGATAATCTTCCCACCATATTAAAGGCCCAATACTGGTGAGCATGCAGCTCCAGCAAAGTCTCTTGAGGCAACTACAAGCTGCCTAGACACATCATTTTTTAGTATTTGCTTTGGTTATAAGCAGAATAACAAAGCAGAACCATATTGGGCCATTGAGGCCTATAGTCTTCCGAGGGACTGCTCAATCTTATTTCCCCTTCTCTTAGCTTAAATATTTTCTCCTTCACACACCCACTCAGAGACTTGCAAGTAATCATCAGTGCCATGTGCTACTGTACCTCCTGCCTACTCAAGCAACACAAGATGCTTTACTCTGAATAGTAAATAAGGAATTTACCATTTTCTTTAACTTTTCCAAGTAGCAGGTATCTTTCCCCCCCAGAGGGAAAATGAATGCACATGTCAAGAAACAGCATCTTTAGCAGCATTTCAAAAATCAATGGCAAGGCTAAGTTTCTAAAAAAATAAATAAATCTGCCATTGACAGATACTATAAAAATCCATTTACTCATTTATTTCTTCTACTATTTCCCTTCAAACATCTCTTGAATAACAATCTCTTAGACCTTGCTACAATCCTAGATCTTCGACTGTCCATTGCATCTTTCTAAAATTCATGTTTTCTTTCTTTATTTTTTTATTAAACGTCTATGCTGCCCTTCCCACAAGGCTCAGGGCAACTCACAATACACAAACAAAAAACAGTTCAAATTCATACGGTAAGGACACCCTCCCCTCAATCCCCCATCCGCCATTGCAACCCCACCCAGAACCCAGATCAGCCCCCACCTATCCCCTGCCTGTCAAATGCTTTTCCAAATAAAAACGTTTTGCACTGCCTCTGGAAGATAGCCAGGCTCAGGCTCAAACAAGCCTCTCCGGGAAGGGAGCGCCACAACACGGGAGCAGCAGCTGAGAACCCTCTCCTGCACACGTCCACCCCATGGACAAGGGTAACAGACGGAATGCGCAGGAGGGTAACAGATGGAATGCGCAGGAGGGTAACAGACGGAATGCGCAGGAGGGATGGTCTTTCAGATATATGGGACACAGATCATTTAGGGCTTTAAAAAGGTCAAACGCAGGACCTTGAATTGTTCCCGGAAAGCCACAGGCAGCCAGTGCAGACTTTGGAGCACAGGTGTAGCGTGCTCCCGGTGACTCGTCCCCAAAAAGAGCCGAGCCACCACATTCTGCACCAGCTGCAGCTTCCGAACAGTCTTCAAGGGCAGCCCTATGTAGCATGCATTGCAGTAATCTATCCTTGACAAGATGAAAGCATGGATGACAGTGGCCAGATCTGAATCGAGAAGAAAAAGCCGCAGCCACCTCACCAGATGGAGTTGGTGAAAAGCGCTCCTGGTCACCACTGCCGCAACCTGACAATCCAGGTGCAGCGAGGGATCCAAAAGCACTCAGAGGCTGCAAACCTGAGTCACCAGAGGGGGTTGGACCCATCAATGACAGGTGTCCCAGTCCCCTCCAAGTCACAAGACTGGCCAACTACCATCACTTCAGTCTTCCATGTTGATGGGTAAGTTTGCCACCTCTCCCAGGGGAGAAAACCAGACAGTGGTGATTTGCATGTACACGGTCCTGTTGGGAAAAGCACTCCTTGGAAAGGAAGATTGGGGAGGCAACTAGGGCTACCATCGCTTGGGGTACGATCCTCAATTTCGGGGTTTTCAGGTATTATCTCCAGGCTTCAGATTAAGCTGAAAATTCTTCTAATTTGTCCACGATATCTTATACGTTACCCGACTCTGTGCACGCACATGGAAGGAGCGGAACTGCGGAAGAGAGCACAAAATGTTGGTAGCCAGACCCAGCTGCCCAGGGGAAGTTCCTGTTTGGCTGCAGTGACAGGAGGAAACCAAACTAAAATTGGCAGAGGCAGTCACTGGTTCCTGTGGTAGCAGTTGCCCTTCCAGGCTCTGCTCCTCCTCTCCTCTGCTGTTGCCCCAACCGTGGGCCCCCAGGTCTCTCAAAAGGGAGGGAGGTGGCCCCTGACAGGCAGCAGCAGGGGCTGCTGACAGCAGGAGTAGCATGGTCACACTGTAGAAACAAAGAAGGTGAAGAAGATCCAGGTCCTGGAGTCTTGTCACGAGGAGGGGGAAAGAGAGAGAGGGGGGGAGGGGAGAGAAAGCCCAGTTTCCTTTCCTTGCTCTAGGTAAGGACTATGGCTACAGCGATGTCCATCTACGTTTGCACCCTTATGCCTCTGCATTTATTCACTGCCTTACACCCACTCACCCATCTGCCCTGCACCGGCCTCCTACTCCCATCTTTTAGTAACCTGACCTAAAAAGTTCTTTCCAAAATGCACAGGAACTTTCCCCAGGCAGCCAAGTCTGGCTAACACCATGGAGAGGTCTCTCCTTCAGCACATGCAAAAGGTGGGTAAAATATAAGCCGATAGCCGACGAACCTGGAAAATCATCAGAGAGTATGTTCATAAACCCATACACTCTAGGCCAAACCCCAAGTGGCTAGCTGTAGTTGCAGGTTGCCTGCTCAATCTTCCTTTCCAAGAAGTGATGTTATCAGACACATAATTCAGGGTTAATGGAGGTGCTAGGTTTAGATTAGGACAGTAACTGAACCAAAAGAAAGAAGAGAATATTTCTTCATCTGCCACCTGCTAAGGGCATAAGCTCCACTATGCAACCGTTGCCATTCCGATATTAGCATCTGAAACAAATTAGCAATATTTCATTTGTTTCTATTTTTAGCACGCCCTTCCCAATAAAGCTCAGGGTGGCTTACATCATTAAAAAGAAATGTAAAAACCTCTTTAAAAATCCCTACCCCCCTATCCAATCCCACACAGCCCTATCCCTGCCTGGCAAACACCTGGTCAAACAGAAAGATCTTACATCTCTTCCAGAACATGAGCAGCCTTGTGCCTAGACAGATCTCCAAGGGGAAGGGAGTCCCATAATGGTGAGGCAGTCACTGAGAATGCCACTTTGTATGCCCTCGTGGAAGTTTCCCAGGTAGATGGTACCCACAAGAGGGTGCTCCTGTCCTAGCGGACCTCAGAGTCCATGACAGAACATAAAAGGGAAGAGACGGTGTTTCAGATGTGTTGGGCCCAAGACATTCAGGGCTTTATAGGTCAAAACCAGCATCTTGAATTGCGCCTGGAAAGCTAGTGGCATCCAGAGCACCAGTATAATGTGCTCCTGGTGACCCACCTCCAACAGAAGATGGGTCGTTGTATTCTGCACCAACTGCAGCTTCCAAACAGTCATCAAGGGCAGCCCCACGTAGGACCACCTCAAGAACAGTCCCACAAACCCCTGCCAGGTCCCGCAGCCATGTCAACATTACTCCATGATCAACTGTATCATAGACCACTGAAAGCTCTAACGAAATCAACAGGGTACAATTATCCATCTATTTCCAAGCAGAGATCGTCAACCAAGGCTACAAACGCTACAAGTGCCATACCCAGGACAAAATCCTGTCTGACATGGGTCCAAGAATCCAATAGCATAAATATGCACCTGAAATTGTGAGGCAACCACTCATTCAATAACCTTTCCTTTAAAAAGGGGGAAATTAGAGATGAGGTGATAGCTGGCCGGGAAGTCCATGTCAAGAGATGGTTTCCTGAGGGGGAAGGAGTCAGACGACTATAGTCTTAAGGCCACTGGGCACCCTGCCCTCATAAAGGGAGACAGTGGGGCCAATCCCATGCCCCGTGGAGCCGTGCACATGCGGAGCCATGCAAAAACCATACGGATTCCCCATAGAGGGCACATTGTGCCCTGCAGAAATTGCACACATGCACACGCGCACACAGGATCCATGGGGCATGGGACTGCGGCCATTGACAACCCCAGCCAGCAATGGCCCCAATGTCTACCAGTTGGCTCTTGCCAGCCAGGACAGGGATGAATCTAATTCAGAACTAGTCGCTTACACCAAACTAAGCGCTTCCTCTGCATCGGTGGGCAAGACTAGCCAAAGCCAACCCAATAAAAATGGACAGGACCAAGCCTCCCCAGCCACAAACTCAGACTCTGCATCCAACATAGCAGTTCCCATATATGAATGACTATCTGCAAGTAGGTGGGGAAACACATCACAGTGGGCAGCAAATGACTAACTCTAGGTGGAGATAAGAAAAGCGGTATAAAACACCAAGGAATGTATAAATGTATATATAATATATATACACAATATACTATCTCAAGATCAATATATGGGTGAATATACATAATATACTATCCCAAGATCAATATATGGGTGAATGGATGACAAAAATATATGTCTAAGTATACAAAAAACTTGCATGCAATTTTTTTTATTAGAAATAAATTTAAAGGGTAAATATCTTCCAAAATTAGATACGTTCCGTATAGAGATGAAACAACCAAATATCCAAAACATTGTAAGAATGGAAAATTGTTACCAACACAATGACCATATAATATAAAATTGCTGGGATAAATATGACCTCAGCGTATAGTTGTAATCACATGTAGTGGCATATGCGTTCAATCCAATTTAGTTCCACAATCTCATCAACATATAGTTGTAATCACATACAGTGGCATATGCGTTTTGTCCATTTTAGTTCCACAATCTCTGAGAGTTCCAGGGTGGTTTGGAACATTTTTCTGTTCTTGGAATATTTTTCTGTCCACAGGATTTTCTCAGACGCCAAGAAATCCTCACAATTAGTTTTATCACATTAACTGAAGGTAGTCAGGATTTATATTATTCCATATAAACATGAAACTTCTCATTCATTTGATGTTAATAAAAGTTTCACAGTCCTGCTCTCAGCCCAAATCTCCTCTGAGCAGAGTACCATGGTCACCAGGTAAACTCAATATTAAACAGTCTCAACCCTCATACATTTGCTGTTGATGGAAATTTCACAATCATGCTCTCAACAAGGAGTCGCTCTAGTGTGACTAAAACATCACCTGTACCACCCAGAAGAGCTCTGCTGGACAACACTTTGCAGACACTATGGCAGTGGTGAAGAAAAACGTGGCTACCTCCACCGCCACAGCATAGTCCTTCAAAAATTATCTATGCTGCAGTCAGCTGGTTTTGGCATGAGTTGAGTACCACCTGCGCTCTAACCTACCATCCCACTTCAGAAGCCTCCGGTCCTCCATATCCCAGGGACGCCTGCGGTGCCGCAGTGGCCGAGTGCCACTGTGTTGATGACCTGGGACAGTACAGCATGCCGCAAGTCAACCAGGCCATCGACCGGGAAGCCGTCAAGGTAAGTGGGTAAATCCCTCAGAGTTCTGGAATCCTATTGGATCCATTAATCTCCAAGGGCAGGCTATCCTAACTGATCCACCACCCGTATGATGGCAAAGGAGGGTCATTGCAGCTCCTCTAAAGTTAAAATTATGTACGGGGCAACCAGAGTTTGTCGTTGCACAACCCAGCAAAATTCCACAGCATCTAAAAATAGCAATCTGAATTTGAAAATAATAAATTAATAATCATAAATATACCTATGGCAAAAGGCTAGCCAGACATAACTGGCTTTTTGGAATGCCAATAATAATACTAAGAATGAACAGGTTTCATTTTGATAATTTATGAAAAATGAAGAAACTCAGTTTATGCTGGCAGAGGGTGGTTCAAGCCAGGAAATTTTCTGACAATTTCTGCTTCCTCCTAGAACCAACGTAAAGGTCACTCTGCAGACCATGGTCATAGGAGCATTAATTCCCAGCTCTATACATGGATGTGGTGATGGAAACTCAATCTATATAGCAAAGATTTGGGGTTAATGTTACTGAAAATGGACAGGTCACTGCCTCTGTTACAATGCTTTACATAAGCAGAGAATTTGGCTCAACAGAACAGAGCAAGATGTTTTTGAGAGGCTCCATGTAGACTACAAAACAAAAAGGATGCTAAGGACTACTGAAGCAATAACTAAGTAAGAATTTTTATTGTTTTACTAAATTATCCTCTCTCCACAAATCAAGACAAAACAAACGTATCTGAAAATTGGTTTTAATTCTTTTCTATTGGGGCACCAACATACAAGCATGCCAGTGGTAGTAACAACATATGCAGATCCCACGGAAGCAAACAGGACTTGCATCCACACTAAGTGTGAGTGCTATCTGCTTGAAGGATTGCACTTTTATGTTGGGGGTGGCGGGGAGGAGGGGTTTAAAAGTGAAAGCCAGGCCTAACTGCTCACATCAAAAATATCTACAATGAAGGCATGCATACTAAGCCTTTCAAGACAGATTCTGACCTCCGATACACTAGCACAGGGGTACTCAACCATGTGGAACAAGGGCCAAATGGGGTCCACGGGGTCATGCCTTATGGCCCTTAAAGAACTAGCCCATTGGGCTATTGTCTGTGGCCCCCAGAGCTGCCACTGCCCCCAGAGCCTTGGGACACCACTGCAAACGAAACTCCCCATGGTGTCCCCTCTGGCATGGGAGCAGGAAATTCAAATTGTATCAGAGCAGAAGAGGATCTCTTTTGTGGTTGTGGCAACTTGGGAGCAGGGGGAGAGGAGATGTGGGGTGTCATTTCTCCAGGAGCTCCTGTGGAGCCAGTTAAAGCAACAGCCGGGTCTCCATAGGAATCCTGAGCAATTTTCTGATAAGTTTTCATAGTGCTTGCAGTGCTTTGTAGTGTAAGCTTCCAACAAGAAGCACCCTCCCACCCCCCACCTCCTAGAGTCATGAGATTACATGTGAGAATTAGCTTTCATCTTGTTTAACAGTAAGGGCTTCTCTCTATGAAACTTTGGTTAAGTAACAGCTAACTAACCAGCTGCATCATATATCCCAGGATGCATTGTTCTGGAAGGAAACCATGGCCAAAAGGGAGTGCAGAAGGACTCTAATCTCAGAGCCCTTCCCTCAAGGATTCACTTGGTCATTGGCAAGTCAGATGTTGCTTGTGGCAAAATGCCACTTGCCTGGACTGGCACTGGCAAAGACAGCCACTGACACCGACAAAGACATCCTGACCGAACCAAAGTCAGGCCTGATCCAAGCGCTAGGCCTCTAATCAAACACATGGGAAGGACCCCACATACCTGAAATTCCTAAGCTGATTGGCTCGGACTGGTCAGGGGGGGAATCCACCTTTGGCCAGGTGACCCACCCGAACGAATCACGTTGGGGAGGGGGGGGGGACTTTTAAAAGAACTGAGCCGGGGACTTTTGGCTCTCTCTCTCTCCTCACTCTCTCACTGAGATCTCTAGCAGATACTGCTAGACTGGTGACCTCCCTGCCTGGAGGCACACATGGACTGCATGGCTTGGCTGTAACTCTGGCTTTACCAGGATAAAGACTTGGACCCCATAGGAAAACCATCACCTATGGAGACCTGATCAGAACCAGCGTGAGTACTTGCTTGCTACATCAGCTACAGTTGTAGGAAGACGCATTCTAAAAGGGCTATCATTGCTCAAGGATTATCACCTCCTTGGTTCTCAGTGTGAACTTTGCTTTTATTCCTTTTTATATGTACTAGTAAATTCTAAGCTTTGTTTTCACCCTACTGAGTGTATGTGTGCGTGTTATTGCCTAACGATTAAACATCTCCTTAGGCCAGGTAACCAGGCCAAGCTACTAAAAGAAGAGAAAACTACCTATTTGTGTCACGGGGCCAGGGTATCAGGGGAACCAGGATGGGGGAAGGACTGCGCTCCCAAGGGAAGGGGGGGGGGAGAGACCCCAGGAAGGGGAACCTATGGAAGTCTGTAGGGAAAAGGTACCTCTCCGAGCGTCTCGGAGTCTCCAGAGCCTGCTCTCATCTTGAGGCCTGGAAGCCTATGTCAGAAAGAGTCTGATTCATCATCAAGGTCCAGAAGCAGACTTAAGACCCACACACCAAGATCCTCCCAAAGGAAGAGAGAAATGTAATAGGTGGCAACGAGGAACAGGGGGAGCCTCACGGATTGGGCGATAGGGGACTAGGGCCCCAGAGCTGGGGAAGCAACAGGGGACCAGGGGAGTCACAGGGAACAACAAGGGACAAGAGCCAAGGAGCTAGGGAACCAGAGTGGGGGGGGAACAATGGGAACAACAAGGGGCAAGAGCCAAGGAGCTAAGGAGCCAGAATGGGGGGAACCACGGGGATGAGGGGAACAACAAGGGGCCGGAACTGATGGGTTAGGGAAACAGAGCTGGGGGAGCACCAGAGACAAGGGGAACAACAGAAGACAAGAGACAGGGGGGCTAGGGAACCAGAGCAGGGGAACAACAGGGATGAGGGGAGCAACAGGGAACAAGAGACAAGGGGCTAGGGAACCAGAGCTGGGGAAGCAAGGGAACCAGAGCGGGAAGGAACAGGGACAAGGGGAACAACAGTGAACAAGAGACAGGGGGCTAGGGAACCAGAGCTGGGGAAGCAAATGCAGACTATTTAGGGGAGACAGGGATAAAGGGCAACACGCACAGCAGGAGAAGAGGCACTTGCTACAAGACCACACATACACATCAAACCTTAGGGCGGGTGTGAGACGTTGCTCCACCAGCTTCTTGTGGCCACACCAAGGCTTAAATGCTTCCTGTGGCCAATCAGGAAGCCGGGGTGCAGGACTACGGTAACCAGCTACAGCTGGGGGAGGCACAACATACAGGGAACATCCCCACCAGGGGGAGACAGAGGGAGAAAAACCAGGGTATTTATAGACTCGCCTGGTGGTGCAAGGTGCTAGAATGGCGCCTCAGCACCCAAGGGCCACAGGTTCAAGGCCCAGCCGTGACAATCTGGCTAGCAGCAAGCAGCTTTGGAACCAAGAGAAACCTCCCATGGGTGACTCTGGGGATCAGCCTCCAACGCAGGGGAGTAAATCCTGGGAAAAGAGTGCCAGGAAGGGGGAGTGCTTTTGGGAAGCTGTGAGGCCTATGCTTTTTGGGGTTCACATTTCCTGAGTGGTGTGAATGCCCACTAGGATACACTTGGGTGGTGGCAGTGGAATATCAAGGGTTTGCCAGCTGTGGGGACCCCTGGTCAGAGATTTGGAGAAACACAGCAAGGTGGGGTGCTCAGCTGTATAGCACCCCCTGTGGGCGTTTCACCACATTGCTATCTTGACGAGTAGCTTGTTGCTCCAATTTCTGATGTAGCTGCCTGTTACTTGTCAAGTGAAATCTTATCAGTATCCTAGTGGAAACTGTGTTGAGAATAGACCTTTGTCACTTTCAGCCTCCATTCCCCATCTGTAAAATGGAAATGACACCCTACATTACAGAATTGCTAGATAAGGACTGTAAAGCACTTTGAACAATGAATGTGCCATAAAAATTAATACTATGATTGAGGTTTTGCACAAAAAGAGCGCAAAAGCTTCTTGCCCAATGCATCTTGACCTCAATTTGCAGTTCTGCTGGCTAGGCGGGGGTGGGGGTGGAGAAAGCGAACCCAAATAGTATTTCTTCAAAAATAAAGTCTCACAGTTAAATAAAAACTTTATAAAATATTTCAGGAGCCCAAGTCATGCATTTTTGGGACTGTCCATACAGATTCCATATTCACCATCAACAATTCTGAGAGAGTCAAATAACTTTGCCTTTCAACTTCACAATGTAGTCCTTTCGATAGACACGGCTGCTTGAAAACCCATTCACACCTTTACAAATCACCGTAGGTGGGACGGGTCACGTCTCTGAACACTTCAGGCTAAGAACACTGAGGGCCTCTGCCGAGTCTGCTGGGGGCTTTGCCACTGAATGCTCGACTCATCTTTTCATGCTCTGCTGCTCCATTCCCTTTTGTTATAGACAGATTGATGGACATAGGAGTGACATACAATGGAGAAATTGCTTACGTTTAAACTGGTGTGTTTAGAAGCTAAGAAAAAGCCCTCTTCTCGTAAATACAGGGTTTCTTTTGGGCATTTTCTGCTCAGCCGTTGCTGTGTAACATCTCAAACAGATCATGAAAGTAAGAGTTTCTGATACAGTGCTGTTACAGGAGAATAGAGTGTTCTACCTACTCAGCCTCCACTAAAATGTGCAGCACATGCTCCAAGCCTGATCTTCTACCTTTAAATTCAGTGGGCCTGGATCCAATTCTGGATCAACTCCTCTGGATCCAATTCTGTTCTCCTTTACAATGGAGGTGGGTCAAGTGAAGCCCGTGGTGAAAGGGGATTATGGGATTCAGACAGGCTGGGGCTGCCCTGATGTATGAAAGTACCCCAGACACATAGCGATAATAATTAATGACTGACAAAAGATTCGATTGACAGAAAGAAGAGAGGAATGGAAAGAAAATATACTTTCAGGTAACACAGGCCTTTAAAGAACTACTTCTAGTTGCATATGTAGAGTCCTTCATTGAAGAACTTGGATTAATAGACTCTGCACAATTACAGCCCTGGTACGTCTGTCTCCAAGAAACAATAGAGACCACGTTTCATGAATAAGTGGGTGTCAGGGCTCCATCTCATTTCCCAACACCTAAATACTTAAAATAGCAATAATGTTCTGCACTTCCATAATGCCTTGCATTTAAGGATTTCAGAGAGCTTTCCAACAGTAAACAGTTAGGCTATCCCCATGGTAATTTACGTCACGGTAGTCTGCTTTACCCGAGTACCTGTGGCTCTACAGAGCCAGCTTTGTATCAGGGAGCAAAGGGGTTTATAAACGAGAAAATAGCCCACCCCAGGACAATAGCCCATGTCCGCTACACATTTCTTTAAGTGGCTACGATGTGTGCGTTTGATGCACTACGGAACCTCCAGAGCCTCCACTCACGGTGGAGTCCTGAAGCACTGCGGGCCCACCATGTGGGCCAGTATATTCACCATGTCCACCCCATCTATTAGGATGCATGCAGCCCCCATACAGGCGAAGTCTAGAGTGGTCCTAGCAGTTGGAGCAGCAAGCGTACTCACTGCTCTCACTCTCCCTGGGGCTTCTACTGCTTAGTTTTGAAATGGCACTCCAAAAGGCAGGGAGGGAACAAATAAAACAGGAAACAAACAGCAGGGGGAGCTTCCTGGACCCAGAATTCCCCATGTCTGAGTCATGAGGGAGGGTTGGTGGTGGGTGGAGCATGGCATCTGCCCGTGGATTGGGTTTACTGCATAAAACCCCTGAGTGGGGGCTGCCTGGACCAAACACCGAACTCCTGCAGGCTATCGTCCATTTATTTTCACCCTAATCCCCAGTTCAAAGGAGTGACATTTATTATGAACCCTCCTGGAGTTACCTCAGACTAAAAGGGGAGTTTCCATAAAAAGCAGCCAAGAGTAGCATGGGGCATTTTCCCCACAAGGTATAACCTTCCACCCCCTCTCCAGACAATATTCAATCAGTCCTTCTCCCACCAAGTCAACTACTGGCTTGTATCACTAAGAGAGGTTATGGGGACATCTCATGATGCAGGACTACAGAATTCAAGTGATCAGAGCCACCCAATGCGAGACTTGTGCTAACGTTCCAGGATGCTGTAGAATAGTTCCACTCTGCCAACTCCTCCCTCGACTCCCTCCGATCTGGCTTGGCTTCCACCCCCTTCACTCTACGAAAACTGCTCTCGCTAAGATCACAAACGATCTTCTTGTGGTTAAATCTAATCACCTCTACTCCATTCTTGTCCTCCTTGACCCGTCTGCTGCCTTCGATACTGTTGACCACTCACTCTTGCTGAACTCACTTCACTCCCTTGACTTCCGTGGCTCCGTCCTCGACTGGTTCTCCTCCTACCTCTCTGACCGCTCCTTCAATGAGTCTCTTGCCAACTCCACCTCCTCCTCCCTTCCCCTCTCGGTTGGTGTTCCCCAAGGCTCTGTCCTTGGGCTTCTCCTCTGCCTAGGTACAGGGTGTAGATAGAGAAAACTCCTTGTCTCCCATGGACTTCCAATATCACCTACACTGATGACACTCAGCTCTCTCTCTCTCGATCTAAAACTCAACATCTCTAAAGCCAAACTCCTTATCTTCCCACCTCATCCTTCCTTTCCCTCTTCCCTGTCTATCCTTATCGACGGGGTCACCATCCTTCCCGTCCCCACAAGCCTGTAGCTTAGGCTTCATCTTTGACTCACCCCTTTCTTTTAAACCCTACATCAACTGTTGTCAAATCCTGTCGCATCTCCCTCCATACATAATATTGCTAAGATTCACCCTTTTTGCTGTCTCCTCTGCCAAAACCCTTGTTCATTTATAAAAAATTGTTAGCCGCCCCCTCATGCCTACGACATCTCGGGGCGGCTTACAGCATAAAAACACAATAAAATTCATTAAAACAATGTTTTAAAAATACAATCCCTCCCCTACCCCACCCTCCCACCCGAAGGCCTGGGCGAACAACCAGGTCTTACAGGCTCGCCGAAACGCCAACAGACCTGGGGCCAGACAGGCTTCCTCCAGGAGGGAATTCCAGAGCCTTGGCCCGGCCACCGAGAACGCCCTCTCCATTGTGGCCCCCCGCTTTACACGGGGGACCTCCAAAAAGGCACCCCGGTGGACTGCAGGGATTGCTCTGAGG
>QEPC01014730.1:3859988-3900114 GCA_003113815.1 Sphenodon punctatus | reverse complement strand
CTGGCGCCGGGCTGTCTGGGCTCTGTGCCAGGGCTGTGTGGAGCCGGCTCCTTTGTAGCAGCTGCCATCCCATCTCCCTGCCCGCACGGGTCGGGGTAGGGCCGCGTTGTGCAGCTTCATTTGCCCTCGGTCGGCCATGTTGTGCCGTCACTGTGCCGGGCGGGGCTTCCCCGTCGGTCCCGGCTGTCCGTGTACTTGCACAAGTGTTTGCTGGGTGCTTCCCGGGATGGGTGTTTGACCACTGGGTGTTTGCCGGCCCCTCCCCTTTCCCTACCACAACCCCCTGTGGCGCTGTCCGTGTAACTGTCTCCCTGCTCAGCGCTGCCAGATGTTCAGTGGGTGTGCTCACCCACCCATCCACACCCATTGCCACTGCTGCGCCGTCCGCGTAAAAACGGCCATAGGTAATCCTGCCCCAGAACAGAGGGTTGGACTAGATGATCCTTCATACATCTCCCACCCCTACAGTTCCATTAAATATTAGTATCCCAGTTACACCGGCGAGTTATACAATCAAAGTTCAACAATGCAAAGTAAACAAAGGAATTGGGAAGACAGCTTTTTTCTCCAAATGTGAACCTGCCCCCATCTAGCAAGGAACAAAGATTCTCACTGACTTCAATTAAAGTTTCATCAAACACCCCATCCCAATTCAAACCCCAATATTTTTGTGACTATAGATTACACACCTCTCTTGCAGTAAATTAAAAAAGGGAACAATGCATCAAATAGGTTAGAGACTGAAAGAAATTAATCACAGTTTCCTCCAAATATTAAATGCTTGGCACTCTCAATCACTGAGGAAAAAAATGTCAGTTTCCATGCATATTGTTCTGTTAGTCACCTTCATTACTTCCTCTGTTGGGATAATTAGAATGCAGATGATTTCACTGAAAAATCATATTACCCAGGTTGAAGTGTCAAAAGGTACAAATACCAAACATGCAAAGAGTAGAGTTTTTCCTTGAAAAATAAAAAGGCATCTGAACTATTTAAAAAAAAAAAAAAGAAGAAGAAGTACCACCACTAGCTTCACTGGAGCATTAGACAAAGAAATGCCAGACTGAATCAAACCAATGGTCCATCAAGCCCAGCATCCTGTCTCCAACAGCGGCCAATCCCAATCGCATGGGAGAAGTACCAGTAGTCACAATGGGCAATCCATTCCCTCCTGATCACTCCCTACTCCCAACAGTAAGTTCCCATCTAGTAACCTACTTGGCTAATAGCCGTTAATGGACCAATTGTCCAAGAACTTATCCAGTCCTTTTTTAAACCCAGGCGTACTACTAGCCCAGACAACCTCCTCTGGCAACAAATTCCACAATGTAACTGCATGTTGAGTGGGAAAAAACAAACCACTCTTCTAGATCTGCCCCCTAGTTCTAGTGCTAATTGAGAGGGTAAATAAATGTTCCCTATTTACTTGTTCCACTCCACTCAAGATTTTATAAACCTCTAGCATATCCCCTCTCAGGCCGTTTTCAGACGAGCGCGGCACCCGCGCTGGTTTCTCAAAAGAGCCAGCAGTCCGTTCCACACGTGACGCTGCCACCGAATACGCGCATGCGTGGGCGATGCGCATCCATTCCCGGGCGCAAACTGACCAGGTCGGCGATCGAGGCTGGTTATACGCGGCCGGAAATGGAAGCGCATCGTCCGCACATGCGCGTATTTGGCGGCAGCCTCACGTGTGGAACGGGCTGCCGGCTTTTTTGAAAACAAGCGTGGGCGCCACCGCGCTTGTCTAAAAACGGCCTGAGGCCGCTTTTAGATGAGACAAATTTGCGCATGATTGGTGAAAAATGCGCGTGTTTTAATGCTCGTTTAAACACCTAAACCGTTTTAAATGCTCATTTTCCATGATCGTGTAAAAGCCAAAACCATTTTGAATGTGGTTTTTAAATAATGCGCATTTTTTAAAACCGGTTTTGAGCCCCTTTGATGATCGGGGGGGGTGCCAAAACCGGTTTTAAAACATGCGCATTATTTAAAAAACACATTCAAAACGGTTTTGGCTTTTACACGATCACGGAAAATGCACATTTAAAAACAGTTTAGGTGTTTAAACTAGCATTAAAACACGCGCATTTTTCACCAATCATGCGCAAATTTGTCTCGTCTAAAAGCGGCCTCAGTCGTCTCTTCTCCAAGCTGAAGAGCCCTAACCTATCAAGCCTCTCTTCAGAGAGAAGCCGTTCCAAACCTTTGATCATTTTTGTTGCCCTTCTCTGCACCTTTTCTAGTTCTACTGCATCTTTTTTGAGATGGGGTGACCAGAATTGCAGAGAGTAATCAAGGTGCAGTTGCATCATCTATTTATATAGGGGTTTTTTATTTTCTATCCTTTTCCAAACAATTCCTAACATTCTGGTTGCTTTTTTAACAGCTGCCACATGTTGAGATGAAGATTTGTCCACAATGACTAAGGTCCTTTTCCTGAGTGGTTACTCCTAATTTAGAACCCAGCATTGCGTACTCATAGTTTGGATTATTATTCCCCATGTGCATCACTTCACATTTGTCCACATTACATTTCATCTGCCATTTAGATGCCCAGGCACCCCGTCTCACAAGAGCCGCTTGCAATTCTTCACAGTCTGCTCGTGTTTTAGCTACCTTGAATGACTTCAGTGTCATCTGCAGATTTTATCACCTCACTCTTTATAAGAGTGTTTAAGTTCTCCTGTTCCATCTGAATAGTTTGGGAATACACTGGTGTTACAAAAGGATCCTGCCACAAGTCCGCTCCCCCTCCCCCAGTAGTGCAGATGGGAAAACTTTACTTCATCTGAACAAATCCCAAATTTCCACAGAGAGAAGGAGCTTTTGGATAACTAGACCCTTTCCAACACACAATGAGAATGTGCAGTGATCACCTCCCAACAGGTCTGCATGGTGGTCTGCAAGAAATGTTGAAGGCCAACAATGGTACAATCCAAGAAGCTAATTAATCACTGGCAGAGACCTTTTAGGCAGTAACAGCAAGATTTTTACCCACACATTTCTTAAGATTTCATCTCAGTGGGCGTTATTAAAAACTCAAGCCAAGCTGCAATAACCTAGCCAGGATGTAGATTAAGGTTGTTGAAGCCCTGCAGACCACTTCCAATCCACTCCCCACCCCCTTTACATCAGGCAGGGGTATTGCTAGGTTGGAAAGGGGTCCTGGTGCAGGAGGAATGGGGCCTGCTTGACTCCCATTCCCAGTGACAGGAGGTGCCCTGCTGCACCAGAACAGCGGGCTTCCAGGTTCATGCACGCTGGTGCAGATGCACCATTTGTCCCTATGCCACCGGGCATCAGGCCTACGGCTGCTTCCTCAACATCCTCTTTCATAGAGTCTTCCTTCCTGGTTAGCTTGGCCTTGGAGGCTGCTGTGAAGAGCCCCCTGGTTTTTCCTCCTAGTCCCACATGCCTGGCTTTCTAACAGGTCCACCCGCATAGGGTTGCCATAACTCCCCTTTAATCTAGGACGTTTATGAAAAATACATGGTGCAGATCTGCATTGATACCAGTGTAGCCCTGTACCATGTATTTTCATAAACCTCGGATTAAAGGGGCGGTACGGCAACCCTACACCCGCAGGGGTGTAGCTATCATAGGGACAGGAGGGACATTTGTTCAAGGGCCCAAGCTGGGGTAGAGGGCACAAATCTTGTCTTGTTGCAGCACGGCCGAGCAGAGACTGAGCCGAGCGGAACTGCCTGCAGTGCACGGCATGCGTGGGGTACACTCAGCGGACAGCACAGAACAGAGGAAGCACCAGCAGCACGAGGCATGCAGTGGATCCGCAGCCTCCAGCACTCAGACGCAGCAAGCAAAGGGGAGGAGAGGATTGTGATGGCGGACCAAATCGATTTCTTGCACCTGGGCCCATTCCCGAGTTACACTCCTCTCTCACCCCTCATAGAGCTCTCCTATGCTCCTCTTTGTCTATGGAGCATAATGGTTTGCAGCATGGCCAATTGCGGGGAGAAGATTCACCACCTGCCATCTAGGTTTTTGAGCCACATGCAAACGTGAACAAGCAAGAGGTTTGACTCCAGGCGGCCAATGGGAAGCACACTACATTAAAGTACGGCCACAGTCCTCTGGCCACTTACTCAGGAGTAGTCCCTCTGACTTCAGTTTCATCCCTCTGTTACTCCACTGCTCCCAGACAAACCTAACTAAATGCACCCGAGGCTGATCAACGAAGAGATTTAAGCCATCCATTAAAAATCCATCCAGACATCAGTCTGCCACAAATTGAAGTAACACCACCTCAAGCCTTTGGTGAAAGAGGTGGGTGAAGGGGGTGGGGAGAATGGGTTTTTTCATGCCTACGTTTTTATATATTTAAATATTTTAATTTTTGTAAGCCACCTCAAGCTGCTTAGGCAGGATGTGTGTTGGAAATAAATGAACAAACAAATTACACTTCCAAGTCTCTGTTACCCTCTCCTAGTTCTGGGTCAATTCTCATCACGCAGAGCAAGTGGCAGTGCTAAATTGGGCTGGGAGGGGAAACCTCTGCTGATAAAACAACAGAGATACATTTCCCACAAAAGGAAGAGCAGAGAAATAACTATCACAATAAGAGATAATGGTGCTCAACCAAATATCATCTCTGCAAAACTATTTCAGTGACAGCACATTCTGCCCAAGAAAGTAAAATAAAAAGGGCACAGCGAGTTCCATGTCTATCCGATTCCTCCAAGGCCATAGCTACCCCAGCTTGCACATACTTGGTTTCTTTGGAATAAACCCTATGCTAGTGTGATTTAGCAATAACTAACCAACGTACAGGTTTACAATAGCAGAAGATCAGGCCCGTTTTGTCCAAAGCAGCCATGAGATGCATTCCTTTTTGATACAAAATGAAGGGAGGGATTTTCCACTTACATAGGGTGGCCAGAGTAGTCCATCCACCAAAATGGAACATAATGCCTCCCCAAAGCCAGCCTAGTTTTTGATACAGATATCCAGCCGAAACTGGTCATGCAAAAAAAACTTTTGATGCAAGGGCCAGATTGGGACTTGCAACCTCTCCAGGTCACACCTGCATGTTGAGGGATCAGGGTGCGGGGTGCAATAGATTTAATTTTAGGCAACTTAACTGCACCATCAGCAAACTGCCAACTCATCTTTATAGGAGGTTATCTAGAGCTTAGGGGCTGCGGCTCCGCACAAGGAGTAATGGCAAATCTGGTTTCTTCCAGGCAGGGGCACAAATGTGGACCTGAAGCCATCCAAATAAATAGGGCTTGAATGCAAGACTCCAAATTCATTGACCCATCGCAGGCCTTGGAATAAGAGTCCTGAGCTTCAAGACTTGTGAAGTGTCCTCCTTGCTTCTAACTGGCCAATCCCCATGCTCCCATTGGCAAACGTGGGCCATATAAGCCCCAGCAACATTCCTGGATCAGGAGCCTGATCCAGACATCAGGCTCCTGACCCTGCCTCTGTCCGTTTTCCACCTCTCCTGAAGAACCAACAAAGAAAGAGACAGAACCACATCAGATAGAGGCTAGGGAAAAGCACACTCCCACCCCTTTCCAATATAGCTTTGGGACATCACGGGAAATTCCACATGGGCAGTGCAGTGAACGGCTTGCTCCCCATTTGCTAAGCAGTGTGCAATTGGCCAACATTGGCTTTCTGAACAATTTGTACTGCTCCATTTGGAGCATGCCGCTAAGGCCTGCTATAAGTGTACCAAGCTAACAACTGGTTTCTGGGTGTAGCAGAGAGAACAAAGGAGTCATCTGCCAAACAGGCTGGTCCTGGTTTGTGGGAATACCCCTGGATGTTTTACAAGGAATTTGTAATGGCTGGCTTCCAGGAAGACAGACAGTGGGCATTTTTAGCCACACCTTAAAGTGCTGGTCTTTCAATGTTCTGGGTTTAGAAGTCGACAAGTAAGTTCCGGATGCATTCTTCACACACACACTGCCCTGAGGCAGTTTCTGGATGCACTCTCTCTCTCTCTCTCTCTCTCTCTCTCTATATATATATATATATATACACACACACACACACACACACACACACACACCTGAGGCAGCCTCAAGTAGCCGCAGCTGTAGACGTGAGGGGCTGCCATGGAAACCAAGTGACCACTCCCTTACCCAGAGCTCGTTCTTTTGGTAGTTGTGGGTAGGAATTGGATTCAGGGGGCAGATCCAGAAAGTGGAAAGGGGCCACGTAAAAAACTATTCATGAGCTGCATATATCAGGCTCCCATAAACCCAATTTATTTACATTGGATTCCACCCTTCCTTTCACAGTCCTATGCGGATGGGCCCCACGAGTCTTGATCCAGGCTCTGAGGCGTGCTCGTTCTCGATTGCCCCAGTAGGAGGACCGCCAGCCAGAGAAACAAATGGAGAACTCTGTCTGTAAATGGCTAAGAGGAAGACAGTTGGAGGAATCTCTGAACAGGACCAGCTTAAGGGGCAACTGTAAACCACTGCAGACAAATACGCTCTGAGCACCCGCCAAACAGTAGTCTTTTCCCCTCCCTTCCTTTGATTTGGTGGGTAGTTTTCTTTTTCCAAAATCTTTAAACAAACGGAGAAAGGAACGCAGAGCTGATGATTGGAGTCCAGTCCATGTATTCGGTGGCTGCAAGATGCTTGCTCCCATGCACCACAAAGCCTTCACTCACAGCAGAGCCTTGAGGCATCACAGGTTCCATCGTGTGGGCCATTTCAGGCCACCGTTCACCCGTGTGTCCAACTCTGCACCCATCGACTAGGTTGTGTGCAGCCTCCACGCAGGCCAAGCATCTAAAGCAGACCGGCAGTGAGCACACTTGCCTCTTTCCCTGGGACTTCTACTGTTTCATTTCACCGTGGACCACTCAGAAACAGTGCTCCAAAAAGGTGGGTGGGGGGAAAACAACAACAGGAAGGAAGCAGCTGGGGGAGCTTCCTGGACTCAGAATTCCCTGTGGCTGCGAGTCCTGAGGGTGGATGATGCGCAGCACCTGCCCGTGTATTCGGTTTGCCACACAATCCACCCACGGCTTTCCGGACCAAACAGGACTATGAGACTCCTGTGGGCTGTCACCCATTCATTTCCCCCCTTTAGATAATTCACGCAGGAAAGCGGAATGCAAGCCACGTTGCTGCTCCCAAGGATGGCGAAGACATCGCTTCAGTCTGAAGCAGCATGCAACTGCCTCCCATTTCAAAGAAAAGAAAACATTCAGAATGAGAGGGGACTTGATTATTTTTCTTCATTTCATTTTTTTTTTAAAAAGGCAGGACAGTAAAAAGATACTTCTTTTGCGCAGGTCGTAAATTCCAACCCAACGTCATCTAATTGAAACGGCCTCTTCTTCAGGCTATTTTCACGTTTCCCAAGGTGCCCCAGTAAAAGCAGCATCTGCTGCAACTTCGCCCATACGCAATGTTCTCCATTTCCTTGCAACGTGGGTGGCTACCTGCCCTACCCTACCCAACCCCACTGATCTGTCTGCTGGGAATCAAAGGCTGCAGGCTTTCCCTTCCAGGAATCCAAGCCTTCTGCTTGTTTTTATTTCCTCTCCCACCCCTGCTGGGAATTCAACCTGTAAATTATTTCTCCTTCCAAACTTCTCTGCGCTGTCTCTGCCTTGGCGAGGAGACAAGACATGCATTTGTTTAATGGAATTGGCTCCACAGCAGCTCTTCGAACTCTAAGCAACGCACCTTTTGAACTAGATTGTTCTAATCTTAGCCCAGTCGCATGGTCTAGTGCTCCAGTCAGAAGCCCGAGTTCTAGTCCTAGCTCTGACACAGATTTGAGTGACCCTGGGCAAATCACTCGATGTCTCTGCACCTCAGTTTCTCCCACTGTAAAATTGGGCCTAAGATTTGCTTCCGCACAGAGCATCTCCTCTGTACTTCCTTATTAGTAGCTTAATTCAGAAGGGAGGGACTTTCTCCTCGCTGCAGACCACTTTGAGAAACATTGCCAGCTCTGTGCCCTGTGGGGTAGAGAGGGGGGCATGGTGGGCCATTGGGGCACAATGCAAGAGGATGGGGGGGGGGGGGAGTGAAAACCCACTAGAATGCTTTGCAGAGGGGAACAGAGCGTATTTTCAGATGTTACAAGATCACGGTCAACCATGGACAATCCCCCATGGTGGCGGATGGTCCCGTAACGTCTGGTTGCTCGCAGCCAGATGTTCACGATGGTGAGCCACCGGCGGTGAGCAAAATAACCACGCTTCCGAGGATGGTTCGGGCACCATCTCCAAAAGCGTGGTTAATTGAACCACGGGCCGGAATCGGCAGATGGCAACGTCCGTTACCACCACCAATTCCAGGCCATGGCCCAGACCCTGGGACGGAATCGGGCACAGTGGCCGGATTGGCCGCTGCGCCTGCCCATCTCCAGGACAGCGGGCTGCTGGGGGAGTGGGGTGGGCGGGGCTGTGCGGCCGCACGTTGCGCCGCGCAGTCCCCTCCCCAGATTCCCCGCCGGAATCAGCCAGCTCGTCTGTTGATGGGCCGTTCTGATTCCAGCCAGGAATCAGAAAGGTGATTCCGTGACGGAGCCAATAGGCACCCCGTCACGTCTGAAATCACCCAGAGAGCCCCGTGTGCGCATGGGGGGGGGGGGGGGAGACAGGAAACAGGTCCAGGAAGCTCATTGAAAAAACACATGGTGGGAGAGGGAAGGAGAAGATATAGAACCTGCTGGGATACTCTTCAATGGGGTAGGGCTAGAAAGCCCATTGGCGCTTTCTGCAGGGGGAGCAGTCCACCAGAGCACTCCGTGCAGTGGCTTCCTGTAAAAGATTGTCTGCACCTGCTCTCCCATCTGCCTTCCATGCTTGTGCAACCCATATTGAAGAGGATGCTGGAGAAGCTGCAGTGGTCCATTTGCCAGGGGTTGCCCACCCTGGCGCAAGATCATCAGTATTTGTAATGAACTTTAAACTCAAGTTGGAAAATGGTGTCTTAGTCACATAGGTCGTCAGCGGAGAGAGAATTTACTCAGGGCTTCCAAATGTTAGGCGGTGCCTTCAGGAGAGGCAAGATATAAAAAGGAAAATGCATTCTGCTCCTGGACTACTATCTTTCCTTTTACTCCACACAGAAACACCAGGGAGAACCCAAAGAAACGGGAAGGAACACAATGAACAGCGAGTTCATTCGTAAAATGCAAGTCGAGGGAGGAGGAGGGTGGGAAGCCCAGCTAATAAAGTGTACAGAAAGTACCATTACAGGTCTGAGAAAACAGCAAATTTCCAAACTTCGAGTATACACAATTACCAGAGCAGCCAAATTTTGCACGGTTCCATCTTCTAGATGAGAAACCATCATTTATTATTCCTCCAGGTGCCCCCAAAAAATACAGGGGGGGGGGGGGAAATGAAAAGAGGCAAAAAAAAAAAAAAAACTGTAGCCCTTGTAATGTATAGAAAGTTGTGGGTTGACCACTTTGGAAAAAAGGTGTCTAAATGTGTCGGACCAATGGTCCATCTAGCCCAACATCCTGTCTCCAATAAAGGCCAACTTTGGTTGCTTTAGGGAAGTGCACAGCAGGCCACATAATCCATATCCTGCTATTCATTCCCAACCTCCAGCAATCAGGAGTCTCATCCCATGACCAGTTTTGGATAATGTAACTATGTCCCAAACAGGCTAGATGTAAGAATTTGCATTTTAGCCATGTCAAGTGAGCTAGCCAGGTTTGGATTCTTTCTTTGGTCGAGACCATTTTTATGACCAGGGGCCTGTGTTCACCCCTCTCCACCCCCCATTGCCACCAATGGGGAAAATGCCGAGTTCAAGGGTTTCTAGTTATGACTGGAGTACTCAGAAACAACAGGCGGAAGCTGGAGCAAGTGGTTATTGCGCCATCAGCACAGTTGCAAAACCTCAGGTGTAAATAGGTCAGACAATTTGCTGACATGCAAAACTGAAACAGGAACTACTAAAACAAAGATAAGCAAATGCCCCAACAACCCCCAAAGCCAGAAACCCAAACAGACACTCAAGGGAAGGAAACCTCATGGGGGAAGGAGCTCAATTTTATTTATCAACAAACGGCTAACATGTCACTGTCTGGCAACAAGCTATTACTTTTTCTTTTTTTAAATGCCGTCACTCATTTTCTGCGAAAGAGAAAGTGAAATTTTGCATAAAGCATTGCAAGTGTTGCAGCCAGGGCCACTGCATAATCTTCAAAAAAACCAGACACGATACCCTATGCCGAGATCACAAGGGAGTTGTGCAAACTGGGTTTTCAGTGAAGACGACAGACATTGCTTTATTGGGTTTATATAAACAAGGGCATATCCCAACCTCTTCGGGCACCGAGGGCTGTAGAATGTGGGGATAGCTGCTCACTCAATGCGCCAAATGTTTAAATTTAGTTCAGTATTGTCCCAAAAGAGCAGACCCTGGATTCTAAAATGGCTGCAAGGATATCTCCAGTGCCGCTTTCTACTCTCATGGGCAGCTGCGCCATTCTTCCGTGCATTTTGCTAGATCTTACCTGCACACATTGCTTTGGGATCTCTATTAAAAGGTGACCTGTGAAGGTAATGTACTGAATTCCAGTGACTTTGCCACTTGGTGCTTACTGTCCGCACAGCCAAGCAAAAAAGCAGCACTCTCACCACAAATCCTTCGGTAACGGCAGACTGACCGCCTTTCTTTGGCCTGGCTACTCTAGTGTCTACTGCAGCATTTCCCAAGTTCTGGACCTGTGACCCAACTTTGTGAATTAAATATTACTTTGACCCCAGACTTCAACAAAAAGTCAAAGTATGTATATCAAATGTCAATCAGGATTGTGACCCCCGTCTCTACAGATGGCACGGGGGGGCCACGCTCTACTGTTTGAGAGCCTCCCATATCGTGGTAAAGTTACCAGAGCTCAGCACTTTCCTCAACAAGCGATTACCAAGGGATAAATATTATCGTGCAGTTTATTAATCATGTCCCTATCAAATGAAATTGTTCCCCCCTTCTTTAGGTTAAACAAACCATTTTATCGTTGTGCCAATTTTACATTTGTTCAGCTTTTCTCTGCTGTGACCATTACATGGTTTGCCTTTTGACTCCTGGTAGACACTAACTTTAGGTGGTGGAGAAAGGCTGTGGTGGATCTGGGCTCTGGTGGATCTGGGCTCATGTACCAATTATTCCCCCCCCCCCCCCCCCCCGGAAAAAACCCTCAAACAAACAAACCACTAAGCACTTCTGTTTTAAGCATTGGTTCATTTCAGTCTTTTGGCCATCAGCTTAGCAAGACTGTGATGGGCCGTGATGGGTCTTGGCTCTTTGGTCTTCTGGGCCCCGCCCAGGGCAAGGTCTCCCTAAGCAGTGATACTTCCAAGGGGGTTCCCAGACAGCCCCCCCGCCCCCCAAGGTGGTGGCTTCCCATAAAGGTGGTGATGCTATCCTGGCTCGAAAGAGCCCCCCAGCTCAGAGTGGCAGCAACTCTGCTTGGAAGGTAGTTTTATGGGTGGGCAGAGAAGACCCTCCACCTCCACCCACCCTTGGTGGAGTCCTTTACAAGCAGCCTGGGGTCTGCGAGAAAATTTCCATAATGTGCCAAGGGCAGAGTGTTGCAAGTGAGCGGAGGACTGCCAATGGGACCTCTCGAGACCAGGGTTCAGCCGAGTCTCACACTAGCTAGGCCCCTGCACTCAGTGTAGCCATCTCTGCCACACCGTTAAAACAAAAAACAGCCATTTCCCTAGAAGTAGAGGCCTCCTTCTTTGTAAAAACATCAGCACATGCTTAAGACTTCTCCCAAGCATCTTACTTGTAGCCAGAGAAGCCATCTCCTGCTCCTCACCAGCTCACTTCTGCTTTCATAACACTCCCAGCGCCCATAAAAGCTCACAAAATATTAGTCCCGACTTTATGGCCAAGGCTTCTGCCCATTACTACCTGATAAAAGCGCACTGGATTCAACGTACTTACTTAGCATGCGGCATTTGGCTTTGTCCATTATCAGCTAGCCCAGAAGTGAAGTGCTCCATTTATATGTATGGCAATCAAACCAATTCAGACAAGGGGGAGAGGGTGGAGGCGGGGAGGTAGCCGCACCAGCTGAGTTTCACCTTGGAGACCATTTTCAAACTGCTTTCATTAATGAATCCCATTTACCCTTCAGAGGCTCCTTGGACATACTGACCTCACATCTCCCCTTCTTCCAACGACAATGTAAGATCCGGCTGTTCCGCCAGGCTTTTGAGTGGGGAAGATGGAGAGTGGGTGGGTGGGGGATGGGGTTATAGCTCCTTTTAGTGGCATTTTTAATATATTTCTAATGTTTTAAATGATATGGGTTTTTTGGTTTCGATCATTTTTTTATGTTGTACGCCACCCCGCGCTGCCTTTGTGTGGGATATCAAATCTATGTTGTAGTAATAATAATTAATAATATACAGATCCATGTAGTGGCAGGAGGGAGAACACAGAATTTACTGAAGCTGACTCAATATTGAAAAGGCTGAAGATTTGTGGCAGAGAAGACAGCATGTCTACATGACCAAACCAGATTTCAAAACCCTGCTAATGGTCTTGCATGAGCTCCAGGTTTTACTCCAAGAACACTGCTCCCCACCTGTAATGTTTACCAGGCCACTAAAGACAGTGAGCAAAAACTCCGCAAGGCTCCAGTTCAACAGACCATATTGTAAATGATGAGACCTGTTTTTTTACTGTGCAGGCCCAACTGGCTACAGCTAATCTCAACCAGATCCAAGAGCAGTTCCTGGTTTCCTTAAAGCAGGGGTAGGAAACCTTTTCCTGCCCAAAGGCCACTCTGAAAATTAATCCAAGCTCCCAGGGCCGCAGAAAAGTTGGGGGTGGGGGGTTCATTCAGGAAGAGGAGGGTTCAGATCATAGATCCGTGCCATGGATCTGTCCTGTATCCTTGCATTGTAAGCTGCTGAATTGGAGATTTCTTGAACTAACCTAATTGGTAGGCCAAAGCACTGTCTGTAGGGCTGCCACCTTAGGTATATTTTTCCAAGCCACTTATGAAGAAAACATGTTGCAGGGCCTGCACTGGTACCATAGGTACCAATAGAGTGGGAAGCCGTTGGTACCATACCAACCGTACCAATGCAGGCCCTGCAACATGTTTTCTTCATAAGTGGCCTGGAAAGATATACATAGGGGGAAACCCTGTCTGTGATATGTGGGACAAAGAGTATCCTAGCTAAAGTGAAGCAGATGAAATTCCGAAGCATGGCAAAAACGTTGAGATAAACACAAATGCGGTGAAGCGAGACTCTCGAGATAAGGACTAAGGCACGTGGTCCTTGCGAAGTCATCCTTGACAGAGATTTAGATCTGGTTCGACGTCATTTCTTTGAATTAGAAATATTGCTTATAAAACTAACTCCATCAAACGTTACTTATGGAATGTAAAACTACTAAACCAGCTCTGAAAGGAGCTCTGGGTTCTTCAACTACTGACCGGTGACTCCCGCTAAGAGCTAAATTGCCCCTTTAGCAAAAGGTTTTCGTCTTATTCCTATGCCCTATAGGAATAGAACTATCTACTTTATCATATTTCTTGTCATTTACCTTCATTTATACTTTTATATGCATTCCTATTTATGTATTTTGTCTCTATTATAGAGATATTTGTATTCCTTTTTTATTGTAGATTCTATATATGTATTTTACTTAGACTAACTTTGGATCCAAATTTATTACTGTCACTTCTCAATGTAACTTGTATTAAATTCTAACTTCTTGAAGTAAAGTAGGATTGATAAGTCTTTGTATTCGAGGACCGCCTCGCCCTTCGCGCCCCGGAACGACTCCTGCGGTCTGCCGGGGGTGCCCTCCTGGAGGTCCCCCGTGTTAAGCGGGGGGCCACGATGGAGCGGGCATTCTCGGTGGTAGGGCCGCGGCTGTGGAACTCCCTTCCGGAGGAAGCTCGCCTGGCCCCAAGCCTTTTGACCTTTCGGCGGAACTGTAAGACCTGGCTGTTTGCCCAGGCCTTTGGGAGGGAGGGGGGGGGTGATTTTTAATCCCCCACCTGTTTTATTTATTTTTATATACCACCAGCTTTATTGATTTGTTTTATGGTTGTATTTTAAATTTTTAAATGTTTTTATTGTTGTAAACCGCCCCGAGCTGCTGTGCAGGATGGGGCGGTATAGAAATCTAATAAATGAATGAAATGAATGAATGAGGAGGAGAGATTTCTCTCTCGAATGAAATCGCATCTCCGTAAGAAACCAAAGTTCAGATCCTGCTTAGAAGTCCCTCTCTTTCCCCAAGACAAAAAACAAGTTTACAGCAAGCATGATGCCCTCACTTCTGTTCATTTCCCCCAAGCTCGGGTTTTCAGTGTTTAGGGTCAGGAACGGGATCCAGGCCCAGGCATGGACAGGGGCTGTATACAGCCTAGGCATGAGCCACATTTGGTCTCCAGGCCCAAGGTGCCACACCCCTGTCTTAAAGTGACAGTCCACCACAGCACCTACCCATCTTTCTGTCCTCACAGGAACATGGACAATTTTGAGGGGGAAAAAATCTTTCATGACAGATCCCAAGAAGCGCAGGTCCCTGTTTCCAGAATTATTTCTGGAAGGACAACTGAATTTCTCCTTACTCCCAAATAGGATTCCATACAGCAGGACCACTAATTAAAGATGAAGGGTAACATTTTTAGAATTGTTGACATGACTTAGGAAGTTAAATTGCCATTTTCAAAAGTGATTTTTGGTTTATTTGGACTCAGATTTTCTTTGAAAGTTACTTAGACTCTTAAGTCACTTGGGTGTTTGAAATCTTACCCCTGGTCATAAAGTGATGTTCCCAAACATTCAGATGGTTTATGGAGCTCTCTCTGATCCCTTTTGTAGTCAGAAGCAAATAAAATAGACAGATATGGTAAGTCACCTATATTTTATAAAGCACCATGCCTATTCTGGCCCCTAGTCCCACAAATACAAGTATATACTTCATCTATACAAGCTTATACATTGGCAAGGATAGGACTTCCAATATTATTCATGTTTTTTATTTTCTGATCACAATGCAGTCCAAAAGCTTTGAAATCACACAGCCAGAGAATTTCATGCAGTTTTTCAGTCTACAAAATAAATCTTTGGGGCAATTTAAACCAGAGAGAGAAGAGCAATATCATTCCAATCAGGCTGATGAGAATTTACTCATAAGAGCCATTCATCATTCCCAAACTCATGGACAAATGTAAGAAGAATTTGTTTCTTGTAACTTGCTGTGCTATTTTTCAGTTTACACAGAGGGAAAAACACAGTCCCACCTGCATTACCCAAACAAGCAATCCAAAGTATAACAACCACTGTTGTCCATTACTGTCTATTGAAAAGTGGCTGAGTAGGCAGAGTTTCCAGATAATTGGAGACGTCTTATTCCGATGCAGTTGAGATTGTAGAAGTCCCCTTTCTGCCCTTTTTGGATTATTACTTGCAAGAAATCTATTTGCTCCTAAAACCATTGCCCTCACCGCCACTGCATGCATGACTGATGTTGTCCCAAGTCTCTTTGGCTGGAATCAAATGAGACGATAGCCACTGGAATCCAGCTCCATATCACATGCATTGCTTAGTGCATCCAGCCTAGTCAACGGCAGCCCCTTGCCTGCATCTCGTGTCTACAGAAGCTTCCATCAGTGGTGCTACTGATCCCCCTCATCTAAGAGGTGCACTAGAGATCTCCTTCCTCCCTCCATCTCCCTCCCCACCTCTCAGCTGAGGGGTGGCCACAGGGGAGGGAGATTGCTACCAATCCTGCCCCTCAGCTGGCTGGGCGTGCTAGGTAGGACTATGTGCTAGCAGACCTGGATGCTGGCGAGGCTGCAGGTGAGCCTAATTGAAGAGATGCAGATACACGGGCACCCATTAGCCCTGACTGGCCCACTTGGTGGTCCCGGATGTCCCTGGGCTCCACCATGAGTGGCAGCTCTGTGGTGACCATGTGGAGGCCACAAGGTGGATACCTACTAAGAGGGGGCTTGCAGGAACACCCCTGGTGAAGGCTAACGTGGGCTATCATCTCATTTGATTCCACCCTTTGTTCACCAGCGCTGGCTGGCTTCTCTCTCTCTCGATTGTGAGTTATTTAATTCGCGGTCGGCAAAGAATGCACAACTGCCTTTCATGCGCTTGATCCCCACCTGGCGTCTCGTGTAATCCTGTGTCGCGGGATTTTGAAACATCGCGTGAGCGGGCTACGCGATGGCGACCCGCTCGTCTAAAGGAGTCCTTATTCAGTATTCTACAAAGCTAGACTGGGGGGTGGGGGGAGCTGCAAAGGAGAAGGAATTAGCAGCCTTTCTTAAGAGAACAGACTTTCTGGGGTGAGGTCAAAGTCATCATCAAGTCAAAGTCTGTTGCAAGCCATGGATCCCATCAAGTTCATGGAGGTTAGAGATTCTCCAGTTTCTGTGCCCTATAGAGTGATGTGGCCAGCACCACATCCAGCCACCTTTGACTTCCCCAACTCAATGGATCACGTACCATTCACAGTTGGATGGACTAGCAGCAGTCATTCAGTGAGAGATCAACCAGGACTTGAATAGAGCTGTAGCCCCACACCTGAAGTTTCGGGGGGAGGCCCGATTAACATGGAGTGCCAAACTGACCCAGCCCCGTTCGAGCATCAGGCCACAGCGCCTATCAGAGTGCTGGGGGGGGGGGGGGGGGGGAGGGGCAGCCCGCCTTTGAAACAGACAAGTCCCAGCTAGAGTGCTGCTGAACTGGGCTCTTCAGTGCTCTTGGCTGGGGCTTCTCAGTAATGCTCAGATTTTCAGGCATCGAGCACCCGATCAGTCCTCGGGTATCCCATTGGGTGTCCAAAAATGCAGGCATTACCCGCAAGTACTAATTTTAGTACCAAATGCAGCTCTAGACTTGAACCCCATAGTCTTCAGGGATAAGGGGAAATGCAGACAACACGGGTCCCTGGATATAGTCGAGTGCCTTAATCACTGCACCCCACTGCCAAGGCTGCATAGAGAAGTCTACCAGGTACTAAGCTTGCAAATTAGCAGAAAGACAATTTCAGCTTGTGTAGTTTGACCAACTCCTCTATAGAACCATACATAGGAACAGGCACGGATTATTTTTCCTTCACCTAACATGATAGAGCGTTTGCAGAGGTTTAGCCCTTCCCTCTGGAACTTGCTGTGATGGATGCATGTCAGAGCTTGACCACAGGATAATAAGTGGATATGTATCTACAGCCAGGTCATCTAACTGCAAGCAGGAATCCCTTCCAAAGCCACCTCCCAAGAAATCAGAGCAACCAGCCACAAGTCTTACCAAGCATCCACTAGGCAAAAACTCCAGAAATAAAGGTGCACACTAGATGGAGCAACTGTTTGAAGCTGGTTTGGGGCCCACCATATGTGGCAAGGAACTGTGCACACAGCTGGTGTGATGTGTGAACAGGGACAAAGGGTAGAATGTACCATCTGGTTGCCCTATCTCAAAAAAGACATAGCTGAACTAGAAAAGGTACAGAGAAGGGCAACAAAAATGATCAAGGGCATGGAAGGGCTACCGTATGAGGAGAGGCTTGGTAGGTTGGGGCTCTTCAGTTTGGAGAAGAGACGACTGAGAGGAGATATGATAGAGGTCTATAAAATCATGAGTGGTGTGGAACTAATAAACAAGGAGCAGTTATTTACCCTCTCAGCTAGCACTAGAACTAGGGAACACTCCATGAAACTCATGGGTGGCAAGTTTAAAAACAAACAAAATAAAATATTTTTTCACTCAGCGTATAATTGGGTTGTGGAATCTACTGCCCGAGGCTGTGGTAAGGGACAGTACTGTAGCTGAGTTTAAGAGAGGTTTGGACAAGTTTCTGGAAGATAGATCCATTAGCAGCTATTAGCCAGACAGGATCAGGGAACAAGAAGGGAGCTAGGGGAAAACAACAAGGAATGGATCTCCTATTGTGACCTGTTGGGTGCTTCACCCAAGTCAGTGTGATTGGTCACTGTCGGAGACAAGATGCTGGGCTAGATGGACCATTGGTTTGACCCAGTATGGCACTTCTAATGTTCCTAGTGTAGTGGCAGTGGCTGCCTTTCCCCACTTGTCCCCTTTGCCCCACACAAGTACTTGAGTCCAGGGGTGCAGCAAATAGCAGTGGTAGGTCTTGGGAAGCAACCGTGGGCCATGAGTTGTCAGCAGTGGGCCATGATGCTCCCAGGGATCCACCCCTGATGTCACCACCACCCACTGCTCCCCCAGACCTAGATAGTAGTGGTGAGGGAGGTCAAGTGGGGAGAACATAGCAGTGGCAAGAGCAACAGTGGAGGGCAGGCAGCAACAGGTCTTGGGGAAGCAGAAGGGACCACCGCCACCACTTGCTGCGCCCCAGTAAACTCTCGGGCAGGAACCATGTCTACCTTATTTTTTGTAAAGCACCAGGTACATCACTGGCGCTATATAAATGCCAATAAAATAATAATAATAATAATACCTGCCACCACTCTAGTATTGGCATTCAAGCAGCTACCCGACGTTGGTATGTCTGTACAAGCAGCTACATGTTCAGAATTACCTATGCAGATGCCGAGTTTGGATTTATGCAATCCTGGGGAGGAAAGGTTCTGAAATTCAGAAAGTCTCTTAATACATAGGCTATCGACTCTAGCAGTTGTTGGCATTTAACCTACATCCTCAACTCCATACTCTCTGCGCCACCCATGGTACCTAGTAGGGGTGGAACTACAGACAAAACTTTGGTTTCAGTTTCCCTGTGTCTTGGATCTATTGGTGTCCGTTCTTTTTCCTCATTGAAGGCAACAGGACATTGTACCATTGACTTTGATGGGAAAGAGAACCGTCCGAGAGTCCCGAGACACAAGGAGTTGCCACCAAAAACAACCACCCTGGGCATGTTGTTCTCAGCACCGGAGCCGGGAGAACGCCCATCGGCCTGGTAGCAGAGCCAGCTCCCAACACCAGGCAGCAGCAGAAGGGGCCTGGCCACTGGTAGCAGAGACAGCAGCCATGACCCCCACCCTCTGGACCCAGACCGGCAAAGGTAAGAGTAATGTACAGGGGCCCCGAGGGTGGGGTGGGGAATAACGGATCCCCACCCCACCCTCCAAGGCCGGGAGTGGGGTGATGGTGGTTTCCCAGCTCTTCCCATTGAAGTCAGTGGGAGAATTTCCCATGGACTTCAATGGGAACAGAAGATCCAAAAATTGGGAACCAAGAAGGGCCCGATTTTTGAATCTCTCAGTTTTAATTGGCAGAGCTACTTTCAGCCTCTTTTGGTTAAAACCGAAACCTAAAGTCCCATCCCTGCTACCTAGCTATGTCCTGGAGTGAATGCTAGGCTATGGCAGCTGATATGATGGAAGGTGGTCAGATTTTGGTGTTCCTATTCTGTGTAAAATATTTTTTCACCACCACAGTAAAGGGCATCTCTTTTTCCTTATTAATAATACAAGCCTCATATTTGTAGGGTTTGGCAGGGAGAGCGTGTGTGTGTCTCAGAGACTGAGCAATACAGGAAATTAACATCAGAAAGAGGTGCTCTGGATTGAAGGTTACAACGGTTTTCTATGCTGTGAAAGCATTTGCCATTAAAAATAAGTTGTTGGGTTTTTTTTAAAAAGCAGCAGTGCAGATTAATTGAATTATGATTAGACCTCTTTGTTAAGCATGTTGTCCCAACCTCAGATGAGTCCCTCCCCTCTTTTCAACAAACTCTTCAGGCACAAAAGCCAAAGTGAGGGGCTGCTCCTGCAAAGAGCTAAGATCCCCACTAGGCCCTCCAGAACGCATAGGATTGGACCCGGCCATTTGCTGCTGGAAAAATTTAAGCCTTTCCTGAAAGGACGTCCTTTTCAAGCCTCCCTCAGAAAATCTAAAGTGATTTCCATGCAGGACGCCAAAGCTCATTTAGACCAGTCATTCTGCTTGCTGCCTGTCTACTCCATTTGAGGCGGTTTCAGTGCATGGGCACAGTTCAGAGCAGCCAAAATGAGAAAGGGTGGGAGGGACAAAGGCTACTGACTTTATAATTGCCTTTACAGCCTTTTACTTAATAGAGCTGGAAAGCTGCATGGAAACAGCATGGCCCACGGTACAGAGCAAGGGTGGGGAACTAGCCCATAGCTAGTTTTTATGCGGTCCCTTTCTAGTTCCTAAATCTGGTCCTGGGAGCCAGTTCCTACTCCCAACCACTCAAGGAGAGCTCAGGAGAAGGGAATACAGAGGAGGGCATGCACTGAAGGATAGAGGGAAGGATCCATGGCCCATGTCCATGATCTGGACCCTCCTCTTCCAGAGTGGAACCCTTAAGCACGCCTGCCCCCCAACTTCGATATGGCCCTCGGAGCTTGGACTAATTTTCAAAGTGGCCCCTGGGAGGAAAGATATTCCCTATGTCTGGTATAGAGAGTTAGCATCATAGAACTATTGAGCTGGATGAGGCCTCAAGGGTTATCTCCCCTACATCTAAAGCACGTGGCTGGGGGGCCACTTTGAAAATTAATACAAGCTCCAAGGGTCATATAGAAGTTGCAGCCAAAATATAATAATTTTCTGGTTTTTAATTTTTCATCCTTTTCAGGATGCTTTTGTAACCTCATGGCTAGACTACTGCAATGCAGTTTATGAGGCGCTACCCTTGCTGACCGTTCAGAAACTGCAGTTGACATAGGCCCTTTTTACACGAGATACACCCACTCAATGCCCACACAGGTCTCCTGCGTGGGCATGAGCAGGCGCCGGGCATGCGCGCTACCGCAAAACATGCATGCACGCTGGGGTGGGATTCTGGGCAAAAGCTTGGTTATACCAGTTCTCGGTTTTCATTTTATCTGTTCTTCTCTCAGTAATGGGTTTTTAACATTGCGGTGTGTGCCCGTGTACACTGCTCCCCCATGCTGCCACACGCACACCTATCCCCCCGTAACTCTGACCTTTTTAAAAAGGGCCTTCGAACATGGCGGGTCCATGCCATTGCATCATCTTATTTACCTATTACAGCTAATTTATATCTTTTTGTTTGGCCAGGCATTTGGCAAACAGGGATAGGATTGGGTGGGCAGGGTTAGAGATGGGGTTTTTAAAGATGTTTTTATTGATTGTAAGGTCACCTTTTAGCCTAAATGGGAAGGGTGACATAACATTTTGAATAAATAAAATAAAATTTACTCTATAGAACTGTGTGAAATCTTATATAAATCATGAGCCGTTAAAGGAAACTCATTTTAGGTATTCATAACTCAGGATAAATGATCAATAGTCTGTCCTTGATCTTCAGGTATCAAGCAGGATGTTTATCTCCCATAGATCCTGAAAGTTTTGGGGGGGGTGATGATAACCTTTTGTACATGGTTGTCTTGGAAAGAATAACTTGCAAGTGTGTCTTTTCATTAGAGGTATCAACACGATTATTTTGGGTAAGTTTACAGCTGGAAATGGCAATTGGAAATGGCTATTGTTCATGAGAGGGTTTGAGGTTTGGTGTCCTCACTATGCCAATGACACCCAACCTCATACCTTAGGGACCGCCTCGGCCTTCGCGCCCCAGAGCGGCTCCTGCGGTCTGCCGGGGGTGCCCTCCTGGAGGTCCCCTGTGTTAAACGGGGGGCCACGATGGAGAGGGCATTCTCAGTGGTGGGACCGCGGCTGTGGAACTCCCTTCCGGAGGAAGCTCGCCTGGCCCTAAGCCTTTTAACATTTCGGCGGAACTGTAAGACCTGGCTGTTTGCCCAGGCCTTTGGGAGGGAGGGGGGTGTTTAGTCCCCGACCCATTTGTGTTTGGTTTTTGGTCTAGCCCTGTTAAGTTATATTTATGTTTAATATTTAATATTTTAAGCTTTTTTGATTGTTTTGTATTGATTTTATTGTATTTTATGGTTTTAATGTTGGAAGCCACCCCGAGGAGGGGCGGGGTAGAAATTTGCAAAATAAAATAAAATATAAAAATAAAATAAATAACTTTACCTCTCATTTTCAGCTGACCCAGACCTAGCAGTCTCATTGCTTACCCTGTGCTTGGCAGCTGTGGGGGACTGGATGAGGACGAGCCTTCTTAAACGGAATCCTGACAAGACAGAGGTGATGCTGGTGGGGAGGGCTGGGGGGGTTGGAGGTCCCCATCATTGATGGGGTTTGCCCCTCCCCAGTTCCTCAGGTTCATATCTTGGGAGTGCTTCTCAGTTGCGAAGAGCGTCTTCTGCCAGTTACATCTAGTACGGCGGCTTCAGCAGTGTATTTCGAACTTGGACCTGGCCACCATCTCCATCATCTCAAGACTGGACTACTGCGATGTGCTTTAGGTGGGGCTACCCTTGGTGATGGTCCGAAGACTTCACCTGATGCAGAACGTGATGGCCGGCCTCCTTATGGGTCACCATGAGCCTATAACACAGCTGTGCTTCCCTCGCTGCACTGGCTGCCTACAGTCTTCCAGGCTAGTTTCAAGGTCTTGGGTTCTCCTCCTACCTCTCTAACCGCTCCTTCAATGTATCTCTTCCTAACTCCTCCCCCGCCTCCTCCCTACCCCTCTCCCTCTTATTTTACACCTAATCCCTAGGCAAACTCATTGCCTCCCACGGTTTCCAATACCACTTATACACTGATGACACTCAACTCTCTCTCCACTCCTTCCCTCTCCCCCTCTGTTCAAGCTCATTTCACCGAATATCTCTCCGATATCTCCGCCTGGATGGCTCAACACCAATTCAAACTGAACATGGGTAAAACTGAACTCCTGATCTTCCCTCCCAATCCTTCCTCTCCCTCTTCCCTGTCAATTGCCATTGATGGGGTCTCCATCCTCCCTGTCCCCCTCGCCTGTAGCTTGGGCTTCATCTTCAACTCTCACCTTACCTTCAAACCCTATATTGACTCCATTGCCAATTCCTGCCGCTTCTCCCTCCACAACATTGCTAAGATCCGCCCTTTTCTGTCTGTCTCCTCTGACAAAACTCTCATCCATGCCTTAGTCATCTCACGCTTCGACTATTGTAACATCCTCCTCGCTGGTCTTCCCCGTTCTCATCTTTCTTCCCTCATCTCTGTTCAAAACTCTGCTGCCAGGATCATCCACCTAGCCCGTCGCTTTGTCCACGTGCAGCCTCTCCTCTCCTCACTGGCTCCCTCTTCCTGAGTGCATTCTGCACAAGCTCCTTGTATTCACCTACAAAGTCCTTCACAACCTCGCTCTCCCCTACCTCTCTGTCCTGATCTCCCTCTGAACCCCTGCTCAAGCACTCCACTCCTCCTCCATCCCCTCCCTCACCCTCCCATGCCACCCCTGCTCCCCCAGCCGCCTTCGTCCCTTCTCCCTCGCTGCCCCGCACGCCTGGAACTCTCTCCCTGCCCTCACCCGCCACACCTTCAAGTCCCTCCTCAAAACCCACCTCTTCCGCTCCACGCTTCCTAACTCCTGCTAGCCATTCCCACCCAGGATTATCCCCCACCTGCTATCTGTAAACTCCAAACTTACTGAAACCAAGCCAAGAACGTGTACCTGAGTTCTCGCATCCTCATGAATGTTGCATCCCTGTCTCTCCCTCTGTTCCACCTTCCCTGTCTCCCCTCCCCAGGTCTTTAGATTGTAAGCTCTCGGGCAGGGACCGTGCCTATCTTATTCTCTGTAAAGCTCCAGGTACATCACTGGCGCTATATAAATGATAATAATGTGCGGCAGGGGGCCACGTTCAAAAGCATGTTCTTGGTGGCGGTACCGCGGCTGTGGAACTCCCTGCCGGTTGGGGTCCACTTGTCCCCGGACCTCCCCTCCCTCAGACGCCATTGCAAGACCCGGTTGTTTCGCCAGGCTTTTGGTGAGGGAGATGGGTAGTGGGAGAGGGTTAGGTTGGGGATATTTTCTATGGACTCTTAACCCTTACTGGTTTTATACTGACACCAATTTTTATCTTGTTATTTATTGTGATTATTTTATTGTGAGCAGCCCCAAGCTGCCAGAGGCAGTTGGGGGCAGGATAAAAATAACTGTATAAATAAAAATAATAAATAGATTGAGGTTCCTTTGTATGTATAAATACTAATTAGAACTATTCCAGCATAGGGCAGTTTTAAAAACCTCACTTATACTTCCATATTCACCCTATATAGAATTTGTTTTGTAAAGACATGCAGCATCATGGGAAAGTTAAAATAGGGCTCAGCAATATATGGGGCAAGTTTGAAGGGGCGGGGGGAGTAATGTGATGACCCATAATTGTTGCTACCCGCTGGAAATTTTACAAAATGGGAGAATTCATTCATATGAATTGGCCTTTATCTTTTGCGCATTGGCCTATGGAGACAAAGACAATCGCCAAATATTAGTGAGTCAACACCAACGTCGACTATGAAGGGGAGGGGATTTATTCATACATCTTATTATGGCCTGGTAAAAAGATCACACAATAACTAACTGGAGTTGAGGGCGTAAGGAAGAGTATGTGCTACTAGTGAAGGTCCCCATAGCTATGCCTCTTACATACAATGTACAAATTGAACTCCAGAAGGAGCATAACTTGGCCATTGGAAAAAGACTCAATAACCCCCAAGCAATTATTGGTAACAAGCTGATAAAATGGAAGGGGACAAATCAGAAACATTTAAGAAAGCGGCTGCACCTTGCAGTTGAGTGGATATTGGGTAAAAAGAAGCTATTTAACACTGGACATTTTTAAACGAGATGCACCCATCGACCAGCCACCCAAACACCCATGTGAAGGTGGCATGGGTGGGTGTGTGCTCCCGTGACCCACGCAGCACCTACTCTTGACCACTCACGAAGTACTGGCAAAAAAAGCTGGAGTGCACCGTGCGAGGGCAGCCCGAAACATGCATGGGAGCTGGCGCCCACACATCCCTGTATGGCGCCCACACGCCCTGTATGAACGGCAGCAGCCAGCCGTGTCAGCTGAGTGGCTTGCCGTTCAGAGGCACCACGGGTGGGAAAACAGCACAAGAACCGGTCAGAAGTGCTGGGGAGACCGGGGTTCCTCAGAACACATCAATGTTGAAGTGTTAGCCCTGCCCACTTTCCCCTCCCCCAACCTCCATGGTCCATAGCGGGAGGAGTGCACGGTACCCACTCAGGGAGCCGCCCAGTAGAATCCCTCCCCATGAACGCCACCCAAGTGGCTGCTCCGGGGCTGTTCCACTCAGCTGACATGGACCCCCTCCCAGCTATTTAAAAACGGCCATTTAAGGCACGGCCTGCACAGCTACGAATCCCACTTAAGTGAATGGGACTCACCTCCATGCCAAGTGCTAGTCCTGAGATTCTCTGTTTAGAGGAACACACTTAAAAGTCTAAGTTTCAAAATGCTCTTGTGAGAGGATATTTCTTTTGGGGAAGAAACCCCAAGGGTCCAAGAGTTCTCTCCAATGTACGGCTCGAATGTATAACTATACATTCGAGCCGTACATTCGGCTCGAATGTATGTATTTGCAGTACTGGTGCATTTATCATTTCCATCATGTCTAATGTATTTGCTGTATATCCTGTATCATCAACCTGATGAAATACTGGCAACTGTACAATGAAAAAAATTCTTTTTAGCACAAGTCTGTCTTCTCTTAATTGAAGATCAGATTCAGTTAGTGTAAACAAATGGCTATCAAAAAGTTATTGCTCTACAGATGCAAGGCTCTGGGAATAGATCGTTACATCATTGGGTTGTGTCCAGCCCCACTCCACGACTGCCAATATTACCGCTCTATAGCATTCACTCTGGGAACCCAAAACAAAGGCCAAAATGGTCAACTGGCAATTTGGGGTGCCTAATTTAAGACATTTTAAAAAGATGTTCTGTATTTTGTGGAAATCATGTCTCACTAGAGAATCTTATATGGGACAGCCAGAAAGGGGAGGCATTAATTAATAACGCCAAGTCTTCTCCAAAATTACATGAAATCCTGCTTTTATTGCAGGCTCTGGGAGTTTTGCCATTGACCTCAACAGAGCCAGGATTTCAGCTATTGTTTTAAAATACTCATGTTACACCAGGTTTTGAACATACCAATGCTCAATGCATTGGGATTTGAAGTTGGTTTGGGCTTTTTCCTAGCTAGTAACAGAAATAGATCCAAATAAGGCCTTTTACTGATAAGAAACAACTGTTATTGATGCAGCTTCTATGTTGCCTGAAGCCCTTCATCCTTAAATACCCCAGCAGATCGTCATCAGACTAATGAAGGGTTGCTATGTTGGTCATTGTTTAAATTGCACAGAGGAACAAGGAGTACCTGGGTCTGTAAAATCTAAGCATGCTGATACAAGCCAGACTAGGTACAGCTGTGCCATCAACTGCTCTCCAAGCAATAAAAGAAAGCAACATGGTGTTGTAGAACACCTTTCCATAATCACAGCTTTTTAATGACTTAAGACACCCATCATGCAGTGACTAATTAAGCCATGGCAGCCATTCTGAAAACCAGTCCAATAGCTCATATACAAAAGAGGCCCAATTCTGCAAACACGCAAGAAGGGAATTTGCAGGATCATGAACAATTTTATTTCCATGATTTATAACCTGTCCTCCTCCTGCCCAATGGCAGCTCAGGGCAGCAAATAATAAGCAATAAAAAATGAATAAAAAATACAGAATATAAAAGCATAGAATAAAAATCTCCCAGAGGTTCGAATAAATAATAAAATAAATCCCCCACTGTATAACCCGTCACCCACTATCCATCCCCCCTCACCAAACACCTGGTGAAACAGCCAGGTCTTACATTGTCTATGGAAGGAAGGAAGGAAGGTCCGGAGACAGGCGAACCTCCACTGGGATAGAGTTCCACAGCTTTGTGCGGCCACCGAGAATGCCCTCCCAAACGTCACCACCTGGGAGACCCTCCAAGAGGGCACTCATGGCCAACTGCAGGGGCTGATCCGGGGGGTGGGGTGTGAGGCAGTCCCACAGGTAGGTGGGGCCCAGGCCAATTAGGGCTTTAAAAGGTAATGACCAACACCTTGAAATCGGGCCCGGAAGACGATAGGCAGCCAGCGCAGAGAACAGAGCACCGGTGTTATATGCTCCCAGCCAGGAGGTGGGCCGCTGTGTTCTGCACCTGCTGCAGTCTCTGGGTCGTCACCAGGGGTAGCCCCATGTAGAGCGCATTGCAGCTGTCCAATATTGAAGTGATGAATGCATGGATGACGGGGACAAGATCCGAGATATACGGCTGAAGACGACGGACCAGATGTAACTTACAAAAAGCACTCCTTGCCACAGCCGCCACCTGGGCATCCCATTGAGTACACCCAGTCTCCAAACTTGAGGGACCAAGGAGGAACGCACCCCATCAATGATGGGGGCCTCTATCCCCTCACCCTTTTCCACCAACATCACCTCCATCTTATCAGGATTCAGCTTCAGACCACTCGCCCTCATCCAATCCTCCACCACAGCCAGACACTAGGCAAACACCGAGACCACAAGGCCTGGGTCCAATGAAAGTGAGAGGTAGAGCTGGATGTTATCGGCATACTGATGACACAACCTCAAATCCTCTCATGATCTCACCCAAAGACTGCAGGTACATGTTCAACATGAGAGGGCAGAATTGAGCCCGGCAGAACTCCACACATGGGATGGGGGGATCCCCAAGGAACACACGCTGAATTCTACTGGCCAGGAAAGAGTCAAACCACTCAAGAACAATTCCACCCACTCTGGCATGGTTCCACAGGTGGATCACCAACATCTCATGGTCAACCGTGTCAAAAGCCACTGATAGATCTAACAAAACCAAAAGCAGAAGAGTGGACCAACCTTGGTCCAACTCCCAGCACAGATCGTTAACCAAGGCCACAAGCGCAGTCTCCGTGCCATAACCTGGATGAAAGCTGTACTGCGAGGAAATCAAGAAAACCGACGCGGTCCAGGTGCCCCTGGAACTGCTGGGCCACCACCTGTTCAGTAACCTTCCTAAAAAGAGAAGAATAGAGACTGGCCAATAGCTGGCAAGGAGTCAACATCAAGAGATAGATTCTTGAGCAAAGGTCTCCCCACAGCCTCCTTAAGGCACCCCAAGACCTTGCCTTCCATAAGGGAGGCATTGACAACCCCCACCAGCAATGGTGCCAACAGCTCCCAGCTGGCATTAACTAGCCAGGATGGACATGGGTCGAGTTTGCAAGTTGTGACCCTCACAGCCCCCAGCACCTCCACCACGTTGGTGGATGATACCTGCTGAAATCGAAACCCCCCCTCAAAAAAAAATTTAAAAAAAAAAAATCAGACAAGGCAGGGCATCTACAACCTCAGGTACACCCACTGCATCAAATGCAGCATCAAAGTCGTGGTGGATCAGAGTGATTTTATCCGCAAAATGGTCAATACTGATCACAGTGAGCACTGGGAAATTCCAGTTCCAGGCGGAGAGAGGCTGGACTGACCAGCCCTTTCACCACCCAGAAAAGCTCATCTGCATGAGACTTTGTGGAGGCTATGAGGGTAGCAAAGAAACTTTAAGAGCAGCTTCATGTTGCAACCGGTCAGCTTCAGTGCATTGTCCAGCACCACCGGCACGCTCTCTCCCCTCCTGCTTCAGCTGACGCAGGTCATCTGGGAACCATAGAGCCCTGCATCACCTATGCTCAGGGAACGGATGCCTGGGAGCCATCCAGTCAATGGTCTCTGCTAACAAGGTGTTCCAAAAAGCAACGAGGTCATCAAGCAGTCAGCCATCGAGGCTGGAAGGTCTATCTCCCAGAGCATTCCACAACCACTCCAGTTTCATAAGTCTCGGGGGGGGCGAACCAAACAAACACGTGCGTTGATCTGAGTGATAACAAGCAGAGCCTGACAACAAGGCTATCATGAGCTCTTTTTTGAAAGAAAATTGAAGACTTTGAAGAGAGCCACCTTATATGCAACTTGGGTAAATCTGGCAGAAAACAAGAGCACATTAAAGAATGGAATGAGCTATTTACAATGGGGCCGATCCCAAACCTGGTGGATGAGCTGCACCATCATAGGGAATGTGGCGTGTGCAGAAATCACACGGAAGCCAGGTGTACGAGAGTTCTGGATCATGCCCAATGGGTGTAAACAGTCAGACAGCAGCACCACGAGCTGGGAGAAGGGGGGCGGGAGGGGGACACAGCTTATTTAAAAGTGTGTACCCTCCTGGTCCTAGCAACAGGTTACGTGCAGCACATTAAAACATAAAATACAGCATAAATAAAACCACCCCACTTTCTGGAGCCTGTCCTAGCATGTCAAACTAGGAGGTCTTATACTGCCTCCGGAAGATGGGCAGACTTGGGCTTCGACGAACTTCCAAAGCAGTGGGGCAACCGCCAAGAACGTCCCTCCGGGAGACCTTAGCTTCACGAACGTGGCATGATGAAGATGGAGTTAGCAGAAGGCTGTTCTCCGTCGACTTTACAGATCGCAATGAAACACACTACAATACGTGTAGTGGAAAATGGATGCACTACAATAGCTGAACAGAACAGGGGAGAGAACACTTTAGGGAGCAGAAGAATTGGTGGCTGAAGAAGAAAGAGTGAAGTTTCCAGGCAAGTAGGAATGTAGCAGGCAGGGAGGACAGGAAGCTAGGGAAGAGGGAGGTCAGGAAAAGCCTTTAAGGTGAAGACCAGGGAGCCAGTGAAGGGGTTGAACAGGATCCAAGTGGCAGACTTTGGCAGCTGAGCACTGAACAGAATTCACCATATTTAACCACAACAAGTACTTTGTCATTGAAAGAGAGACACTACAATAGCTGAACAGAAGTCTTTGGTTTGGACACAGAGTGCAGGCCTCCCCCACTGAAGTCAGTGGCTCAGCTCCCAGGGGGGGGGAGACTGGAGAGTGTATGCATAAAAAAGTAACATTGTTACTATTCATTTGCAGCTCTGACTTATGCGAGTAGTCTTTACTCCAACTAGTAGTACCACTGAGGCCATTGGGCCTACTCATGTCACTAGAGCCTGCTGGTGTGGAAACACGTTGTAGAATCGGGTCCTTGTTTTTAATCGAACCTAGCTTGAATGGTCAACTGCAGGTCATTTTTTTAATAAGACAGGGATATGCATGAATATATTCCTTTCATCTGGGAGAAAAGGAAAAGACAAGCAAAGATGGAAAACTAAGGGCTACTAGTAGCGGTGGTATTAAGCAACATGACTGCCTTATTAAATTCACACTTGTGTTTTGTGTGTCATTTTTGTCTAATGAGGATGTGTTTTAGAAAACACTGAAGTCTCAGTGGAATTGAACAGGACGAGAGATTTCAGGAGCACTCCTTTTTTTATTTACTTTGAAGGCAGACGCAGTTATTCCTGTTTGACTTTGAAAAACTCTGCATTCCTTATTATTTGTCTGTCTGTTCCTAACCCACCACACACACACACTTTATTTTTCTAATAAATGAAATGGTGAGAGCCAAGGTTTGTGCTCAGGCAGCAAATTTGCTATTGATTTCTGATTCAGACACTGTGGCATGATCGGAAGGCCTCAGTGTATCAGCTGAATGTATGATCTTTAACAATTATGCTAAGTGTTAAATGAGTTGAGTTTAGCAGATCTATTCCACAACAAATTAGGATCCTCTTCTCCCCTCCCTGAGAAACCAAAAGATCTTGTATAATTTAAAGGAAAGTGCCGTAACAGGTCTCTCTCGTTTAGCATTTGGTATGCTTCCTCCGAGGGTTCTGGGCACACCCAGGAATCTTTGTTGTGTACAGGAGAAAGGTTTCAAAAAGAAAGGCAGTGCAAGCCCAAGTAAACTGCCCCAGTGCTTCTAGATGTTTAGACAAATTGGATGAATCAGTTACAAGTAGATCTAAGGCACAGCTAGCCCAAGTCACTGCAACAGACCAGCCTAGGTGTCACTGACCTTGGAGCACACCACAGGGTCAAGTGTTAACATAGATTAGCTGTTCTTGAACAATTTATCTGATCTGCTAGGTACAAATAGGCTCCCCCCAACATGATATACAGGCCTCTTCATTTTGGAAATTCAAGGATAGATTATCTTTGTTGTCATGTGACGAACCACAGAATTGTCCTGCTATATTTCCCATCCCCCACCAAGGACAGATAGCAACACAAGTCAGTCAGGCTTTAGGAGACTGACCACATAGGTAACACCGAGATGTATCTACCACAGACTTCCCATTAAGCCATACCAGCATTTATTGTGTGCCACTCTAGTCATGAAGGACAGTGTGGTTTTGGAGGGGGTGGGGGGTTGTTTGGTTTAACTGAATACCACCTAAAGTGCACGTATCAATAGTCCAAATGTCCACAACTGTGGGGGATTAATGGTTCCAGAAGCACAGAACTGAACTGCAAACACTATCCTAGTTAGTTAGTATTGTATCATTCCTTAGGAATTAAAATTTATTCAGATAGACATCTTGCACAAGATTTGCCTTCTTTAAAAACAAAAGAGGCCACACAAGCAAACGTACATGGGCATAACAGGAAAAGAAGAACAAGGTTGTAAGTACAAAGGAAATTTAACGTATGCCCTAAAAATGAAACTGTTGATGTGCTCTAGAATCTCCCACTTTGATGTTCTCCAACATCTCCTCCCACTTAGTGCCGGTTTCGTATTAATGCAGATGATTGCTTTGACTTTAAATGAAGTTATTTCCCCAGTTTACACCAGCCCAAAGAAGAAGGGAGTTTGGCCCGTGATGGGAACAGCTTAGTCCATGCTTTGAAGAGCTGAACAGTCACTTCTGGTATTTTAACTGTCAGAAACTAGCCAGGAAGAAAAGTAGGGCAAGCATCTTTTCTGCACTAAAGCAAATAACCCTTCTAAAAATACCCTCTCAAAGGTCTTCCGTGGATGCTGCTGTTCAGGTTTGTTTTATTTATTTGGAAATCCGTGCCAAGAGTGCAGAATAAGTAACTACATTGCACTAAAAGTAGGAACAAGCTTTAAAGGTGGCAATCGGAAGACTCCTTGCCATGTGAAACCCCACTATCCCAAAAGGACCATTATGAGAGAGAAAATAAGCACTCTCTTACAGTCAAAGGATGAAGGTAAAAGAGGAAACAGTCATTATGATCACAACCATGGCTGCCATTTTTTTTGTCATCAGCTAGAAACCGAAACTGTATATTTTTCCCATTAAAACATTTCAATTTATTTTTTTTTTAAAAAAAAAAAAAAAAAAAAAAAGGAGAGGATGGGTTGAAGCTGACAAGAGATATAAAATGAAGAATCTGTTCCAGCAGTGTAACAATGTGCCCTGTAGGCTCATCCACCAATGCAAGGCTCCATCCACCAATCGCCTACCCTATTTCGGTTAATAGGCAGCATCAATGCAATTCTAGCAGTGACCCTCTTTCACCTCATTATCAATGAGCAGAACACACAGGGAGTGTGTGAAAGAGTGTATTAGCACATGTAGGTGTCAGCACGTAACACTAATAAGCATGTATTTAATCACTCCTCCATAAAGGTAATACTATGTGGGATTAAAAGGACTAGTAGGCCCACAGACTTCATTGGGGCTACTCTATAATGAAGTGGTTTGTGGATGGTTCAAGGGTGCCCATGTTGACGGTATGATTGAGAAAATTCAAATATCACCAGCCCTTAATGAGCCCCTCTTCTCCCAAGGGAAAGTGGGATGCACCTCCTGGCTATTTTAATCCCATATAGTCTTAATTTATGGGGGGGGGTGTTGATTAAATGCAGGTTAGTGCTGCAGACACACACACACACCCCTGTGTGCTAGGCACACCAATGTGGGGGGATGAAAGGGGTCTCTGCTAGAATTGCATTGATGTTGCATATTCCCAGGAATGTGGTATGTCATTAGTGCATGCAGGTTTGCACCCTCTAGGGCTTCAGTGAGGCTACTCTGGAGTCAAGTGGTTTGTGGATCATGACCCCTAGTGAAGAAAGCAGAGTGTCAGCAGCTGAAGCAGGTCACAGAAAGAAGAGTGGATGCAGATCAAAAGGGAAATGCCACCTATTTGGAGATTTTATTTAACAACAACAAAAACCCTCCTGCTTTTGTATTTATTTTTTCAAGCCAGCCCCTATTTCACCTGCTAGAGATCCCTGCATGGAAAGGGAAAGAAATGTCCCAAGGAAGAAAGCGTGCTGACAGCCCGGCAGAGACAGCAGCCAAACCCATACAAAGGTGACCGAGCGGAAAGCCTTGGAAATGTTGCCATCTACAAGATCAGCATCGCAATAATTGCTACCTTGAACCACTAGGATAGCTTCGTGCCACAGCCAGGGTGTCAACCGCAGGCGAAAGGATGTAAGGGAGGGGGGGGGGGGTCTTGTAAGACCCTGGTTTTGAAGGTCTTGATTTTAAACCATTTCCAAACACCCTCCCACCCCGAACAGCTGCGCACTTTGCACACGCGGGGGTGGGAGAGAGATCCTTAAGCAAGATTAAATCAGAATGGGCGATTGGGGAGAAAATGACAGATTGTGATCACGCACGTTCTCCCCCCCCCCCCCCCCCTTTTTTTTTTTTTAAATTCAGAGAGCATCATCAATGTCTTACACACACACTGCCCCCACCCCCATGACGGCTGCTCACCCACAAGGAAACCCATCTTGCAGCTGATTCACAAAATGTAAAAGCAAAACAAAATAAATTATTATTATTTTTTAAAAACCAACCCCGAATGAAAAGCCCCCCTTGGGCTTCATCATATTCCAAACTCGTGCAAAATGATCAGGAAGGAGGAAAGGGATTTTTTTTTGGGGGGGGGGGAGATGGGGTGAAGGGTTATCGTTGGGGGATGGTTAGTGCTTGGCTCGCTTACCCTCAAGGCCGATAGATCTATCTCGTCCAAGCTCCGGGCTGGAGAATCACTCGCCATGTTTACTTCTTTGCCGGTAAAACTGACCCCAAAATATCAATCAACCGTTGCAAAAAATAAATAAATTAATCTCTTCCGCTTGGATTCCCACCTTGATTGTATTTCACTCCTCTCCTCATGGGGGGGAAAGCAGGAGGGAGAGACACCCCCCTCCACACACACACACACGCACCCCGGGGGGTGGGGGGAATAACACCAGGAGAAAAATCAAAGAAAGTCCCCGGACGGAATCCTCCTCGCTCTGCAACGGTAGGAAGGTGAGCGCGGGCAGCGCCAGGCTAGGGGTGATGCCGGGCACTGGGGGGATTTAAAGAGGACATGCCGGCTGCTGCTTTCTGGCGGATGGCGGCTGCATTGGCTGCTGCTCTAACGAGGCACATCAACTCGGCTGCAAAGAGCCACACACAAGTGTCTATCACGGCTTCCTGGGAGGAGTGAGAGTCACAAAAGGGGTGTAGCCTTCCCTTAGGAGGGAGAGGCGGCGGCGGCATTGCCCTGCCATCTCTTTGGTACTCGCCTCCCCCAGGGGGGAGAAAGGGGAAACGCTGCCTTCCCCGCCAGGAGCCTGGAGATTACTTCTTCTAGCGCCCCCCCCCCCAAATCACACCAAATCCGAGCGAGAGAACAAGTGTACGCGCTGCCTCGCTCGATGCTAACCAAAATAAACCACTCAGGCTCCAGCATCCCGGAGACAAACACCCGGAGCGGGCAGTCGGAGCCTTAATCTGGATTCAACCGCTGGATCTTTTTGACCCACATTCCCCTCGGCGAGACCCAGTGGAGCGGATCTTACTTCTCCAAGCATGTCTGGGCCCCCGATGCTGAGTCCTGGGCCACACCTTCAAAGCCCCCAGGGAAAACCTGGATGCTGACTATTAATTTCATTTCATTTATTTATTGGCCCCCACCCCAAAACTGTGTGCAATGTAAACAGGAAAGGAACTCCTACTTAGCTGTAAAATCAAAGACTCCTAGCTTGCAATGCACCAGATTGTACAGACAAGTAGGAGCTCATTTCCTGTTTACATTGCACGCAGTTTTGGGGTGGGCGGCCAAAAAAAATTTTTTTTTAATGGTCAGGATCGGGGTTTTCCCTGGGACTTTGAATGTGTGACCCGGAACTTGGCATCTTGGGCCCAGACATGCTGGGTAAGATCCATCCCACTTGTTATATAAAATAGATATATATTAGAGAAAAATTCTAGAAACTCCCCCAAATCACCCCAAAGAATCCAGATCATGGTCACATTGGCACGCTGCGCTGCATAAAGCCAATTTACCACCCACCTCTGGATCCAGATTTTTCCTCTTTAAAATTCAACTTGAGCAGCTGAACTAGTGATGGGGCAATTCCCCAGTCCAACCCGTAGAGCCAAGCTGTCATATGGCTGCTGTTGTTTTTGATTTGGCCTCTTTCCAATTCCTAGATGATGAGGATTGATTATGATAAGCATTTATATAGCACCAGCAGTGTACCTGGCACTTTACAATTGTTATGAATGCAGACAGGTCCCTGCCCAGTGGGCATACAATCTAAGATGGACAAGAGTGAGGGGAACACAGGGAGAGATAGAGGGTATTTTCAGACATGACAGGTCGGCTTTCGCCCCGTCACGGAATCACCCATTTGATTCCCCGCTGAAATCCCGCCGCCACGGCCAGGAGACATGCCGGCCGATCCCGGCGGGGAATCGGGGTGGGGGGAGCGGAGCTGCGTGGCGCAACGTGCAGCCGCACAGCCCCCCCCCCCACGCTAACCACGCTTTCAGCCCTGGTCCCCGGACGAGGGCCGAAAGCGTGGTTATTTTGATTCCCGCCGGAGGTTCACTATGGTGAACGTCTGGCGGGACTCAAACAGACGTTACGGGACCATCCCCCACCACAGGGTATTGTCTGTGGTCGAGCGTGATCTCGTAACATCTGAAAATACCCAGAAAGAGGGTATTTTCATACGTGAGGGCAACCTGCACTGTCATGCTTTGGCAGGCAGGATTTTGCCCAGCCACTGGACAGATGTGTCGGGGAGTGGGGAGAGGTGCGTCTGCACGACTCTGCCCCCACACTGCTGAGCGTGGCCTGCCCTCCTCCCTGACGGGCCGTAGCCCTGCCTCAGACCAGGGTAAGGTGGAGTAGGTCATTAAACGTGATGGCCCACTCTAGAGATGGGTTTGCCAGGCCACGGTAGCGCTTAACCCAGGCTGTGCCTCAGCAATGGGCCCCAAGTTACAGCCCTGGCTAAAAACCACCATTGCCTGGGGAAACCCTGAGTTCAGCCCAGGGAAATATCTGGTGGGCCATTTCAGACTTGACGGTACCACGAGTGGCCACACAGGTCAAAGCGTGGCCACTTGTGGCACCGTCACATCTGATAATACCCAGACATACATATTTCCATTTTACAGATGGGGAACTGAGGCTGAGAGGTTATGAGTTGTTCATGGCCAAGCAGTGAGTTCATGGCTAGGGCAGGATTCAAACACTGGCTTCCCAGGTCAGCATCTTATCCACTCCACCACGCTGGCTCTGAGTTTTAAGTATAGAATGATCTCTGGGGTACGGGAATGAAGATGAAACCTGCATCTCCAGTAATAGAGGGTGGCTCTATGGCACTGATCAAGTGTGACCCTCCTTCCTATCCTGATCACAGCCCTGAAACACTCCTGCCCCCAAATTCTATCTGGCCAGCAGAGCTTATGTTCAGTGGTGTAACTAGGTTGAATAGGTCCCAGGGGTTAGGGGGGAGGCAAGTCAAAATACTGGGCCCCAAACCAAGTAGGGGTTGGGGTAGGAGACAAAGTACAGGAATTGTTGGGGTAGGGCATTGGGATATAGGAGGTAAGACATGTGGGTCACCGGGGGAGGAAAGGTATGGGGAGGGGATGCTGAGGAGATGCGGAGAGGTGGTTTCTGGGCAGGGGGAGGCTGGTGTGGGAGGCCACTGGGACAGTGGAGGCCCAGGTACCATGGCAGGAAGGGGAAGTGAGGTGTGGAGTAGGGCTTTCCTTGATGGGGCCCAGCTGAGCACCCTTGCAAAGCACTCCCTTGCACCTGCCAGAATGTGTCCCCTGCTGAGGTAAAACCTGCTCCTGACTGGTGACCCACTCTCCCTGCTCTCCACCCTGGTGGTCCTGCTCCCCTTGCCCCCAGCAAGGCCTTCCTGGGGCCCCCAAATGCCCAGGCCTCTGGGTGGTCACCTCACTTGCCCCACCTACTATATGTCTCAAAGTGGCCACTAGGAGGGAAAAGGTTTTCTAACCCTGGGCTAAACAGAGAAAAGAAGGTGATCAAGTTGCCCAGAATAGCTACTAGATCCCCCTGGGGGCTGCTGAGACATGCCCTGATCCCCCTCCAAATAGACAATACACATTACAGAGACAATACACATTACCTCTCCTCTCAGATCATCAAAATCCAGACTGTCACTCACCTCTAGCTCAGTGCGAAAACAACAGGGCTTGGTTTGTATTCAGTTTGGGGTGATTAAATAGTGCCAAGATAGGTTCCGGAGGACATGAGATTTCACAAGAGCCTTGCAAGGGGATGCCTCAGACAACGGGTGTACAAATATGAAGGAGGGAAAGGACAAGTCGCCCCATGCATTCCCAGTGCAGGGAACGATGCTGTTCCCGGTACCTTGAATGCCATGGGGTGTTTGGGGTGCAGGAAACACACTCTTTAATCTCAGCCCTCAATGTGAAGAGGCAGGGCATTGGGCACCAAGAGGGCAGAGCTTACACACACACACACACACTTTGGGCCTTTTTGCACAGATGCCCCCCCTCGCCCATGTGTATGGGGGGGGCATCCATGCGATCGCTGCGATGCGTGTGGGGGGGATGGAGAGGCGTCCTTTTGAATGCCACAGTTGATGGGTGGGACTACATGCACGCTCCTGCGCTTCACCCACCTCCACCCATCACCCACGCACGGAGCAATGGGCACCAATGGGGGATGCTCCATGGTAGCGCACCCCCACCCACTGCGTCGGCCCCCCCAATCATCCCACGCACCTGCGCCCATTTGAAACTGTCTCTTATACACATCTAGATGTGTATAAGAGACAGGCCTTGTTGTGTCCGATCCCTATTTGGGGAAATCGGTTGCTTTTCTCAACTCTCCTCAGGCTGTGTTGGAGTCCCAAATGAATGGTGGAAGAGAAGTAGCTAGCCATTGAGGGGTCAGTTTAGCACTTGTAGATAAAAAATGACTTCATCTTGCACAATTCAACAAGATCCTGTTTTTCTCTCCACCCCCCACTTATTCAGGGGGAGTTACTCAAGTACCCCAACTCCTGCGCAATGTGTATAGACAAAGAGAGTAAGTATATGGGTGTGGGTGTTTTCAGACGAGATACTACCCTGCATGGCCACACAGAACAAGCCACAGAGCTGACCACCCATCTGATAGCGGAGTAGCTGGATGTCCTCTCCTGTGAACCTCGGAGTACCCATCCATGGCTGCTCACAGAGCACTGCCTGGAAATCCAGAGTGCTCCGTGCAGAGCAAGACAAAGAGAGATTCATGGCAATGGTTGGCCATGGAGCCCCTGCTCGTATGAACGGCAGCAGCCAGCCACGCCAGCGGACAGGTCTGCTGCTCATAGGTACTGTGGACAGGGGAAGCAGCCTTTGCAAGTCACAAGAACTGGCCGGGAGCACTGGGGAGCCTGGGATCCCCAGCACTGATGCCTGGTACATGTCACTTGCAAACACCAGGCCAGCACACTGTCCCCACCCCCATGGTCTGTGGCAGGGGGAGGGCATGGCAGCTGAATTATTATTGATAATTATTATAACTGTCGTTATTATGATGCCCCCCCACCCCCATCGCCTTGCTAATTTGAAAACACCCCACCCGTGTGTGTGCATGCTCACCTATAGACTTCGGCAGCCTTGGGATTGCAGCTTTTGTTTGTGTTTGTGTACTGTTGTTTGGGGAACTTTACTGGGAACACAGATACATTTTATGGGTTTATGAAAGCATCTTGTAAACTGCAGCTCTCAATTCTGTTTCTCCCCCTGCCCCCCCATAATGTGCACATTCTGAGTGCCCTTTATGAGTTAAGATGTCCTTAGCACCTTGTTTAAACCTGCAAACAACCATGCAGCTGGCAGAGATGTTTGACTACTGCAGTGGCTGCTTAAAGGAGTTTGGTTTTATAGTGGGGAGAGATCCAGCACATGTTCCCTAGAAGGGTTTGGGGGGTTCAGCCTTTAAGGAGAAGCTCCCAGCCCTCCTGAGCCTTACAAACCATGGAGGAAATTTCTACTGCTGAAATTTTTGCACATGCAACAGACTATCATAAGCCATTTAAAGGAATGAGGGGCAGTCCTTCTACCCCTCCCCACACTGTCCTCTCTCTTCACGGTCACTGCACCGTCTGCACAATGAATAGCCCGTAGCAAAGGAGCTTCATAGCTCTGGAACTGAATCAGTGTCTTATTATGGTTATTAGCACTGATCAGAAAGTTACAGATACACATGAAAAAATGGAGCAACAGCGTCATCCTCCAGTGCTGGGAGTTAAAGAATGGATCTCACAGAAATCTCCAAACACAAAGCAGAATTATTTGTATTTTAGTTGGCTGAAATGTTAAATGAGTCAGGGGTCCAGAAACAGAAACTTTGTAAAGCATGTGGGGTTGGGGGCACAAATACAAAAAGAGTTAAATTGTTGGTTTGTTTTCAAGTGTTTTAATAAAGAAATACAATTTTGTTATTCATTATAATATTATATTATTGTTATTATTTTACTTTGAAAGGTTAAGAGACAGATAGGGTCAGATCTGACTGTCATAAGGTGAAACTGGGCTACAGGTAGACTACAGGCTGTCTCTTATACACATCTAGATGTGTCTAAGAGACAAGTGTAACAATGTGCCCTGTAGGCTCATCCACCAATGCAAGGCTCCATCCACCAATCGCCTACCCTATTTCGGTTAATAGGCAGCATCAATGCAATTCTAGCAGTGACCCTCTTTCACCTCATTATCAATGAGCAGAACACACAGGGTGTGTGTGAAAGAGTGTATTAGCACATGTAGGTGTCAGCACGTAACACTAATAAGCATGTATTTAATCACTCCTCCATAAAGGTAATACTATGTGGGATTAAAAGGACTAGTAGGCCCACAGACTTCATTGGGGCTACTCTATAATGAAGTGGTTTGTGGATGGTTCAAGGGTGCCCATGTTGACGGTATGATTGAGAAAATTCAAATATCACCAGCCCTTAATGAGCCCCTCTTCTCCCAAGGGAAAGTGGGATGCACCTCCTGGCTATTTTAATCCCATATAGTCTTAATTTATGGGGGGGGGTGTTGATTAAATGCAGGTTAGTGCTGCAGACACACACACACAC
>QEPC01014730.1:3825701-3841196 GCA_003113815.1 Sphenodon punctatus | reverse complement strand
GGGGGGATTGACGTTCTCGGCAGCCGCCCTGGTGCTGTGGCACTCATTCCCGGTGCAGGTTCACCTCAGCCTGAATCTCCTCACGTTCCAGTGTCCGTGCAAGACACGCGGGGGGAGCGGGGTAGTTAAAGGGTGGTACTAGGGAGGGGTGGGTTCTTGTATTTTCATTCTTTATTGTATGCACACTTTTGATTGGATTTTATTGTTCTTATTGGATTGCTTATTTTAAATTGTTTTAATATTGTATTGTTGATTGTGATGTAAGCTGCTCCGAGCTGCCGGAGGCAGGAGGGGCGGGGTATTAAAACTATAAATAATAATAATGACAATTATAATAATAAACAAACATATGAAGGGGTTTGCCCCCCTTGACCTTGGAGAATGGCTGAGGGGTTTTCATCCCTTCCTTTGCTCCTAGTCCCCTTACTGGCCTCCGGACCCCTCCATTTTCTCTTCCCCCTTTCCCCCTAACTTCCCCCTATTTGCTCCCTTGTGGCTCTCTAGTTCCCTATCTCCTGCCTTGTCTCCTGGGTCCCTTGCTCTCACCTCTAGTCTGCTCCCCTTTCTCCCTTGTCTTCTTCCTAGCCCCTGTCCTCGGCTTTGCTGCCTGGTTTCTCCTTGCTGGTCCCAGCCAGCCCTGGATCTTGATCCCCTTCATCCCAGACACCCAGGGCCCCTGACTTGGGGGACGTAGCTATCATAGGGGCAGCAGGAGCAGCCGCCCCAGGGCCCACGAGCCTGTGGGAGACCTACATGTATATAGAGTACATCTGCACACTGGAGCGGAGTGTCCCAGCAGGGAACTCATTCCATCGTCTGTACCTGTGCCCATTGCCACCTAGCTATGGCCCTGACCAGGAGCACCATTTAGGGAAGAGGGCGAGAGGGGAAGGGGCTGTTCCCTGACCCCTGTGTTTCATCCCACGTGGTGACGGCGCCTGGTATTTCTACCATTTAAAAAAGCTATATGAGTTATTATAAATACAGAAAACGATCAAAACAAATGTTCCTAATACAGCAGCCTTTTCACCTTAAAAGAATCCAAGAGCTGGCTCCTGGATTCCCGTTGATTCCTCTAAAATGGTGCCCCTTGCAAGACCTGAGTTGATGATACTGCTATGGGTAGGTAGTGTAGTTGCCGCAGAGATTCCTCTCATCTTTGGAAAAGCCCCCACAAAACGTTATTTCAACCACAGCCTGCATATCTGACTCCAGCTGTAGGGAAAATATTGAAAACAGTGGTGACAGGCAAGACGATAAGCCATTTTGAAGCATCCACTCTGATTTTGGAAAGTATCTTTTAGCCTAGTTACATAAAGAGGGAACTCTTACGTAACAAAGGTGTTTGATGAGGCTGTTTTTAAACAACTACGCTATACCGTTCTGAACTCGTTCTTACCTGACTTGTCGGAATGATGTCATCGTCATCATACTCCGACTGTGGCTAGATGACCACTGTTGTGATGTCCTAGGGTGTTCTGTTCCAGGTTGTCTGTTTTATTGTTCGACTGGAGGTCTGCATGTATACAGTGTGACATGTGGAAATTTAATTTTGCCAGAGGTCTGAAAAGTGGGCGTGACAAGCAAAGAACAATGGGGGGAAATGCAGGTGCTACTCCCACTTTATATTGCACTACATAGAGGTAGTGGATAGAGAGGAGCGACAGTCGAGCCTCCACGGTACTGTAGCGATACAATGTTCTACCTGTGCAGATGGCAAAAATGACCCTTTACGTAAAACATCCTGATAAAACCTTGAAAAAAGGTGTTTTACAAAAATGTTCTAAAACCCAGAAGCAATCTGGAAACGTCACAATTTTTAACATTCCAACTGTCTAGACAATCACCCTCATAGCGACATAAAAACCCTTAGAACGTTCTAAATGTATGTTTAAAAACAGCCTGAAACTTTTGAGATGCATGATACTGAAGTATAATTTTATCTTGATATCAAGAAAGCATTTGCTAGCATGCCTCGCACCAGACTCATTTACAAGGCCAGAAAGAATAATGCAAAAGGGGGAAGTGAGGGTTGTTGTTTGGACATTGATTAAAAAAAACCATTTTTAGGAAGTGGACACAGACAGCAGGAGTTAAGCTGAAATGATGCAGATTCGCTGCTGCCGTGAAGTGTGGTTGTAACGTGAGCGTGGCTTGGCTAAACATCAATCAGAGAGCTTCTCTAACACCCGTGCTAACATGACGCTTCAGAGCTAATTGCCAGTTCCTTCATTCTGGGAAAAGGACATGCTGTTCCTAGAGAGAGAACTAACAAGTGAAAACTCACAAGACTCTATCTTTCCATTGAACTGAGATACCCCCCGCCCACTTCCAGGCTAGGTGTTTTAAAGATTTCCATCATGCTTTTCACTGCTCTGGCACTTTTAATGGCACATCAAAGAGCCTGACTATGAAGTGAGGATCTTATCCCAATTACATATTTTCCCCTGCAATTTATTAAACATCTGTTGTGTTCCACCTCTTAAGGGGGTATCAAGGGGGTATCAAGGAAAATCCATTGTTCTATAATTGTCTCATGTGGTCTGTGAGAAGAGATTGGTTCGAAAGAGACTGTCTGCCTGTGACTATTAAACCTGGTGAATATAGACAGCACAGCTACTGCCTTGATTCCACTGCATTGTCCTATAGAAACAAGATGTCTCAGCTCAGTGGGAATTTTCAATAATACCTCTTCTCAAAGGGTGATAAACAGCATATGCTGTTGAAGTCTAGCATTAGCACGTAGGTTTTGTGATTGAGTGCATGATTCATTATTCTGTGCACACTCTGGAGTGGATCCACCGTCTGTATCCATCTTGATCTCAGGAGAAATTCCTAGAGTGTGTAATTGTGTCTAATGTGATGATCCTGTAGCAGGAAATAGGTTTGTAAGCATTTTTATGCAGCACAATTGATGTCATTTACTGATACACTCCACAAGGAAGCACAGAGGAGATATATATTGCAGTGATTCACTGGAGAATTAATACAGCTTTCCGAGAAGAGCATTTCAGGCAGGGAGTATATTTAAGATCAAGCATGCAAAGGCTGTGCTATATTTCATCATGAAATGATCCAAAATATAACTAGATTCTGTGGCACCAGGGAAGAATTTAAACAGAGAATTTTAGCCGTTCTGCTGATGCAGACAAAAATAGCAAGGGGTTAAAGACACACAGATACTGGATAATTGGGGCTGAGAGAATCGTATTTGCAGACATTTTAGCTGATAGTGTTTATGAGCCACCAGTTTATGCTTTGGAAGCTGTGAAATAGGTACACGTTTGGTAGCAAGCAACTATGGCGTTTACTCCACCAGGATTTTCCTAAAATGTAACATTCCCAATAGATGTCCAGAAATAAGGTTGGCTGCCAGAAAGACACTCTGCTCTGAATTATCCTATCCTTGTGATTGGGAATTGGGCTTCCCTCTAGCTCAGGGGTTCTCGACTTTTTCCCATTCATGAGCACTGGAGTGACATGTGACTACTTGTAGTTCCCCACCCCAATTTGATCCTGCTTCAATTCCGTTCAATTCACTTATTCCATTTACAGCAGCAGCTTATGGCTGGAGGCCTCGCCTGTGTGAAAGTGTTCCGACCTGAGCACTTCTGACTGCTGGCTTGGGGAGCACTTTCCCACATTGCCCGAGCACTCTGCTGCTCCCAACTACCAGGTTGAGAATCCCTGTTCTAGCCGAAACCCCACTGCAATTCCAGACATGACTGTTTCCTCACTTCATGAGCTACTGCTCTTCCAAACAGTGGGGAGGGGAGAGTCTCTACTCACTCTTGTAAAAGGATGTGTTGGGCTTAACACACAAGCCCAGATTCAGAAGTGCAAACCCTTAAACATCTGTAATGGGGGCGGGGGAAATTACAGAAAACTTATTTGAGTGGGTGCTCACTTCTGTATGAGAAACCACTTTAGAATCCTCTAGTCAGTTAAAGCTAACTCTAAACTTCACAATGTCAGTGTGGTGTGATGGCTAAGTGTGTAGTACTTGGATAGTGGGGACTTCAGTTTAAGTCTTGCCTTAGCCAGAAATTCACTAGGTGACCTTGGGCCAGTCACAAGATTCTCTCAGCCTAACCTACCTCACAGGGTTGTTGTGAGGATTAAAAATTGTGCTTATTAGTTATATATAAAACGCTCCGAGTGCCGTGGCAGGGGGGCGTTATATAAAAATAAAGATTATTAATATTAAATTAATATTAAATCCTTTATAAAAAGGAATTAACTTCATATTTAAGTAAACAAAGAAAGTTGGCTCAGAGGTGCAGACAATTGCTATTGGAAACAAATTATTAAAATCATACAAGCAATTCACTTTTATAGATTCCCAAATACAAGTCTCGCCCTTGAGTCTGGTTCTTAGCAAAATACAGTTTGCAGGACTGCACTGACTCCACCCTCACGCCTCACCTTCCTTAACCCCAGCGCCCTCCAAGCTCTGATCTGCTCTGGCGCCTCTCTTCCCCCCCGCCAGTGCCCCCCGAACCCGGCGAACTAACCGAATGGACGAACCAAACAGACGAACCGAACGCAGCCAAACCGAACGGACTAACCGAACGCGGACTAACCGAACGGCCAAACCCGAACCGCAATCTGTTCACCTATCCCTACTAGCTTGTGCTGCCTTCCCCTTGTGTGAGGCTGTTGTGTGAAAAGAATTTGTGGAGCTGGCAGACATGCACTGTTCGAACCTAATCCCTGTATTTCCTGTGGCAGGAAAGAGAGAGTTGTTTTGCATCAGTTAGAGCTCAAACTGCAAAGCCCCTTCCCACAACCGCTTTGCAGACAGGGAAATTAAACCAGCATTCCTTCCCTGAGAGCAGCTGTGTGAAAGAGAGCCCTTGGTCCCCTCCCTCCCGCCTTTTGCTGTCCCTTTGAGTGTCTTAATCTTTCCAGCTGCTTTGCCTCTCTAGAAGGAGGCAGGACTGTGACAGGAGCTTGAGTTATGTAATATCACAACCTTGTGATGATCAGAAATATGCCACGTCTTATGTAAAAACTAAAAGCAATATTCCTGTAAATCCTATATGCATGTAGGTAAAAAATATCATGTTTGGTGTCATTTTAATCCTTGTGAAAAGCTGAGTACAACAATATAAAGCTATTAAAAATAAGAATTGTGCTATAAAAGTTCTAAAATATAACTTTACGTGTGTATTAATGTGAATGAAATGAACTCTCAAGTATGCAAATCTACATCTTTTAGAACCACTGTGTGACTACGTCCTCAGAACAAAGAAAGTATATTACCTAATGCGAGGGAGATGTGTGTATATTTTACCTGCCAAGAGAGAATTTTCTTTCTCTCTCTAAGCGGAGAGGAAGCCTTAGTAGCATAAAAATTTTCTGGGATTAACAAGCAAGAAACTGAATGTTTAACACTGGAGTTGATGAAGGAGATTTTTTAGCTTTAAAAGGGAAAAAAACCAACATAATTTTTGATCTGCTCTGTTATTGTCTGTTTTGAGGATCCCTGCTCTGACCTAGAGAGCTGAGAGAGAACTTCTCATAAGCGCCCGGCTCGCGGTGAAGGCGAGAGGCACCAGTAGGCTTGGCACCTATGCATTTTTAAAGGAACACTTATGGAAAACACATGTTGCAAGGCCATCAGGATATTTTACTCTATCCCCACAGAGCAGGGATACAGCGTAAATGCAGGCCTTGCAACCTGTGTTTTTCATAAGTGTAACACTTCCTTAAAGATTTGCATAGGTGGCCACCACTCTACCAGGGATGAGGTGGCAGCTGCTGACAGACACAACCCTGCCCTCTGGATCCCTGGGGAAGGCGCAGACAGCTCCAGCAGAGAGAAAGCAGCAAGCAGGATATTTAGAAACTAGTCCTAGTGGGACCCCCCTGAAAGCCTCAGTCCTGGGGCGGTGGCCCCACCTGCTCTCCATGTTCCTTGCCCTAGGTGAAGCGGTTGTGTGAAAGAGCCTCAGCAACCCAACTCTTTCCCCATGCCTTGGCGGAGCAGCTACGCAGCGTGTGGGACTCAGACTGCGCTCTGACCGATCCTCTCCAACCCAGCCTCAAGGCCAGCACTTCCTTATGCTTGCACTCCCTTGGCGGGCCAGGTTTGATGGAAAGGAGAAGCCTCTCAGAGCCCCCTTCCACCACGTCCAACTTCAGGGGCGTAGCGGCTAGAGGCAGGGCAAGTGGAGCCACTGCCCCAGGCTTTTGGGGGTGGAGGCTGTAAACTATTCATTGTCTGAGTGGCCCATGGAAAGGAAAAGGCTCCCCATCCCTGCTCTGTGGGGATACAGAGTAGAACACCCTGATGTAGGGTACGGAGAGTGACTTTATAGTAAATGCTCTGCGCTGGGTGTAGCACTTCGTGTCCGCATGATTTCACTGCCATGTCAGTTACACTATGGGCTCTTGCACACGAGACAGGGGTGAGGGGAACAGACGGGAGGATCCCATGACGGTTTGCTCGTGCGCGTGGGGTTTTAAACGTCATCAGTCCATTTCTACCAAGTGGAATCACAGCAGAAATGGGCTAATGGTGCTTAAAACCCCGCGCGCAACAAGCAGACCATCACGTGACCCCCCTGATGTGATTTCGACTCACGGTGGTTCCCCCCGTCCCATCTCATGTGCAAGTGGCCCACTAGGACTCTGCATTCCCATTATCGTTGAGCACAGGCACGGGTGACTCTGTGGAATGTAAACCATACATTTACCACACTGTGTAAATACAATGCTGCACACTCTAGGGTGGTGTTCTAATCACTCCCTATCCTAAAATGACTTGCTTCCCAGTGTGTTGGCCATGTTTAGATTTTAGCACCATCTAGAGGCCAAACGTTGCATAGCTCTTGTCAGAGCCAAGCCACATAAAGTTATATTTGCAACGATTACACAGAACTAATGAATCCTTTGGTTAGTACTGGTTTTGGAAACTGGCCCACTGAGCCTTTTGCTTCTCAGGGAAGCTGTTTGGGTGACGCTACAGCCAGTGTACGCTCTATCAACCTGACTCTTGCTCTTTAGCTTGATCTGGTAGCCAGTCAAGATCAGCAATGGGGTCTCCGAGGAGACATTTCTGCTTTTATGTTGACATGTTACCTAGTACTGAGGAAAGAGATGGAAGAAACCTGCAATGGAAAATAGTAGCTTAGATATACATAGATGGTAAGTATTGTAATCAAGGGCAATCATTTCAGATGAGCCAGCATCCTGAATTCTTGACTTGAAGTTGTTGATGAACTCTGGCATGTGTCAAAGCCTTTGTATGGCAAAGTGGAGAACTCCCTTGCCCCTACAGCTAATTATACGTACAGTAGAGGTGAAACGGATGGCCTTGAGTAAGATGCTCTCTCTCAGCCTCAGTTCCCTGTCTGTAAAAGGGGAGCAATGATGACCTACCTAATGGTGTTGTTATGGGAGTGAAATAGATAAGGATTGTTTAGACTGTAAGCCACAGGCAGGGACCGCATCTATTACTATGTTCTGTACAGCGCCAGGTACATGACCGGCGCTATATAAATGTTTATAATAATAATAATAATAATAATTAATAAAGTAATTTAAGTCCTGAAAACACTGTAAAATTAATAATAATAATAATAATAATAGATAATAATTAATAATAATTAATTAATTAATTTAAAATCGATGTTCGAATGTCCACCATTTTGGTCCCTTTCTTGCTATCATTGCCCGTGCACAACAGCAATAACAGCATCAAATCTGAATAAGCAAAATGAAATAATTGAAAAGCATATCTGATGAAGAAAGAAATGGAGAGGTTTGTATCTGCTCTGTAGGAATCAAAATGAATACTGCAAATCTGTCTGATAACGAAATCTCATCAGATATTGGTTTCATTTGTAATGCACAGGAAATCAGACGTGCTCACAAAATCACAGTTATTCATATGTAGATAAACGACACGGCATCTTTGTTAACAGTCTATGGCCATTTTTACATGGACGTCACCCACCCATAAACACCCACTGGATGGGTGTGAGAGTGCCCGTGTAAACGTCCATGAGTGGGTGGGTGGGTGCGCGTTCACGACCCACCCACCAACACCCACCAACACCCATGGAGCAGCCAGGAACTTCTGCTGCTGTGTGTTATTCAACAGAAAGCGAACTCTACAACATGGCGGTGGGTGAAGATGGGTGTTCAACACCCGCCTGTCCATGTAAAAACCAAAACACCCACACCCATGGGAACGGATCTGCTGAGACCACAGAGAGATGGCTAGAGAGGCCACACAGGGGCCCCCAAGCACACAGGCCCACCCGGAGAGACGTCGGATGCCATGCCTGGAACTCCCTGCCTGCCCACATCTGCCTTGCCCCCTCCCTCCGCACCTTCAAATCCCGCCTCAAAACCCACCTCTTCCTCACCGCCTTTCCTGATGCCTGTTAGAACTTTCATCCCAATTTTTACTGTCTGCCCCCCCCACAGACTCCTGCCTAACCGTAACCAAGTCAAGCACGTGCACCTGAGACTTTGCATCCACTTGATTGTTATTTATCCCTTGTCTCTCCCTATGTCACCTCTCCTTGTCTCCCCCCACCGTGTCTTTTAGATTGTAAGCCATAGACAGGGACCACGTCATTCTTATTGTTCTGTAAAGCGCCAGGTACACAGCTTGCGCTATACAAATACTACTACTAATACTAATAATAATAACGAATATGTCTGGAAGGAAAGTCGCCGACAAAACGAAGAGAGCCAGCGCCGTGACTCGCGTGGGATGGACCAGGGCAAGCAGAGGGACCCCGGGACACCCAAGGGAGGGGGGCCGGCCCTATGGGCCCGGGTGGGATGTGGGAAGGACCACTAAACTCAGCACACCCGTCCCACCACAGGGCCGAGGACAGACTGCGGCGCCTGCGCCGACCGCAGTCCCCCACTCCAGCACAGCCACGGGGCACGGGGAAGGGAGTGCGAGCGACAGTGAGGTATGTGCAAGGGGACCCCAAGAACCCGGGGAGGGGGGCCCGCATGCCAACAGTGGGAAACAACACAAGGGAGTACAGGGCGGGGAGCTGACAGCTAATGATTTCCACCCCCACCACCAGGACAGTACCCAGACACAGGAGCAACGCACCACCGGGGAGACAGATGAGGAGGGCCTCTGTGACAAGGAAGCACAGGGGGGCTGTGGGGAAGATGCTAATCCCTCTGCAATACCCCCAACAGGAGACGACCAGCTCTGCTGTCACCACAGCTACCGGGTGGGCCCCAAGCCGCCAAGCTGGTAGGCCCCCCACGCAGTACCCAAAAGGGGGAGCCCTGGTTGAAGCAGGAGACCAGGGACTTTATATGCGTGTGGGGGGCTGAAAAGGTCCAGCACGACCTGGTGCGCAGCTACAAGACCAAACAGGTCTATGAAGCCATCGCCCAGGAGATGCAGCAGCAGGGGTACAATAGGGATGTCACCCAGTGCATGCAGCAGGCAAAGGACTTGAAGTCCGGATATAAACATATCAAGGACAACAATCTCAAATCCGGCCGTGCCATGAGGACAATGGAGTTCCATGATGAGCTGGACCGGTTCCTCTGCATGGATGGGGACATAGTTGTCTCCTGCTTAGATGTCACCGCTTTCACCAGGGGCAGGTGGAGAGTGCTCACAACACACCCCCTGCCCGACCCCCCCAGATCAGGGGCAAGCCAGGATGTGGGAGGGGACGGCCCCATCACACAGGGGGATGAGGCGCCCCGGGAACCCGCTCACTCAAACATCGCCCTCCGCGTGCGCCCACAAAACCCACAGGACGCCGGGTTGCAGGGAAGTGGGGGGCATGCGGAGCAGACGGAGATCCGGGATGCCTCCCAGGAAGCAGAGGAAGACAATCCAGGTAGGAACACAACCAGGGCACGTTGGGGCAGACCCAGGAGGGGGGGAAAGGGCCCCGGCCATAGTGAGCCTAAGCCGGGCAGCAGGGATTGACTTATTGATCCACATTCCCATTACAGCTTAAGGCACCCTGGAGGTTCACAAGGAGGAGGTCGCGGAGGAGGAGGTGGTTGAAGAGGAACCGGAGGCACCCCCGAGAGCCAGGCGCCAGGACAATGACGGTAGGCCACAGTGCACAAGGGATGGATTCCGGCCGGTACCAGGGTAACAGGCTAACCGTTTGGACACAGGGGCAGCCCCTAGAACCAACCACCCCCCATGCATGACAGGGAAGGCCCAGTGACCAGAATCAATGGGTCACTGAGCCATATGGGTTAACAGCCCCTGAGGGGTCCACAGGGGGGTGGGGGGAAGAGGTGTGGGAACACGTAACAAGTCCCTAGGAGGAGCTGGAATAGCACGGACCTGGGTGAACACGGCCCCTGATGGGATGAGCTCTGTGGCCCGAGAGAGGGGACACATTGCACAGGACCCCGGCCGACCAGTAACATACATCATAGGGACAAACAGGAAGGGGCGGGCGAGCACTCCCCTGCGTGACATGGAGGCACAGCTATGGGCATAGAGTATGGACTTGTGAAGCCTCACACCCCAACCTGTTAACCTCACTCCCACAGATGAGCGTCCCGGTCCGGTGAGGGGAGCTGCTGCCGGCAGTGCCGAGAGGAATCGGGAGATGCGGGCCTGGAACAGGTGGAGGAGAGAGGACCTCGGAGGGAGTTGCTGCAGGAAACCAGAAGGTTAGCCGAGGTGCACGCAGAGGAGCTCGCCTCAGAAGGGAGATGCAAATAGGGGAGGGGGAGAGGACCTGTGGGACAGGCACCAGACTGCCTCCCTCCACCGTGAGATGCAGTTCAACAGAGCTGAGAGGGCGAGGGGACATGTTGCGCTGGAGGGGACCTTTGCACGGGCCCTTGACCTCATTGGGGAGACGGTGGGGCTCCTGGGGAGGGAACCCCAGGGGGATGCACCCTCTCCAGGCCTGGGTGGAGGAATGTCAGGCAAGTATCACCAGGGCGCCCCCCCCCCCACAGGTGCAGGTGCCCCCCCTGCACTTCGGCCAACAATGGTTTCCCCAGAAGCACCCCTTGCCTGGTCTTGTTGACAGGTTCCCTCTCCCCCACATAGCCCCACAACACGAACTCCTGGGGCTTCCCTTCCGGCCCGCACCTCTCCCAGTTCCTCCACAGCTGCCTCCAAGATCCCCCCTCCAGGAACCACGGTCTCCCCCGGTGAACCCGGAACCTCCAGGTGACCAACCGTCCATGCTGGCCACCCGACCAGCTCCGGTAAGCCAGACCACATAGCTGTCAGGAAAGGGAGGGGGAGGGCATAGCAAAGAGCAGAGGGATGGGGGAAGGGGCTGCTGTGTGGGGAGCAATGGGAACAGCAGAGGGCCACGGAAAGGGCCGTGGTGCCGTGGTAATGGTGCAAGGCAGGGTATAACACAGACCTTATGTTCCACTACCGCAGGGTCCAGCACCCCTGCCGTCATGGAGCGGCCTGTGGACAACAGAGAGCCTGGGCCAGCTGGCCGCCACTCCCAAAGGACGACGGCTGCAAGGGCCCGCAGGGGATCGAGCCCCGGTGGTGCACCGAAGTGGGCATGAAGAAGACCCCTCAAACAGTGAAACACCCCCTTGTACAGAACCCCTAATAAACTGTGTTTTACATTACCACTCTGTTGTTCGGTGCGCCAGGGGCATCGTGGTGCCAAGGGGTCGCTCCATATGCAGTCGGGGGCAGGGCATTTCAAAGACAGGTGCCGAAAGCATAGGTCTCTGGCCTGCAGGCAGCCAGGTGGGCAACAGCATTGCTCCCATGGCCAGGTACAGGTCTGCACAGTTACATCAGTGGAGCACCGGGCATGCCACTGGACAGCCGGTGAGGTGCCGAGCTCTGGTGCGGTTTGCTTGCCATGGCTAAAAAGCAGTGGGTTACCCAGTGGTGCGTGGCACAGGCCTCACAACCTGACACGGCAGCAGGGGTTTCAAATTCGGGTCCAAATCTGGCTCTTTCAGAGTCTCCAGCAGAGACCATCCTGGCGTGCTACCTGAGACCCCTCCAAGTCCCCAGCAGAGGCCTCCCCCAGGTGCACTACCAGGGATCCTGAGGTGGAGATGCGGGGGATTGAACCTGGGACCTTATACGTGCAAAGCACGTGCTCTTACCACTGAGCACTTATGCCCCAGTATTCCCCACTCCCAGAAATGTCTTCATCCCTCCGCCCATGTAGCCCCTCATGCCTGGAACTCCCTTCCTGAATGCATTCCCTCCCAACCTACAAATCCCTCCTCAAAACCTACCTCTTCTGCCAGGCCTTCCAGCTACTCAGCCTCCCAAACAGCTCACTGATGCAGTCCATCTAAGCTAAGCATGTGCACCTGTGACTTCTCAACTTCATGAATGTCCCAGTCCCTCTCTAAGCTCCCCTCTCCCTGTTGTCACCTCTTCCTTGTCCTTCCTAGATTGTAAGCCCCTCAGGGCAGGGACCTGTCTGTAACTATTGAATGTACAGTGCCAGGTGCATTGCAGATGCTATATAGATAGTAAAATAATAACTTTACAGATGGGGAACAGAAGCTGAGAGACTGGGCATTTTTACACATGCACCTTAAAGTGCTGGTCTTTCAATCTTCTGGGTTTACAAGTCCACAAGTAAGTTTCTGGATGCATTCTTCACACATGGACTGCCCTGAGGCAGCCTAAAGTAGCTGCAGCTGTAGACGTGAGGGGCTGCCATGGAAACCAAGTGACCACAGCTGCCTGGAGCAAAGTAGTTATCAGGAGAACTTTTTACACACAAAAGTTCCGGGAGAAGTTCTATGCAGAAGTTCAAATATCTGGGTGAGTGATTTAGACACACAGAAAGTTCAGAATGTAGCAGCAAACATGCAGGAGAAATGTGTGTCTAAAAACACCCAGTGACTTGTCCTACCCTTACAGTAAGTTCATGGCTAAGATATGGATTTGAACACTGGTCTTCCAGAGTCAAGTCCAACAACTTATCCGCTAGTCTAAAAGTACCTGAATTAATAAAACCTAGCTTTCTAAAGATAGACAAATGCTCAATATAAGTTGATGGATTTGGGGGTTACAAAAGAGAGTCAATTTCCCCCTGCAGGTGCATCTATTGTTACACAATTTGGCCCTCTCCATATTTGGTTGAAGTCAGTCTATTGCATCAAGAGTTATAGAGCAGCCCTGCATGCATCACGCGCGCGCACACACACAGAGTGAATGCATAATAACCCGTCTTTCCCCAAGAAACTATGTTCTAAGAGACCGCGACAATGCAAATCCATCTGCCTTGATTTGTGATGAAGAAACCCTTTGCCTTTGGCTAGTTTGCAATAAGGAATGCTGCAAATGTCCCATGGCACTTTGTTGAGAGAAAAACCACATGCACATGCCCTTCTGCTGTTATTATTATTCCCGTTATCTGGTTCGAGGGTTTCTAATTATGTTTCTGTTTCCAGGACCCACATCCACTGCCACGTATGGAACACAATGATGTGATTTGCCAGCTACCGTAGGATCTTTGGAAAACTGACACAGTCTTTTCATTTACCATCACCCACCCAGCCCAGCCTCTATTTTGGAAGGAACACAGGGTCTTCCTTGGAGCTGGAGCTTCCCAAGGCTCATTAATATGCACAAACCCTGCCCTGAGGCCAGGCTTCCCAGCAGGGGGGAACAGGAAGGGCCATTAATGGCACACTACGAAGCCATTAGTAGCCTGTCAAATGTCTCTTCCCTTTCCTCTTGGGCAATTCTGCTCTCTAAATAACCCTATCCTGTGAAGGCATGATAACATTATCTCGGTGGTATTTTCCTTCCTTTGTCCTCTAATGGTACATTTAATTATTCAAACCAGGTTGCATATTGAGAGAATTATTCATCCCCACATCTGCTTATAAACAACTTCCCTCTGCAGCTTATGGTTATTTTAATGATTGATATATATATATATATATATATGCCTTTCCTCCACCCCCACCCAAAATAATTTGCATCCCAGCTAGGACTTGAATGGGAATTCTTGCTGTAATCATTCTGAGCTAAATATTCCTAGTGATCAATCAAAACAACGGAACCAATTTTGTACCCGTCACTTTTGATTTTTCCAATAAAAAACCGAGCATTTTGCTTGCTGCGCAGTTGTGAGTCAGGCTCTTAAAACCTTCACTCCTCTTGCCTTGGAGACATATTTGAAATGTGACGAGCTGACGGGATCTGTGGGGAAATGAAAACAGATTGATTATGCAGACCTCTGTGTGTGTGTAAAATAAGCCACGGCTGTAGCAGCTATACTAGGGTTACCATACCTCCCTCTGAAAGAGGACACTTACAAAAGATACATGTTGCAGGGCTGCAATGGTTCTAGTGCAGCCCTGCACCATGTATTTTCCATAAGCGTCCGCTTTTAAAGGGGAGGTATGGGAATCCTAAGTAGGTGCAGCTGCACCAGGGCCAATGAGTCGGGGGTGGGGACCCACACATGTGCCAAGTGCATTTGAACACTGGAGTGGAGGGTTCATTCCATCCTCCGCACCAGGAGCCACTGCCACCTAGCTACCCCCCTGAAATAAACCTCTGGTTTCGTTTACATGCCGTTAGACCGGTCTCCCCGTTTCCCTTTCCCTCGCTAACTGAGCTATGAAAGTACCTCTCGTACATATGAAAACTACAAAACACATTTAGAAGGTAGTGAGCTACTGAAATATCAAGAGACAAATGGTTTAAACTGGAGGCAAAGTAGTTCAGATGCTATCTTTTATTGGGCCAATTGCTGTTGGTGAGAGCATGCAAGGTTTCTGGCCACATTGGCCCTTCCTCAGGCAAATAAAAGGCCAGCGCTTTTAGTCTGAGCAATTCAGGACAGGTATAATGTGTATTTGAACAGCAGAGACCCAAAGAATTCATCTTGATGGCAGTTTGACGTGAAAAGAGACATGACGCTAACTCCACTTTAACATTTCTTCTGCATGTTGCAGGGCTGTATTGGTGCCCTATGTGTGTTTGTGCATAGGGCACCAATACAGGGTGGTGTACTGGTGTTAAAGTGGAGTTAACGTCATGTCTGCTTCCACCCAAAGACAGATATTCTAACACCATTGGGAGATAAGGGAGAATCCCCTCAGTTAGGCTCTGATTTACATTGTTCTAGGATATGTTAATTACGTTGCGCACACCTGTTAGAAGGAACAGAAACGGAGGGCACACTCAAACAACGCTGCTGTGGTAGCAAACTACCAGGTAAGAGTTACTCTTATTTAGTAATATGGCGTAGGGGTTCATTAACTTCTGGGCAGGAGCGTTCACACAAAATGACCTAATTCAGGGGTTATTTACCCCCACGTACGGTGCGTTTAATGTGAACGTGGCCCAGGAGGTTATTTGGATATGTGGTCTCTGTGCAAAATGATTTGAATACCCCTCCCCTTCCCACTTTTTTGGGTTTCTAGAAACCAGTAACACATGGAGACGAAGTTGTTCTGATGATATCTTGTATTGGACCATCTGCTGTTGGAGAGTATGCAAGATTTTGGGCTGCATTAGAGCCCTTCCTCAGGCATAGAGCAAGTCATAAC
>QEPC01014730.1:3793898-3825548 GCA_003113815.1 Sphenodon punctatus | reverse complement strand
GCATGGAGCAACCGGAAAAAAGCCAGGTTGCTCCAGGCAGGCGCATGGGTAGAGATAGGTGGTTACCCCTCACTGGCCCACGTGCACAGGGCGGCACACCCACATGCGGGACAGGTCTGCCAAAATCAGGGAGAAAAGGCTACGCGAGGGATATACAGGCACAATGCCCAGCTGGCAACCGCCCCCCCCTCCACCCCTCACGATACATTCCCAGCCAGGACAGGAACTCTTAACGGAAACGTACCCAAAGAGATGGGTGTGCTGGCTCCCACATCACCATGGCCACACAACCCCTCAAAAGAAAGAAGCCACCGCCATGGTGGGCAGCGCGCTGTGTGCTGCCCTGATATCGGTCCCCCTGGAAACAGGGACTGATTAGAGTGTTGCACACAGCTGAGAAGAGGCTTCCCTGCTCCCCTCCTCTCAGATAATTGCTGTCAGGTCCTAGCTAAGCTCTGCAGAGCACAGCTTGGAGGGGAAGGCAGGGAGCAAGAGCAGCTCTCTGCAGAATGCAACACAGAGGGACTAGCAAGCAGCCACCAGACACCAGCAGCCCGGCAGTAAGTACTTTTTTATTTATTATTTTTCTCGATATTTTCTCATTTTTTCAATGAGAATGCGGCCGTTTAGTCGGTTCATTCTCATTTCTCAGAATGAACTAAGAAATGCGAGTCTTGTTGAAAACCAAGAAAATACCAAGAACGAGTTTCAGCCGTAATTGGAGGAAAACCCTGCCAAGAATGCAGGAAAAAGACTACGCATTGGTCTGCGTCTTGGGAAGCTGTCCCAGTTTCACCTCAGATGTGGACCTTCTAAAATTTGCCCATGAACCAGGACCAATCCACAGACCCATAGCAGGGAACCAATGGGACAACATGAGACATATGGATGGAATTCTGTGTGTGGTAGAACAGCAGCTATTGGATTGATTCTGATTTACATGAGAACCTCTTTGTTTCCAAACACAATTTCCTGTGTAACAAAATTCCAATTCGGCTTCTGTCTCCAAAGGATATGGCCATTCCGACAGATCTGGTGAAACACAGACCAAAATACAATCTGGTCCATGTTTTCCCAGAACTATCAAATTGATTCTGCCCCTTACTATGCGTGCACAAAATGGCAGCACAGTGCAGGATGCCACCATTTTGCACATGTGCAGTAGGGCTAACGCTATTTTGTGCATATGCGGTGCAGGTTAGAAAATGGAGGTACCCTGCAGTCAGAACTTCGATTGGAATTCTGCTGGGGCTTATATCCACAGCGGAATACTGACCGACATTTCAAAAAGGGCGTTCTCGGTGGCTGCACCACGGCTGCGGAACTCTCTCCCAGTGGAAGCTCGCCTGGCTCCCAGCTTGTTGACCTTTCGTCGGGCCTGTAAGACCTGGATGTTCAGCCGGGCCTTTGGGGGAGGGGGGAATAAGGGCGGGGTTTTTTTTACCAGTGGGTTTACCCTCTTTGTTGTTGTCTTTATTGTTTTAGTAATCCTTTTTATGGATTATTTTAAATATTTTGTGAGTCGCCCCGAACTGCCGTAGGGCTGGAGGGAGCTGCATACAAGTCCAATAAATAAATAAAAATACAGAAGAATTCCACAAAAACAGAAGGGCTGTTTTGATTCAGTCCGACCTCAGATATAAGATGGTCCTATAGATGCGACTCAGGCCCTGTGACTGCACCAAGATTCAGACCCCAGTCTTTTTTCATGCTGGCTGCTTTTACTCCAGATTAACTATACGTTGAGATAATACAGTTTCCTCCCATCCTTAGAACAGGAAATAGCTGAGGTAACCATGCGGCAGTGACTGGCAAATACTGACTTTCAGCAGCAGCCACTGTACCTTACTATGGTAATCGTAGTGTCATTGCCAGGCAATGTGTCTATGGTGAGAGATGAGTGGCAGGCCCAGTGTTACTGTGACTCTTCTTGGTAATTTCCACTTCCATGATCATGCAAATCTGGGTAGAGCAAGCATATAATTAGTTGTGAGATTCAGAAGGCACAACAGCAAAAGCTTAAGGTGTCAATCAACCGCAGCTTGCTCTGGTTCTTCCACCGATGTCCTACCTCATTGAAGCCCATTCTTCTTGTACTTATCTGGGGAACAGCTTGCGTTGGAAAGTTACCAAGACAGAGAGATCTCTGGGGTTTTGTGGGGAGCGAGGTTCGTGGAACACAGGAAGTGTTAGGCAACTGGAAAGTTGATGCTCTGAAATGGGTTATGTTCTTACATGATTGCAGTGATGTAACAAGTAGGGCGGCCATACATCCTCTTTAAAACAGGAAGCTTATGAAAAACACGTGTTGCAAGGCTGCGTTGGTTCGAGTGCAGCCCTGCACCATGTATTTTTCATAACCATCCTCTTTAAAGGAGTCTATGACTAAGATGTTTATCGGGCTCCCTAACAGCAAGGGGGGGGGGGAAGTCTCCATGGTGCGGGGCAGGGTTTATCCATGAAGAGAGCATCACTTCAGCTCCCAGGGTTTTCACCAGCCCAGAGCAGCAGCAATACCACGGGGATGGAAGTTTTAAAGTGGTTGAAGGTGGGGCCAGCGCACCAACCCCGCCCACTCTGAAAACTTTCTTCTCGGCAAGGCGTTCTGTAAGCAGCCGGACTGCTGCAGAACGGGTGAGGGGCAAAGTGCTGGCCCCGCTCTCTGTCCCCTCTGTGGGGCTGAGTTTATTTGTAAAGGGCCCCCTCAGAGTCCAAGAAACAGGCTCAGCCCCCTCCCTCAGTGGCAGCTACATCCCTGCAGGATCAGGACCCACAGTGAAATTGCCTTGGTCAGAACAGAGGTCAAGTAGAGTTGATAGTTGCAAACTGAAACGTAGTCTAAGTGCCCCGGTAAGAAACTGGAATCAGAATCAGGGGGCCAGCCCAGGACACAGTGTAAGAGTCAGAGCTGTGAAATCAATACAAAGATGTCTGGAGGCAGACAGAGGCCTCAGATTCACATTGCCTAAACCAAGCAGAGTTGAATGTTGCAGCCCAATTATAGTCTTACGTATCTGTTTCCCAAAACCGAGAATGCGTTTCAGCCGTAACTGGAGGAAGACCCTGCCAAGACTGCAGGAGAGAGACTACGCATTGGTCTGTGTCTTGGAAAGCTGTCCCAGTTTCACCTCAGATGTGGACCTTCTAAAATTTGCCCATGAACCAGGAACAATCCACAGACTGGGAACCAATGGGACAACATGAGACATATGGATGGAATTCCGTGTGACAGAACAGCAGCCTTGGGCTTGATTCTGATTTACAAAACCCCATTGTTTTCAAATGCAATTTCCTGTGTAACAAAATTCCAGCTCGGATTCTGTCTCCAAAGGATATGGCCATTCCGACGGATATGGCCATTCCGACAGATCTGGCGAAACACGGACTAGAATGCGACCTGGTCCACGTTTGGCCAGAAGAGTTTACTGAAGAATATCATTAGCGCTGAAATGACGACACTGTGCGCGCTCATGAGAATCTACGAGATTCTCGCCAACCCTGCCGAGATCTTGGGTGTTTTCGCTGAGGTTTTCGCAAAACTCCCCCAAACCACTTTGCACGTGCACAAAATAGCCGCTGCAGCCATTTCAAATAGTGGTTTGGGGGAGTTCTTGAACATTTGGTGAGATCACTGAAAACCAAAAATGCTCTGCAATATGCAAAATGGCTACCACGACCTTTCTGCACGTGCAGCCCCTGGGAGCCATTGGGCACATGCACAGAAGGTTTGAGGTCCTAGAGAATCTCCTCTTTTAGACAACTCTGTAAGACCTGCCTGTTCCGTCAGGCTTTTGGTGAGGGAGAGGGGGAGAGTGGGTGGGTTGAGAGTCAGGGTGGGAGGCTCCAGGGTCAGGGTGGAAGGGTTCTTGTTTTTATGACATTCCCCTATGCAGACAGTCTATACGTTTTAAAATATTTTAATATTTGCCTTCAAAATTGTGAGCCGCCCCGAACTGCACTGCAGGAGGGGCGGGATATAAGACTGTATAAATAAATAAATAAAATAAAGTTTATTTGTGCCTTTAAGTAGACCACCACGTTATGTTTGATTCAGCGGGGGAGCTTGTAAAGTCATCCTATTTCCAAAATGAAAAGCCGCAATGCAAATATTTCTTTTACATGATACTGAATATACGTATGTTACCTATTACAGTCACAGATGAGGGGAAAGCATTTGTTAATAGGACTACGGTTACAAAAATGTCAATTCAAAACCCTTCCCAGAAGTATCCACAGTGTTCCCAACTTTGTCAGTCTGAGGTCTATAGCCACATCAGCTCAACTGCGATACAAGCGCCTATGGGAGCCCTTCCTGACCAGTGAGTTTAAAAATTACCTTGTTGGTTAAAAACCCATGTGATGTGGGCCCATGATGGCCCGGGACTCACTCTGCTAGCATGTGCCAGAGGATGACTTCTCTTACCAATTATGTTAATAAGTAATACTTAAAGACTAAAAGTTATGAAATTTTATTCTTCATTTAAAATCATGCACACATTTCTCTATGGAAAAATGAGTCTATACAGCAAAATATACATTCAAATACCGTGTTATTTAAATACATACATATATATATAAAGGCAAGGTAGGAGAATAGTCGCACACGTTCTCCTGCTTGGGAATCCCTCATGGAAAAAATATCCCACCAAGTCTGAGAAAAATGCCCCTCATTGCTTAGGGATTTCTAGGGGGGGGGGGAGGTAAGTCTCAGAAGGAAGTTCATGTAGTATAGATGCTCACACCTTGCTCAGACATGACAATTTCAAGACTATGGTAGGTACTACACAGTAACAGCCCCATAGTATCTTGCCCCCCGCTACCCCTTACTTGGGAGCATCTAACCATGGCACTGTAATTCTGAGTTTGTGAAGCATGTGTCCTCATGAAACATCCCTGAAATGTGGGAATGGCATTTGTGACATCCCAAAAGGCTATGGGGTGAAGGAATTTACAACTAATGACAATACGTTTACACCAGCTAGTCTGGGTTAGAGCCCTGTGAATTGGCCCAAACGTGACAGGACCTGACTGGTTTTTGTCAGGCCCAGCCTGGGGCACTCAGTGTCTAAGTCCTTTGGGTTGGGCTCTGTAGCTACAGGAGGCTTCACCCCTACAGAGCATTGTGATGTCATGACACTCCATAGAGGACAGAACTATATTTGAAAAGGGCAGGGGAAAGCCCCACCTTTTACCAAATGCTATGATGTCACACTGTTCCATGAAGGGGGAGAGAGAGCACTTAGACACATCAGGCCCAGCCCAGGAATGTCCAGCTACCTCAGGTTTGGTTTGGGCCCAATGCAGTAAAAGGTCATGCCTAAATTTCTGGGCAGGGTTCTGATCCATAACCCACACTACCCCATGGCCCTCAAAGGATATCCCCATGTAATAGGTTCCCCTCACAACCACAGACTAGGTACAGGGCTCAGATCAGCCCTTCCATCTTCACAGAGATTCCCTGCAGTTACCTACCGGGGCTTGGAGATCCAGCACTGATTTTCTGCCGCACCAGATCTCAGAGCACCGGTCCATCCCTTGGGACAGCTCCATCTTCTGCATGCACTGTAAACAAAATGCTTTTCGCACGTGCACACACACACAAAGCGTTTAGTTTATTGCACCAGCACCAGATGGCACTGTGTTGGGTTCAGATTTCGATCACACTCTCCTGCAGAATGGGGACCAGGTTCATATTCTGCTGGACCTAGATCAGACCTGGCAGCTCTTTAGAAAGTGGAATCCGTTTGGATTTTCTCTTTCGCACCCCCCACCCCAATACAGCATGTCTGAATGCTCACAGGGTGCTCCGCACGTCACATCTGAACAAGGCCTTAAACACAGCCTTGAAGTTTACAGTTACTAAACGCGATTTGATTTAAGGTGTTAAAAGAAGGAAAGCTGCTAAAATGCTACCAATTAAAAAGTGGTGATTATTTATGCTCAGTGACTACTACCTCTGAGCTCTACCCATCAGCAGTGTGGGTCCTGAGGTGCAAATGAGAAGTATAATGAACAAACGTTCATCAAGAAGACTGGCCGAGATGCTGTGAATAGGAATTAAGAAGGGACGCATAGAACTCAGATAGCAACCCCTATTACTTCTTCCTGTGAATGCTATTAGGGGCTTTATACTGTACGGTCTCCTCCTGTGAATGCTATTAGGGGCTTTATACTGACACTGCAAACTAATCTGCATGTTCAGTTCAGTTCAGTTCATTTTATTTCCGACATCAGCTTATCGCCATAGCCAATAAAATACATAGGTAAAAATATACAAAATCCAAATGTACAAAAAATGGCGTGAAATGCACATAGCAAAATAAATTATGAGGAATCACACTAAATACTAACAAACTAAGGAAACCTAAAAACTATTACAACAAAAGATTCCAGAATCAAAATCCCAATCACCTATCCAAAGTTAATCAAGCAGCAGCAGCTTATCTCGGTGTTGCTCAGCTAGCAGGGCATAGAATGAAACTGCTCTTATCTCTTGCGCTTCCTCTTAGTGTTAACATCCTTATAATTTGCCCCTCTTCTGAACTGAACTCAACTCATTAATCGCCCCCAAAGGCCTAAGCCATACTTCCCTTAGATCACTGTGGAATGAGCAGTCGAGGAGGAAATGCCTTAAATCATCCACGCCCCCACGCCCCCTTCACACCTACACAGACGGGAATCGTAGGGGATTTTAGCGAAACATCCTCGCTGGACTGCAGAGGAAAAGAGCTGGAAGCGCAGTCTCGTAAAAGCTCTGCGCTGAGTGGGGTTATCCAGTTTATTCAGATATATCTCCAGAGTGTGCTGTTGCTTTATTTTCGGAAGGAGTGGTGCTACCCTCGATTTGGCCAATGCTGCCATGTCCTCCTGGTTAGCTATATCCAGCAGACGGACATCGATCATATTCCTCTGCTGGTTCGCACTCTTCCCCCCAAAACATGGAAAGGACCAACCTGCATACTGCAAATCTAATAGGATCTGCTTCATCCAGACAGAACTCTGGGTCCCCTGGTGCGCGAGCATTTCTTCCAGGCAGAGAGAGGGTAATGAGCTTTCCTCAAGGTGTAATAGCCTAACCCCAATACCTTAGCCTTAGTCTCTTCACTGATGCTAAAATAGCTGACACCCCTGTCTCTGCCCTCAGTGCCAAAGCGGGGACACCTAGAGGAAGGGTAATCTGCATGTAAGGTCTCCTGCAAGACAACAGGGTTCTTCGTTGGCACAGCCCGTGCCTAGCAACTTGCAGAATCTAAGTTTAAAAGTACATGAGTCTTGGCTTCATCTGGACAACCCTACCTACGTTCTAATGAATGTCAGAATGAATCAGGCCCCCCAAATGGCCAGTGGCACAATTTTATCTAGGTTCTGTCCTTTCTTCTCTTGTAAAATTAGCAGAATCCTTTCCTGCTGTCTAAAAGAAAAGACAAGAATAGAATCCACCACAATTTAAAGGGTGCGATGACAGATAAATGCAGGGAAATTCATAACTGTGGTTCAAATAAATTGCCTCGTCACTCCTTTGCAGAGGGCCAGCTCAAAGCCTTACAAGCCCCTGTGGTTTTGTTGAAATCCCACTTCAAGTGGTGCCCTTCTACAGCCCTTCTACTGCCCGTATGCACCAAAGTGATTTTTATTCATTATAATTAAGCATGGAGAGGTCTTCGAGTAATGAGGTATTTTATATGCTGCCAAGCCTCTGGACAGTGCAGAGCATTGCGTTGAGTGGTATTCCAATCTTAATTCAGAATTCCTTGTCTTGTGGGGTTTCCAGAAGCACCCCCCCCCCCAATCCTACAAATCTGAGGTGAACAAATACTGGAGGTGGTCTCTGTTTTGCAAAATCATTATTTTTATTTGCAGTAGCACCAAGTCGCCCCAGTCTTACACTGTCACCTCACTGTGCTACACACTGAACAAATAGAAAAATGGTCCTTGCCCAAAAGAACTTAAGTCATTTGGGTTTTGGCTTTGCAAGGACATCAAGAAGTATGAGCCGGGTCATACGGTGTATGAGCCTACCCAGGTTAGACAGCACCACGTGTAGGTGCTGCTCAGATAAATTCTTGGGCTGGAACGAATATCCATTTCAAATACTATATTTGATGAATTTATTTGTATCCATTTTAGATAAACCAGATACAAAGCACGACCTGGTTAACTTATGTCGCTTTAGTAAAAAACTTTGTTTATTCATTAACTTCCTTTCAATAATGTTGGTTATTCCAGTGGCTCTATTTAGTGATAGGAATATTGTGCAGCGAGTAACAAAAGTTACTGAAATAACGTTATTCAAAAAACAAAGTAAGCAAAATACCAAACCAAAGTTAACAAATAAAGTAACAAAGCAAAACAACCCATTTAATGATTATGCCAACACTGTATCACTAGCCAAGATTTATTCAGATATTCATAGGTTTAATCAAATATCCAAATAACCTTCATGAATATGAAATGGAATATTCAATGCAGCCCTCATAAATTCATCAATGAAGTGTTCTTGACCCTGCGGTCATGGGAGCTGCAGACAAACCGATGGCCATTTCCTTGGATAAGTAGGAAGTTCCGTGTGTACAGGCAAGAGCGTAGTTAGGTTGGAATGAGTCCTAGTTAAGAGCCAAAACAGGTAGCACATTTGTTACCCCTGCAATTCCAGGCAGGCTGCCCAACCAGTATTGAGAGTACCAAGTCAGACATCCGATTACCTGAAATACTGGGAATTACCATAACTGAGATACCAATTTTCTATTTTACCAACCGATTTCAGTAATGGAAAAGCAGAAAACTGGTTCCAAACCCAGTAAATTGCGTAGCCCATCGGGCACTAATTGGGTACTCGAAATCATTGGGTCGAGTACCACAATTTTAATGGGTACACCAGTTTTTGCAGATACTCATTTCAAGTCTAGTAGTCCTAGTGCAGAAGATGGAATGGGGCCTCCTATGGCCCCTCTCCCAGCAGTGGGGAATGCAGGTGCATCAGGGAACGTAGCTTCCCAAGCTCACAGACCCTGCTGTAATGGTGCGGCCTGTACTTATTGTAACTTTGCCCTTGTGTATATGCACACCTTTGGAACTGGTTTTGGCCTACTGTTAAATTTGAATGTAGATTTGTGTGCATCTATAATCACAGTTATAGTTATTCCATCTTCAGCCATTTTAAAAAACAAAACTGCTCATAATTTAGAGCCCTCATGCTAATTAAGACCTTTAGTCTCACCCTAAGTTGAAACAGAAGCATTAAAGTCCTTTCGTCCTTGCCTGGCAGTGGCCTCCTGGGAGCAGCTTGCTTCTGCTGGGTTGGCCCCAAGACTAATTTTTAAAGAGCATACACGTTTTTTCTTAAAAAACCAGTGCCTTACAAACCTTGAGACAAGCTAGGTATGTTCAGGGCGCCAGAGAAAAATCACATTGCCCATGCACCAGACTACAGATTATTTCCTAGGACGCTGTGCATGCATTACTGACAAATTCAATGTACCACTGATTCACTGAGCTGTATTTGAAGAACGAGCACAATTCCTGCCCATGCCACTAATTAATTTAATCTATGAAATAAGAGCATGAAATAACAGAAACTGTAGCTGCAAGCTGGGCACTCAGGCTGCCCTTGAGGAATGTTAGTGTTCATTACTTGTTAAGGTGATGTAGTGTACAGAATTACCCTCTGCAGAATTATTTTACTTAAGGTATATAAAGTAATCAGCTGAAATGCAAGACATGGAAGCGGCAGTACCAAATGCATTTTAGGTGTACCTATAAAAATTGTGTACTAATTTTAAGGCTAATAAATACTGAGCAAGGTGGAGATTTATTAATGTCTTTTTAAAAAGACATGTTAGCTTAGTCATTTTTAAAAAAATGTTCAAAGTAGTCTCAGCAGTTCAAGAAGACTTCAGGATACTAAACGGCAAAAGCTTTTAAAGGAATACAGATCAAGGATCACATTCTAACTTTGACTGATGAATGGCACTTTCATTGACATTAAAAAGGTGTTAGCCTTGTGTTGTACCCAGATATGAAACAAATGTTATTAATTTCTTATCAATTTGCTGAATGAATTATTAAAAAGTAAGGATTTACCATGCACACTGAGTTGGCATGACAAGGAGTCCTGTTTCTACACTGCCAAGACAGCTCAATTTCCCAATCTTCCATTACAGCAGAAGGCCACGGAGGTGGGGATGGGCAAATTAATTTGTGATCAATTTCAATCTACCTTGAAACTTGCCAGCCTTTAAAGCTCAGCTCTAACTCAACTACTATTTGATGGTGCATATGTATCAATTTTGAAGTCTATTTTCCCTCTAGTTTTCCATTCCCAGCCCCAAGGTTCTCTAAAAAGGTAGAAAAATGTAGGATTCTAACTGAAAAGTTGATTTTCCTTTGAGGAAGAGGAAATAATTTAAATTACATGGGGGGGAGGGATTTATGGACTCAAACAAATTCACAAAGAACAGAATTCAAGAGGTTCTGAATATCGCTAACTCCATCACTAAGACTTCAGCAGTGTCATGCTGGCACAAGGATGATTGTTTTTGTGGTTGACAATGAAGAAATAGTGTTTCCCTTTCCAACAGGGCAGGAGAAAGACCAAAAAGGTGATTCTGATAGAAGATGGTTAGTCCTTTGCTGTGTAAGTAATGCAACATCTAAGCTCGAGAGGCAGTGGTTATAGGAATGCCCGAGGCAGCATCAGGCAACATTTCCCAGCTGTTATTACAGAGATGGAAGCAGTGCCTCGATGGAATGTCAAACAGGGGCGATGAAGAGGATAGCACTAGCTAGCTAATAAACTGTGATCAGATAAAGATTTAGAAAGCACAAACAGCCAACAACCCAAAGTAGTCGCATCACAATCACTGTGCATGCATGATTGTCACCGATGTATCGTTTGTTTCACAGAAATGGCCTAAATATTTAAGGTGCAAGTTTAAATATTCGAGCATGTCTGTTAAGAAGTAACTTCTTTTTCAATGGACGGACCTTGTCAATCACCATTACTTCCAAGTTTTCTCTCTCCCTATAACAGTGTCCCTTTGTCTGAAGCGCTTCCATCAAAAGGCACGTTGGTTTGGCAGAGACCTTTTCCGTAGCACTCTTGGCAACAAAAAGCTTCACAAAATCACACCGTTTGCAAGCATGTCTCCAAGGAACCAGACTTTAAACTTGAAAGCAACCAAGAACCTTTTAAGTCCAAACCTCCATGGGCACCATGGATTCTTTAGTTCCAACCGAAGGAAGCAAGTTTTCTTCGTCCAGGAAGCGAAAGGGGAATTGCACTAGAAATCCATGAATCTTCTTTAACTCTTCTGCCGCTTTAGCAGGGTCCTCGTTTGCTAATTTTGGCTTGACAATAAAGTCTCGTAGCTGAACTAAATTATTCACCTGGTCACTGGGGAGGCATCGGAACATCTGAATCAAGAGAGGAAAGGTGAAAGAATGTTATGTACAGAAGGAAATATCACTAGGGCACAAGTTTCACAGCAAAAACTCAACTGGGCCCATGAGCACTCTCAGGGCCTTTTTAGATGGGAGCGCTTTCTCCCGCCTTTTAAAACTGCAGCTCGGGGAAACCCCCGTTGGGTAGGGGGTTAGATGCTCCTCTGTGAATCTGAAGTCGCCCGGGCGCCACTGGAAACAGTGGCATCCAGTGACTCACAGGTGTTTTGAGACGTGGACTAGTTAAGGCCCCGATAGCTGAGGTCTTAATTAGTCCACATCTCAAAACACTCAAGAGTCACGGGACACCACTGTTTCCAATGGCGTCTGGGTGACTTCCAGTTCACAGAGGAGCATCGAACCACCACCACACTGGTGGGGGTTTCCCTGAGTCACAGTTTTAAAAGATGGGAGAAAGCACTCCCACCTAAAAAGGCCCTCAGATGGAACCAACGCAAACAGAGTCTTGGAAACGTAACAATTTGAATGCACCTTGCAAAGAAAACAAGGGCACCACAGATCACAATTTGGGAATCCTCAGAACTTATCCCATTTGCTACATAAGAGTATCCAAAAATACCAATAGATAGCTTGCTATAGGTTACCAGAGAACTTTATTTCATAGATAATTAAGTCTATTTTCCGCATTGGCGGCAATGGGGGAAATGCAGCAAACACAAGCCCCTGATTAAGAATCTTGTTTTTGACTATGTACAGCGCCATATTCTTCTCTCACATGTACTGGTGTAAATTAAGAACATCTTATTGGTGGCTCTTCATAGAACGCAACTCTGTCAAGTTTATTTTATGTCACCTTTTCCTGTTTTCAGGTTGTGTGGTTTTGTAAAGTGGGTGTTCAAAATATTTGAAGACTAAACCTCTTCCCTTAATCCCTTGCCCTCATTTACCCTGGTTAACAAGGAGGTTACTGGGAGGAGAAAAGGAAAATGTGGCGTATACATCACCTTATCAAAAATTGTGGCATTGCGGGCGGCTGTGGAGACCCACACCTCCTTGAAGAACTTGTCACAAACGGGATCCTGGAGATCAACATTCAGGTCTGTCAAACAGCCAAGAACGACCCTGAAAAAGGAATAACCAAACTGAAATATCCAAAATGGACAGCCGACAAAACAGAAATGAATAGTGGTTATTTATTCACGGTCAGAACCGAACTGAGGGAATCAATAGCGCAAATTCATAAGATGTATTCATTCTGCAGATGTTTAATCTCTGCTCACTATTTATTTATTTAATCTATTTTTTAATGCCACCCCTCCCGTAGCCTCAGGGCAGCTCCCAAACCAGAAAAACTATCTCACAAGGTTGCCAGTAGTAGTAGTAGTTTATTAATTCTAGCCAAAGGCCACAACAAAATTACTAAATACAACATTTAACTTTTAAACAATACAGAAAAAGAGATAATAATGTATCACTTCAGGTACATAAGAGCGAAGCATCTGCCCTAATTTTGAAAGTTGCAAGGAGGAACGTAGATACCTGTATTGTAAGAGAAGGGATCTGGCCCTGTAATAAAGATATAAGCACCTCGTGCTGCGAGCACGATGGAAAATTCAGGAAAATAGAATTTAAATGCCTATCTCGAGGATTATTATACCAATCACACTCAAAAACAATATGATCAACTGATTCAACCGCTTGCTGATGACAGCGTAGACATAATCTCTGCTCAAAGGGGATACCAGACAGCCGGTCTTCAGTTACAGCCGAAGAAAACTGGCCAAATCTTGGGAGAGAAAACACACGACCGAGGTTCCAAATGGAAAGAAAATTAAGGTAAAACGGGTCAAGACACTAAATCAAAATCCGCATAGAAAGGGGAAATCTTTTGCGCCACTATAGCAGCCAACATAATCTGCCTTTCTTGGGTCATTATTCTATCCCTTATTTGTGAAAAGGCATTCTCAAAATCTAAAGGTAGCAAATAATTCTTAGAAAACCCCAATTATGAGAGCAAAGAAAACAACCCCTTCCTGCCATGGCCCACTATCTACCATAAACAACGCTAAAGCCACAAAGCTACCCTGAGGGACAAAATTGATGATACGCAGCCAAAATTTAAGATTAACCTTGATTAAGGGTGTCACTGGGCGGAGGTGGAGTAAAACTATAGGAGTGTTCTATAGTACATGCAAAATACAACGCAGAAACCTATTCTAAAGAACCTCAAATTGATTTAGTAAGGACAAAACCTATACCTGAGAGCCATACAGCATATGAGCAAATACCTTGGTGTGATATATTTTCAGAGCTGGGTTAGCCAATCTCCCACCTCGTGAGTAGTAAAAGCCTAGAATCCCTTTATAGGTATTACCAACTGTGGTCTTAATAGCTTCATAATGAGCAACCCACGAGGCTGATTGGGCAAAACCAACCCCAAGATACTTTTAAGTTTTATGGGATTCAAATGCATAAACCAATTATGCTTTGCAGGCTTCTTGGCCATGACCATCACTTTAGGTTTAAGAAAACTGATCTTCAGAGTTTCCTCAGCACAATAATCTGCAAACCTGCACATCAACCGGCGGAGGCCTATCTGTGTGTGAGAAATTAAGATGGTATCGTCTGCGTATACCAACGTTGAAACAGGCTGTTCCCCCACTCTTACTGAATGAAGGGGGATCCTTCATAGCTTCATTTGCACCATTAATATAAATGTTGAATAAAAGGGGGGCCAAAAGGCACCCCTGCCTAACTCCACGAGTGGTTGGTACTGAGCGGGAGAGCTGTCCTAGCTGTCCCACTCTGGTGTGCAAAGACGTTCACTGATGGAGGCGAATAATTAAATATAAAAGCCTACAATGTTGGTATTTTGTCATTTTACCCACAAACGGTCCTAATGTATGGAATCAAATGCTGCTTTAAGGTTGACAAAGCAGAGAAAAAGGGATGAATGTTTTGTAATTATTTGGTTAAGTAAGAAAATATGGTTAATAGTTGACATCCCCTTCCTAAACCCAGCCTGTTTACGTCCTACAAAAGAATTAGAATCCGCCCAATTCTGCAGCTAACACAGCAAAAATTTAGCATATAGTTTGCCTATCACATCCTAATTCGACTAATTGGACAGTAGTTGGAAGGATCTCCCAGATTACCCTTTTTAAAAATAGGAACAACTATAGATCTAGTCCAACCCTTGGGAGTTTGCCTGATTCATTTATGACAGTGAACAAGGAGGACAAAACCTCCGACCACCAAGGAATGTTTGCCTTCAAAACTTCCACCAGCATCGGGGCCTTGTTCCCCTTAAGTCTCTGAATCAACAAACTTACTTCTTCAGCTAACACAGGAGGCCAGCTAGGAAAGTTATCAAGGGGCTACAAAACTAACTGGATTGGGAGGGAAGTAACAGGGGCATTAAATAAGGTATCAAAATGCATTCCCCAACAATCCGCTGAAATACTGGATTCTGGAGAGAATTTTATAAGAACCCTAGATCATGCTATGCACCTCCAAAATTTGGTGGAATTAGAACCGTGGACCACCAATTCTAACTCTCACCAAAGTTTCAAACAATGTTCCTTCTTCTTAAATCTCAATAAGGCCTTATACTCCCTCCTTTTAATACAATAATTCTCTGCCAGACTTATACCCCCAGGAGTTTTAAGTTGCTTCAAGAGTTTTCTAAGTTGAGCTTTGGCCAACTGGTAATCTTCATCAAACCACAAAAGCTAGCAAATGTTACCCGCCCTAGACTGGGTTATAGAAACCACCAGGTGAGAAAAGAGTAAATCAACAAGGGAGGCAAAGCCAATTCAGCGTAAGTAGTAATAATTACAGAACCCTTCAATTCCAGAAAAGGGGCTGTATTCAAAAGATCATTAATAGAGGCCTCTAGATGAGGATCCCACTTAAGCCGCCGGACTGCAAACTCCACCTGTACGCTTATGTACAAGAGAGGGAGACAATCTAATTTCCTTACCTTCAGATAGTTTTAGGGACAAGGGTTGATGATCAGTATCTACCATCGGTAATATCTTGAAATAAAAAACATAAGAAAGTAAAGAACTAGAGGCCCGGGTATAATCTACAACGCTTGCTCCCTTATTGGAAAAAAAAAGATTAATTCACCTGAGGAGTCACAGGGAGTATTTCCATTAAGAACTGTCATATTCAATTGCTCCACCAAGGAATTAAATTGAGTACCTGCTTCATTAACTCATTTGTCTCTAGAAGACCTCAAATTCCCAAGAAATAGGAAAGGTTGCTCGTCCATATCCAACCCACCCAAATCTCCTTGTCAACAGCATCTCCAGTCCTGGCGTTAAAATTGACAATAATCAAAATAGCCTCCATAGAGTTCAAAGATATGAGTGAACGTACAAACAATAGCAAATCAGTCCAAATGTTGGCCCAATAAAAAGGAAGACGGGGGAATGTACACATCAACTCCTACCAGGGTGAAGCAGTTCACTAAAATGATTCTCCAAGCTGCTTCACAATTGTTTATCCCACCCAGCGAAGCAACCTCTGTCCTTAAAGAAGATGCCGCAAACATTACCAAACCCACACTACGACATCCCTTTGAGCCTGCCTGGCGGACTGGCATAGAGTAGGAAACAAAACCCTCCAGATGCAAATCCGGAGTCATCCTGGCAAAAAATAATGTCAAAAGAGTGGAGAAGCTCGATGAACCCACTACATTTTGATCTTGCTTTCCAACCCCCTATATTCCAAGACAGGATGGATAGCTACAGGTTCATCGAGCTAGATAGTCACTGAGAGTCACTAACTGTTTCCAGTCATGGATCATAACATACTGCCCCATTTCTAACATTCCCTATTTCATTGACAACCAATTCTCTCGGTACAGAAAGACCAGTGGGTGCAACCACGTCTTGGGCTTTCTGATGGAAACAGCCTTCATGGGTTCCTCCCTCTCATCCTCCTCTAAGAACCTCATTTCCAACCAGTCATCTGGAGAATACATTTGGGTGGGAAACTGAATGGGTCTAGATGCAGCAGGGGGAATAGAAAAATCGTTTATCCCAGTCAACTCTCCCTGGGCCTGAACTTCAGTAGTTACGCTCAGTCGCCCAAGGGGAATGGCACTATACATACTGATAGTAGGCCCAATAGTCTGATCTTCCTGTTCAGCCTGGGACTTATTATTAACCATATCCTTGTGATTTTGAGAAAAAACATCCCCGGGATCAGGTACCATTGGACCTTGTTCTCCATCGCAGACATTAGTGTATCTTAAGTCTATCGACTATTTGGACCTGTTCATCAGCAGGGTAGGGTTTTTAAAAAAAATTATTTTTATTTATTACGGGTACTAGCTCTCGCCATGACCCAACACATCAAATAACATTGAATACAATAAAATACATAGTAAGATGCGTGATTAGGGCTTGGGACACTGGGCATCAGTACATCCCTTAAGTTCGTATGTAGAGGCATACAAGTTCATGTTTAAATAATTTACTTACGACCTCAGCTTGCGGTCGATGGTTTACTACACCGCCAGCTATGAAAATACCCATCTAAGGAAAAAAAGGGACCCACTATTGGTGCCACTGCAAATCTAAATATGAGATGATGACACCCCTCCCCAGCCCCTGACTAATAAAGCATCTTTTAATACAGCAATACATAAAATAGATAAAATAAATAAAATAATTTTTATTAGTTATCAATCATCATAGCCTGCCTAGTTTTAATAAAATCTCTCCTTCTGATCGCCAGCCCGACAAACGTCGCAATGGCCAAAATATCATCCTTGTCAGTCAGCTTCAGTAATGTCTCATAGCTTCCTCCCCAATCAGCACCACAGTTAGCAAGTAGCAACGGGGCCACCCAAGTTGTTCTTAACACGGTAAGCTGTGGGCATCGTAAAAAGAAGTGATCAAAAGTGTCCAATTCTTTCAGGCTGCATGAACAGTAGCATTGTTCGTGGGGAATATGCCGATACCTGCCCTCAACAATTGCTGTGTTGAGTAACTGGAAACGGAGATTCGTGTAGCACCGTCACAACTCAGGGTTTACTAGTAAATCAAGATAATTCTCAAACCCAAAGGTTAATTTGATAGATTTCAAATTTGGTGCCACTTTCCAATGGGCAATCTTCCCTAGATTGTCCTGGTGGGCTATGTCCTGGATTCTTTGGGTTAGCTCGATAGCCTGTAAACCCTTCCCCTGGAAGTACTCAAAGGAGAACCCTAGTTCCCCAGCAGGGTAGTTATGGAAAACATCTATCAAATTCTCCTCTTCTGGGGAAAAGCCCCCTGACTTATCCCCCTCCTCCTTTCCCAAAAGGATAGTCTGAGATACTCATCCCTTGGGGCTGAGAGTGGAGGAAGAGGCACCAAGTTCAGCACATCCTCAGTCCCCCACCTTATCTACTTGAGTATTAAGTAGAGTCTCGAGCCCATTCTTACTCTTCTGGCCACCATTCCTAACCCCAAACGGGAAGAAAAGAGCTCATGGAGGGGCCCAATCTCTAAAACACCTGTTGGTATATATTCCCTCTTTCATAAATTGTAGTTTAAAGCTATAAACCTCCTTAGCAATTTGGATTGAATTGAAAGTTATCGTTCCTCTAGGCACAACACAATTATAGTAAAGATATTCTATCTGCAGGGGCAACTAGTCCAGGACTAATTCTATCAGTTAGCTCAAGAAAATGGGATTTGCGTCCCTTTTGAGAAAAGAAGCCATGCGATTTTGGATACTTTACAAATGCCAATTTTTGCAGGAGCAACTGAAGGTTCCATGAGTCACCCATCCAAATAGTTAGGGACGGAAAAGATACATAGAGCTGAGCAACGGGTTTCTCTGTAAGCTCTTCCAAAGACCAAGGGTCTTGGAATAAAGCTTCAGCACTAGTTTTTGCTGGATAGAGTAGAAGTATAACTTTTTATATCCTGAGTGGATGCCTGGGGCTGAGCACCGGATTTTTCGATAGGCTCTTCCCAAGACCTAAGATTACTGCCTCAACACTAGTTTCGTTTACAGGAGTAGAAGGTTGACTTTTTGTAACCTGAGCCAAGGTAGAGATAGTAGTGACTTTACAATTTCTGCACTCAACAGATTTAGTTCTTTCATGTTCTTTCCCTAACAGCTGAAATAATCTTTTAAAATTCATGTTTTTCATGATTAAATATACTCGAGGCTCTCTTGCCTTTAGCCATACCATGCCGAAAGAATTAAGTTATTTTAGGTTGAGCTGGCCAAGGATGGTACAGAAGGGACATTTGGCATCAGGCAAGGATAAAAAGCCCAGCTTTTTGCATTCCTTGTAAATCCCATTCTGCTTAATAAACAGATTCTAAAACCGAGCAATATTTAAGCAAAAGCAACTAGGAACCAGAAGTTAACCCAGATTGCATTAAACATATAAATTCTCAGATCACACCACACAAGATCAATTCAATACAGTTCTGCCAAAATTATTGGGCACTGTCCTTATTTGATAGTCTTGTTCTTAGGGAGCAGAGGAATGACTAAACCAAGCCTCTGAAAATAAAATCTTTTAAAAGTCCCTGGAGTCCTGACAAAAGCATTAGCTACCGTCCTTATTCAATAATCTTGCTTTTTTGCGGAGCAGAGGCAGAACTAGGCCAAACACCTGAAATTAAATCTTATACAATTAACTACAGTACTGGCAAAAACAACAGACACTATCCTTAATTAATAGTCTTGCTCTTTTACGGAGTGGAAGAACGAATAGGTCAAACCCCTGAAGATGAAGCCTTGTAAAAACCTTTCACAAGGTTGCCAATGACAGAGTCGGAGACTGCTACCTTGCAGCGACCTGCTATAACCATTGAACATATTACCCTCTCATTCTGAGGGAATCATTCAATCAACATATATCCAAGACAAGGGTCCTCTTGGAATAGTGCCCCCCCGCAAGAATTCTTTTATTTTGATTTATAGGCCACCCTTCCCCCAAAGGCTCAGGGTAGGTAATAAAGCATATATAAAACACATGGATAAAATAAAATCAATTAAAATCCCGAACTATCTATATAGAAAAATTCCCATTTAACAACAGCATCCATGGCCTGTCCCCACCTGTGTGACCTGACCATATTTTGAGACTTTGATGCAATTCCACTTGGGGTCCTGCCCTACAGGCTGGAAACCTCTGTCTTATGTTATTCCCAATGCATGGGGCTAGGCAGACTTGAGATCGCTCTGACTGCTGCCATCTTAAATGCTGAATACTCTGCCAGTCTCAACTGTTCCTTTTCCCCTTCTTTCGGTTTAAAAACTGTCAAGATGGAAAATAGGGGAAGTTTTTAATGAGAAAATGGCTGCATTGAAGGCCTGATGGCTTCTCGGATTGAACAAATTACCATTAAAGAAGAAAAGCAAACCCCCAAACCAACACAGGCTGGTGACAGTGTATTTTATTTTCCCTTGCCAAGTAGCATTGCCTCGTCTACTTACGGCAAAAGGGAGATATCAAACGGCAACTGTCAGGGATGGGCTTTGAACTCACGGCCCCCGGCTGTGCATGGGGCTGCTTTTACACTTGCGCCACTGCTTGTTCTTATGGGAGTTGGGTTCCTTAGTATAATGGTCACCTTTATCGTATTCTCTCTGCACACCTGCTAGAGGGCGTGGACTCACCAGTCACAGCCTGATTGGCTCCTTGAGCTATTTAAGCCTGCTGGGGGCTGGAGCAGGTGTGGTGCTTCTGTTGGCAATTCTCACTGATGCTGGCTGTGCCCTTGCTTAGTTTACGCACACTCTCTTGCTTGGGGTTTCTCCCCATTCTCCTTTAGTTTTGATAGTTGCACTGTCTGAATTGCCTCTGCAGTCTGGTTCCTCCTTGTTCTAGCTTTAGCTGGCTTTCCTTCCCTTCTGTTCTTCTTTGCTGGTTCCCTTATATCTTTTGCCTTTAGTTTGCCTCCCCATCCCCTTGCCTGCAAGTTGTTCTCTCATCCGTGTGCCTTATAACCTTGTTCCTTGCACCCGACTGCTCTAGTTGTGTTCCTCTCTCCCCATCTTATACTGTCTGCCCTTCTCCGTTGCTCCTAACCGTGGTCTATTCCTCCCTGCTCCCTGCTCTCGTTTCCTGCTTGGCTCTCTTGGTCCCTGCGACTCCCTTGCTCCTAGCCTTGGTCTGTTCCTCTTTGCTCCCTGCTCTCGTTTCCCGCTTGGCTCTCTTGGACCACTTTCAGAAATGCCTCCCTGCGCATATTTGGGCTGAGGGGGGAAATGCGCAGCCTGAATGCGCAGGGATCGGCATGTCTGAAAGGCGCCCCCCGTGCAGCTTTGCTGAGCTCCATTTCCTGCTCTGCATCCCGTGTCACTGCCGGCAAAGTCACGCGGGGGCGGGGGGGATGTCAGACCAGCTGATCCCTGTGTATATTTGGGCTGCGCATTCCCCCTCCACAGCCCAAATATGAGCGGGGGGGGAGGGATCATGTCTGAAAGTGGCCTTGGTCCCTGTGACTCCCTTGCGCCTAGTCTTGGTCTGTTTCTCCCTGCACTTGTTTCCCACTTGGTTCTCTTGGTCCCTGTGTTCTAGCTTTGATCCCCGTGAATCCCTAAATCCTAGCCTTGGTCCCGTATTCATTGCTCTGGGTTTCAACCCCCTACACTTAATCAAAGTTCATAGACCCATGATCCTTCCCCTGTCTGACCCCTTGCTTTCTTCCCTAACCTTGATGATGAGCTAGATATTCTCTTAGGTTGGTTTTTCCAGCTTTGGTGCAGAACACTAACTCTCCAGTCACTGGAGAACAGCTGAGAGGTCTCTTGTGCTCTTATCGACTCCTTCTGTCCCTTCTGACCCTCTCCTGCCTCTCCCTCGGCCCCCCTTTCCCAGTTCTTCGTTCTGTGGCCTGACAGAAACCTTTGGCATCAACCTTCAGAGGCAACAAAGGAGGGAACAGTGGAGGAGGGGGACTTGTATTGCTTAATGAGGATTGTTTTGCGGGGAATGGCGGGTGGGATCTGGAAGCAGCCACGACCCCACTGTGAAAGGTAGTCTTGGTATGGGGTCTCCTCTAGGTGAGAGACGGGGGAGTAGGTTTGATGTGGACACTCTTGGGTGTGAGAGGCATGAGACTGAGCTCAGGGGAAGGGAGCAGAGCATGCACACAAGGAGAGGATACAGATCCATGATCTGGACTCTCTCTCTTCCTGAACACACCCCTTAAGCACCTCTGCCCCCAACTTCTATGCTGCCTAGAGCTGTAACATGTACTAAAATTAGTACCCGCAGGTAATGCCCATGTTTTTGGGCACCCGACAGGCTACAATGTCCCAAAATACAAGCATTACCCAGAGAAACTGACATGCCCCAGCCAGAAGCATTGCATAGCCTGGCTCTGTAGCACTCCAGCCAGGGAGTGTCAGTTTCAAAGGCAGGCCAGGGTTTCTCACACACAGTGCTCTGATAGGCACTGTGGCCGGGAAGCCACTTTTGGCTGACCGGTGCTTCCTGCCCCGCACACTGCCCAGCTGAGAGGTGGTGTAGGGGCAGGGGAAAGCGGCCTTTGAAAGCGACAGGCCCCAACCAGGGGGGCTCTGCAGCGGCGGCCCTCCAGCTGGGGCCTCTCACTTTTAAAGGCCAGCCAGCACATTCGAGTAGCCGGTCAGGTCCCGTTCGGGCAGCGATGGTGCTCGGCTGCGACTGTGTTGATTTGGGCACCTCCAGATTCATCGCTTGTACTTGGAGCTTGTACTAATTGTCCAAGTGGCCGCTGGGAGGGAAAAGGTTCCCCACTCCTGTAAGAGAGACAAAGGCCACAATTCACAAACCCCTTTTTCTAGAGCAGCCCCACTGAAGAAAGGGGTTTGTGGATCACAGTGAATGTTGATAAGAAACTTTTTTTATCTGTTGGGACTTGATAATGGCCCCATTTATTTTACAGCAACTGCCAATCATACAAGGAGCCTTTAAAAATGATTTTTGAATGGACTCTGCCCTTGTTGGTCACCGCCAGAGACAGAATCACCCTTAGTCTGGCCCACTGCTGTGGCTCTTATCCTCACTGGCACTATGCCCCAGCGATCCTACCTAAAGCACTGGAGGCGGATCGACTGAGCGAACCTGCCGGCATCGTAGGCCTCCCCGTCCATCACCGAGGGGACAGTGTCCGTGTCCTGCACAACAACTGCCATTTCGCTGTCACGCTTTCCCAGCATGCTGCGGTCATTGATGTTTGCAGAGCCTTTCAGGGGAACAACAACAAAAAGCCTTGAAAATGAAATAAAGCAAACAGCAGGAAACCACTTTTAAAAAAAAACAAAAAACCCCAAGCAAACACAAAAACGGCCCTTAGCACCATAAGGGTGTGGAAACGGCTGAAAAGATGCAGGCACAAAAGTGATCCCACGTTCTCACCACATGAAGCGGTGAGTAGCTGCAAAGATCATTTGACACATAACAGGCCCGACTGCCCTCTCACTTTTACTATGAAGGGACTGGTCTAACTGGGCCAAATTCACTGGTTACATCCTGCAACAGGAGGGCCAGATTTTGCTGCCAAGGACTGGTGCAAGATTAAGTATCAGTATCTGTAAAACAAGGATGGAGAACCTTTTAACCTGCCAAAGGCCACTTTGAAAATGAATCTAAGTTCCTAGAAGCTCCTTTCTTAGAAGGTTTTTAAATGTTTAAATTTTGGGGGTGTTTTAGTGTTGTTTAAACTGTGGGTTTCATGCTGTAAGCCGCCCCGAGATGCCATGGGCATGAAGGGGCGGCTAAAAAATGTAAATAAATAAATAAATACGTAAATAATCCTAGGGCCACACAGAGGCTGGGGACGGGGGCTCGAGAACAGGAGAGTCCAGATCATGAAGCTGTCCTATGGTTTGGTCCCCTACGTGCAGACCTGCATCCCATGAGCTCTCTTTTTTAAAGTGCTTGGGGGGTAGGAACTGGCTCCAGGGACCAAACCAGGAATTGGAAAGGGGCCAAATAAAATCTAGCCACAGGCTGCATTTGGCCTCTGAGCCTGAGGTTCCCCGCCTTTGTCAGGACCCAAGCTGGAACCAGCGCCCTTGGGGCCCTGTGTTTGGTGGCTGGCTCTCCTGCACCAGCAGGTCCCGCTGGCCAGGGGACCTTCCCCAGCACCGGTCGGACAACACCCCCTCCTCAGCCTCGCGTTTCCTGGTTGGCTGCTGGCCTGTACAGAGGGCCAGCCACAGGAAGCTGCGTGGATCATCTGTCACTTCCTGGTTTGCCTTCCTGCTTCGACCTTCCGTGTCTCTTCCTCACGTCTCCACGAACCTTAAGACTGGCTCTGAACCCCCTGGATCTTGTGAGCTCCGGAACTGGCTAGACACCAGTCCTTCAGACTCCTATTCTGGAACCCAGTCCTTCATACTGCCCATGAGTCTGGCTCGGTGTCTGCTTCCATGGGGGCCTGGCATCTGCAGGATGCACCCCCGATGCAACTGCCCCGTGAGCCCCTTACGTGACTGCCCTGTGCCAGTCCTGCCTCGTCTGTCTGTCCAGTCCTGCCTTGTCTACCCCTGCCCCCTTGGTCCATGTGCTGATCCCCGCCGTGACCCCTGGGTCCCAATCCAGACCCTGCACCTTGTGACCCTGCCACAACTCTCTGTGCCCCAGGCTGAGGTTCCTGACTATCGTTTCCCCTTTGAGCTCCCTAGATCTGCACTAGAAAAACCGCTATCAGACACTATTAGCAAGTTATGGAAGCATGGCTCTAGACAGGAGATGTGTTCTGTTCAACACATCCATGTGCAGCAATTGACTCTTGTCTCTTCGGTCCCTCCTCACCTACCACCTGGGGTGTCTTTAGACATAACGCTGTTCAGTGTTCTGAAACACAGTGTCCTACCGTTACCGTGTTTAGACAGACCGTCAACACAGTGTTCACCCCAAACAACTGGAAGTGAACAACTGCCAGGCCTTGACAGTTTAATCGGTGTTTGGGGTGAACACTGTGTTGACGGTCTGTCTAAACACTGTTAACAGTAGGACACTGTGTTACAGAACATTGAACAGCGTTATGCCTAAAGACACCCATGGTCTACCCTGCCCCTCCTTGCAACCCAGGCTGAAAGTGGCCCTGGCTCAGCCTACACTAGTGTCCTCAGTGCATGGAGGATCCTCCACATGGGTTCAGTACTGAGTGTGTGGTCCTTTCGAAGATCTGCGGCCCATTAATGCGCTTGAAAGCTATCTCCCTCAGTACAGTAAATAATTAGAATGCCCTAGCTCCACTTAAAACTGCATTCCCTAGAGTTGAACACCAGGGGGCACTAGTGTGAACACGGACAGGCTTCTCCTTAAGGAGAGAGAAAAGTTCTAGTTACAGCAGGCCTGTGCATCCCTTCGGAAAGGCTTTTCTGGCACTTTAGCAATTTACATGGGGCCTCAATAATATGTTGTGCTGCTGCTCCAGAAGCAGAGCCACGACCAGAATGAGGGGGAAAGTGGCCCTGCTGCTCTGAATGGCCTCTTCACCCGGGGAGGGTCCATTTTCATCCCATTAGAGATAATTAGGCCACTTGCACCTGGAACACTCTGCAGAGAAAGGAAAATGCGACCCTTTGGGAGATTTGTATTTACTAGTTTCCTGGGGACCACAGTCCTCTGCTGTCCCTGCTGCCACTATGTAACTCAGCAAATATAAATGTCTGAAAGGTGTTTTCTTTGACTTCTGTTTATTTTGACGGAGCTGCTAATTCTACATAAGTGGCCTCTGGCATGATAATTCCTTGTATGCTGGTTCTTTCTGCCTAGGGCTACGAGCGCACCAATCCAAGCTAAAGCTTCCCCCTTTCCGACGCATTTAGAAAAATCACAGGATGACACAGAACAGAAGGAGCCAGCTTGTCTTGTGTCATTTAAAATCTCCAATATGGACTGTGGAAGACTCTGAACCTTCCGCACTGCGACTTCATCAGGCAGGAATTGCTCGAGGAAACTAAGTTAAACTAAAAAAACCTACTAGTATAGGGCCTCCTAAGGGCAAGGGGTCGGGGTCTTCCTAAGAGGCGGCCCACACCCCGCAGAGGTTGTGGGGCTGCCCCCCCTTGCTCCCTCTGAGGCCCCCTGGACTGGCAGCAATTCCACCAGGACGGCAGGATTCAGAGTGGGCGGGGGCCCTTTGCAAATGGCCTGAGTGCCACTAGGAAATTCTCAGAGTGGGTGGGGGCAGAGTGTTCACCCTGCCCCCCCTTCCACTCTGAACCTTTCCTAGTGGCACTTAGGTCGCTTGCAGAGGAACCCCTGGAGTCCAGGGCCTGGGCTAAACCGAGTCCCCTTGTTCCATGGGAGCTATGCCCTTTCTGGAGTTGATGGAACATCTCCCTTCTCACTTCCATCATGATAATGGCCGCTCCTTGTGGCTCTTTACTTTACTGCTACTTATCATTTCTATAGTGCTACCAGGCGTACACCGAGCTTTAGTGAGCCAGTGCGGTTGAACGGCTAAGTGTGCAGTACCTGGACCAGGCGATAGGGGGAGACTCCCGGTTCAATTCTCTCCTTAGCTAGAAACTCACTGGGCGAGCTTGGGCCAGTCACGTTACTCTCTCAGACTAACCTACCTCACCGGGTTGTTGTGAGGATTAAAAAGTTGTTAATTAGTTCTTTGTGAAGCGCTCCGAGTGCCATGGCAGGGGGGGCGCTATATAAAAATAAAGATTATTATTATTATTATTTACAGTCACCTATTTTCAGAGACAGGTCCCTGCCCAGTTGGCTTACAATCCAAGATGGACAAGGATGAGGGGAACACACACAGGGAAAAACAGACAGACGCTTAGTCCAATTTTACGGGGAACTGAGGCTAAAAGCCTTTCACTTGTCCAGAGCCACCCAGTGAGTTCATTCACTAAGGTGAGATTCAAACCCTGGCCTCCCAGGTCCAAGAACATAAGAAGTGCCATACGGGGTCAGGGCAATGGTCCATCGAGCCCAGCACCTGTCTCCGACAGTGGCCAATCTCAGTCGCTTGGAAGTAGTACCCAACAGCTCACAATGGGCTGATCCGTTCCCTGCTGTTCTCTCCCAACTCCCGAAAGTAAGAGATTACATTCCCCAAACCTACCTGACTAATAGCCGCTAATAGATCTATGCTCCAAAAACGTGTCCAACCCTTTCTTAAACCCGCTTATACGACTGGCCTTGACCACATCTTCTGGGAACAAATTCCACAACTTAATAGTGCATTGAGTAAAAAAATACTTTCTTCTATTTGTTTTAAATCTGCTGCCTGTTAGTTGGTGCCCCCTAGTTTTAGTACTATTTGAGAGGGTAAATAACCATTCCCTATTAACTGGTTCCACACCACTCAGGATTTTATAAACATCTATCCTATCCCCTCTTAGTCATCTCTTCTCCGAGCTGAAGCGCCCCAACCTATCTAGCCTCTCTTCATAGGGGAGCTGTTCCATACCCCTTATCATTTTTGGTGCCCTTCTCTGTACCTTTTCTATTTTTTTCTATTTATTTTTTTATTCCTTTTCTATATCTTTTTTGAGATGGAGTGACCAGAACTGCACACAATACTCAAGGTGCGGTCGCACCATAGATTTATATAGCGTCATTATGATATTTTCAGTTTTATTCTCTATCCCTTTATATGAAGAACTCCTAACACTCTGTTTGCTTTAACTCCAGCACGTTATGCACTACATCACACTGGCTCTTTCGCTCTTGACATCAGAGTAGGGTTGAAACTCGATGTTGATTTTCTTGAGATTCTTGCTGAGAATCCTGGTTCTCGACTCATTTTTTGCAAGAATCGATAATTGAGAAAATCCCTGGTTCTTAATATTTTCCCGAGCAATAATTTTTCTCAATAAACCATTTGCCATTACTGTTACCATTTACCGTGCTGCGGCAGCCATTTTGCACATGCGCATTATGGGGAAGAACGAGGTACACGGTAAATAGTAATGGTAAAGGGTAACAGTAAACGGTATATCGAGAAAAATTCTTGACCGAGATCTCAGACCATTATCGAGATTGTCCCAAGATCTCGGTAACGGTTCTCGATTTTTGCAAGATTTTCACAAGAAAGAAACTGATTCTCATTTCAGTCCTACATCAGAGGTGCCTTTGAGGGAAGTCCTGCTCTAACTAATCTTCATCTCAAGTCTGTCAGCCCTTGCAAGCCCCAGTTGGTTCATTACCAAGACTAAAATGGATAATGCTTGCACAGCATACACACTGATTCTCTTCGCTTTCATAAATGAATGGAGATGGTTGAGGTTGCTCCCCATCTCTTGCTAGCAAACGAGGAGACTTTTATCTACTCCCCCTTGCCTCAGAGAGACTGTTAGTCAGGAGGTCCGTTCTGCCATGAGTAAATCCCACAGGACAATCAATACCTAGGAGAGACTACACTGGCTAAGGAGGTATCTAGAGTACCTAATGGGGATGAGAAAACATCACCCTCTCAACCTGAGACGCTTCTCCATAACGCAGCTGGAGGAGTCCTTTATTCTGAGGAGCGGCAGCCTTCAAGGCCATTGTCATGCCATACTGTGTGTGTGGGCATGGGAGAGAAAGTAAGCAAATGAATTAAAAGCGTAACATCAATAAATTAATAAAAATGGCAGGAACACAAGTCAGGCAGTGTAATCGGAGGTAAAATTTAGAATTACCAGCTTGCAAGTCTGTGTCGCTGCTGCGGCTTCGACTGCGAGGCAGGAGATGAGACAGAGGTGCGCAGTTTCTTTGAGGCAATAGAACTCCAATAGGAAAGTGCCAGGCATGGGGGGGAGGGGAGGGCGCTGCCTTCAAAATATGCTCGGCGACACGTTCAGTACGTTAAGTGACAATGAAGCCCCAGCCTCTGGGGCGACAGGGTAACGTACAGTTACCCTATCCCCATGCCAGCTAGCACTGACGTGAATGCAACATTTGTGAACATCAACACAGAAAACTGCCTCGGCATTACGTGCCAAAAGGATATTCAAGTGGCCAAATCCTTTCTCTACTAAATCCAGATTATCCAAGGCTATATGTACAATAGAAATTCTCTCTCTCTCTCTCTCTCTCTAGAGAGAGGTACCTAATGGGGATGAGAGAGAGAGAGAGAGGTACTGTCTATCTTGTTTTTTGTAAAGCGCCAGGTACATCGCTATCGCTATATAAATGCTTATAATAATAATAATTAATAATATTAACCATGTACCTCATTCTTCCCCATAATATGCATGTGTCAAATGGCTGCTGCGGTACGGTAAATGGTAAGCTGGTAAATGGTATAGCTGAATAGGATATTATATTATCATTATTATTAATTATTTACATAGCACCAGCAACGTGCCTTTCGCTGAACAGTCATGACTAAAGAGAGGTCCCTGTCGTGAGGGGCTTGCAATCTAGGACGGACAGGGGAGGGGAAAAGCAGGAGAGATGGGGGTATATTGATAAAGCTGAGAAGTTGTGGGTGCTTAGCTCAGTTAGAAGGGATGGGAGGAGCAGATCCTGGAGCATAAAACCGGGTAAAGAGACTCGTAAATGAGCAAGCTATGGGGGAAAGGGGAAAGAGAAGGCTGATGGGCGAGAGAGGTTGGTAGGAAGCATTTGGAGCGTAGGAGCAAAACCAATTTTTACAAGAGCTAATATTAAATCACTCTAGGAGTAAGGGTGTTTTTAGACATGTGCCTCCCCACCCATTTCCCACCAATCATGCAGTCCTGCAACACGCATGAGGGGTGGGTAATGAGTGGGGGCACTTGTCTAAAAACACCTGAAGTCTTGATTCTTAAAATCAAAAGGGCTGACTTGAATATCCAAACGGCAGTGAAACTGACTGGGTCATCTTCTGTTCTGGTATAAAAGAGAGCTGAACTTAATGCTTCCCAGCCCCGTAATGAATACAGACTCGCCGAGACAGACAGACAGATGGAAGAAAAGCTCCTCCTAACACATTTCTTCCAATTCCTTGGAGGAGAAGCAGACAGCGCACACATATTGGCACAGTCAGTTTCACAGCATGTTCTGTTCTTTAGAGAGCAGATGACAAGTCACCCAAATTTGATGCAAGACAGTTGGACAGAATTCCCAGCAGTAGGGACCTCATGGGAAGGGGGGAAACCCAATTTCTTTGTTAATCAATCATGTTTAGAATCTTTCCTCCCTCTTTCCTTAGGTAATTAATTAAGCGACTTTCTCTTTAGTCTTCATGAATAGGGAAGGAAATCAAACAGCGGTGGCTCTAGGTTTTGCAGGGCCCTAGGAAAAAAATAATAATCTAAAATACCTACATTTTATCAGTGGATACACTAGCCCTGGCTCCCTGCCACATACAGTCAGCTCAGCCTGAGCTGCTGGAGTTGGAATTTGAGCTTATCCCCTCCCACTCCTGCTCCCCCTCTCTTCCAGGTTGCATAGGATATGAAGACTCAGCAGGGATAAGCTCATCTCTGATTGGCAAGGTGAGGAAAGTCTCACCTCTCCCTCTTCCAGAGCCAATACACAATGGTAGCAACTAGCAACAGAGGCCAGTGAAGGTTCTTAGGAAAGGGAAGGCTGTTTCCTGTCATAGTTCCCTGCAATCAGAAGGGAGAACGAGCCCCCACACTCCCCAAGAATGAGTAGCTACTTCACCCAGGGGGCCTTTGTAAGACAGGAACAGAGCTCCCTTTTCGAGGGATACCCGTTTCTCCAGCTAGCTTCTTCTTACTCACCAATTATGACAGTGTTGTCATCGGCGATGAGCAACTTGCTGTGAACGTAGATTAATTCAGTAACAAGCTTTCCTTCTAGCTCGGCGTGGTTTCGAAGCCCGCAGAATGATATGTAGTTTATCCACTGATCTCCAACTAAAGATTACAAAGAGGCAACAGGGTCAGAGACACAGGAAGGGATGGATTTCAGTAGTGAGCAAAATAGTAGTGAGCAGAATTTTAACAACGACAACTTTATTTATGTAGCGCCCCCCTGCCTTACATGGCACTTGGAGCGCTTCACAAAAAAAGATCAAAACCATATAAACAAACAATTTAAAACAGTTACTAAAAATCTAAAAATGGGACAGGAAAAAAGGGAGGACAAAGTGGATCCTACAAGCACCTAGAGAATAAATATCTTTTCAGATACTTTTTAAAAGTATGGAGGAAGGAACTGAGACAAACATCTGGAGGGACTGAATTCCACACCGAGGGGCCTGCCGCAACAAAAGCCCGATCGACTGCCAACTTCAGACGCGATGGCGGAAACCCCAAACAGCAGGTGGTTCCTGAACAGATACCCATCAGTGTGAGGTTCCAGAGTAGGTCTTGAACATAGCCAGGGTCTAAACCGTTCAGGGCCCTAAAACCCATCAGCACGATCTTAAACTCAATCCGTCGCTCCAGAGGCAGCCAATGCAGAGAACGCAGGGCAGACATAATATGATCAACAGTTGCCCAAACCAGTAAGCAGCTGTGCTGCTGCGTTCTGAACAAGCTGCAAGCGACAGATAATCACTGCCGGCAGCCCGTCAAAGAGGGAGTCGTAATAAGCCAATGCAAATATGTATATACTTGTAGCCACTCTTGGTTGCTTCGGTGAAGTGCCCAGCAGGTCATAATAGGGTGATCCATCCCCTTCTGATTGTTCTCCCCCAGCTCCTGGCATCAGAGATTACATCCCCCAACCTACTCAACTAATAGCCATTCATGGACCTATCCACTAATTTGTTTCTCTCCTTAAGAGGAACTTTATTTATTTATTTATTTATTTATTTTATAGATTTCTACCCCGCCCCTCCTGCCATACTTACAACATTAAAACATACAATAAAATTTTAATTTTTTTAAAAAAACATCATATTAAAATATTAAACAGGGCAAAAAAACCCAGTATAAATATAAATAGGTGGGGGAACTAAAACATTCCCCCTACCCCTCCCTCCCAAAGGCCTGGGCGAACAGCCAGGTCTTACAACTACGCCGGAATGTTAATAGGCTAGGAGCCAGGCGAGCTTCCTCCGGAAGGGAGTTCCAAAGCCGTGGCCCTACCACCGAGAATGCCCTCTCCATCGTGGCCCCCCGCTTAACACGGGGGACCTCCAGGAAGGCACCTCCGGCAGCCCGCAGGAGCCGCTCTGGGGCGCGAAGGGTGAGGCGGTCCCTAAGGTATGAGGGGCCGAGACCGTGTAGGGCTTTATAGATCATCACCAACACCTTGAACCTGGCTCGGCACGCTATCGGCAGCCAGTGCAGAGCTCGGAGCACCGGTGTAATATGCTCCCGGCGGCCCGTCCCCGTAAGAAGACGAGCCGCCGCATTCTGCACCAGCTGCAGCCTCCG